>OY735236.1:12161075-12371075 GCA_963457665.1 Thysanoteuthis rhombus | reverse complement strand
TATATAGAGAGAGAGAGAGAGAGAGAGAGAGAGAGATAGATAGATAGATAGATAGATAGATAGATAGATAGATAGATAGATAGATAGATAGATATAGATTAGAATTTTATCAGTTCAGTGAAGTTCATATTTCATTGAGTCTTCTGGAACAGTATTTCCATCATTGTTTTGACTGCTGTGTCTACTGAAGCGTGATAAATAATTCATGGAATAGATTATACGAGTTCAGTTTCAACTAGACTGGAACAATTTCTGTGCGTATTTCCGAGACAGAGTTTTGAATATTAATGGATCAGTTCCTCTCTCTATGTCGTCTTCATCACAATATTCCGGTTGCTTTACCCACCGGCCGCCTCTCTGTCTGAATTTCCGATGTGTACTGTTGTCACCAGTATACATTCTTTCGGACAAGTTTCTCTGTCAGACAAGTCGTCTTCACGACAACATCCCACTCTCCGGCCTTCTTTTTAGTCTGAATTTTCGAGCCGGTGCATTATTACCATTTTAAATTGATTCATTTGGAACCAGATTCCTCATCCACGTTGTCTTTATTTCAAGGTTTCAGTCGCTGTGTCTTCCGAAATGTAATAAAAAATAACAATGATGATGAAACTAACCCGGGGGAAACATTACAAGAAACAACTCCTTGTCTCGAAAATTCAATCAGAGAAGAATACAGCGGCTGAAACGTTATGGTCGTATAAAGAGAACAAAGCTGAGAAAACTGGTTCAAATAAACCAATGTTATAATATCAAGGGGTCTAGAGTTATTCGCGTGGAGTTTACGCACCGCCTCCTAACTGGAGGGCCGACTGTATACTAAATGCATTATACTGTAGCAAATGCAGCACATATCGAAAGGTTTCATGAGTATTAAGATAGCCGCCGTTGTTATAAAAAAAAAAGTTAACAAAATTATCTCGGTTTATCCTGGCAGAGCAAGCTCAACTTTCAAAAACAAGAAAATCCCATTAGTCCTAAAAAGAAGGGTATACAACCAATGCATCCTCCTGATAGTCACTTATGGAGCTGAAACATGGAACCTAACCTGACCAGCAAGCCTGCAACGTGCGCATGAGAGAATCATGCTCAACCTCAAATGGAGAGATCACCAGACAGCACAATATATCAGGGAGAAAACTGGAGTCCGAAACATCATAAGACCAATTAGAAAACCAAAGTGGCAATGGGCTGGTCATATCGAAAGAATGGTGGACAACTGATGGACATCACGACTCACAACATGGATCCCTAGAAATCACATGCGAAACCAAGGTCGACTGAATACAAAATGGAGAGACAATGTAGACAAATTCAGAAAGTATCGGCTCCGCGACATCCATGACAGAGTGGTGTGGCGAATCCTGGGGTAGCTCTTTGTTCAACGACGGATCTTAAATGACTGATAATGATCATAATCCCCGTTGGCCGTTTTAATTTGGGAATAATACCAAAGTCATTAAAATACCCAGCAAAATGATATGTTCTATTGAGTCCTGTAGATAAGTATTCCCAAAGTGAGTGCCGCAGAAAAATCTGGTGCCTTTTAATCAATTTTTTTTTTAAATATACAAATTTATTACAATTAAAAACAGAGTTTTTATTCTATTTCAACATTTTAATTTATCATGCTTTTTATATAAATAAATTTTCACCCTAAAAAAAAATTTGTTAGATTTAATGTCTGATTAAAATTAGGTTAGCGGGGGTCGTCTGTGAAGTAGTGTGAGTTCCAAGATTTTTGGAAAATCGTAAGAGGGTTCCGCGACAAAATAAGTTTGGGAACCATTGCTCTTTGCAGAGCTTAGGGTCGCAACCATACCACGCCAGCGGACAATCGCTGGGCTGATGCTACTGCAGTTTCTGTAAATAGATTTTTGAGGGTGGAGTTGCTAGCCACGAACCCAATCTCCCACTTTACCAGGCTTGAGTTGGACTGTGGTTCATGGTTAAAGGGTCCCAACTGTCCAGATATTAACCAATAGCTGGGAGAAGAAAAAAGTGCATGCCTTTCCTAATGACGTTAATAAACGAAGTGAACTTGTTTCGCCGATTTCGTTTTCCATTGCCGATAACCGTTACTCCCCCGCAGCGCTACAAAAAAATCTGTTACTAATAATAAATCTCTCTTTCATGTCGACTCTTTTCCATTATTGATTACCTTTTCAATGGATAAGTTTGATTTCAAGGTTAGTAGCGAGTTAGTAGAACCAGGAATTATTGATTATAAGATTACTCACATTCCTGTGACATGTACAGTTATACGTTGATTTACGCCCGACCGATTTACGTCCGAATACAGATACGTCTTCGTAAGAGCTTGACTCTGGATGAGTGGAATTTCAATAATTACTGTTCTAAGGCTCAACTGCGAATGACGAAAATTTCCGCCATGTCATTGTTAGCTTTCTAAAAAGAACGCTGGATATAGGTAATTTTTTTCCAAGACAGGGATTGGAGCTGAATGGAGAAAGTAAAAGAAGTGGAACCTTGCTGGGTTGAGCTGATGACAGTGAAATAAAAACGTGAAGGATGACATTTATTCCCTTCTCTTCGGGAGGGTAAGGAAGACGTATATATAATATGATGGCTTGGCTTCACGAACAAAATTGGTTTTGAATGGTTTTCCGCAGTATGGAATATCCCTCTAGCTTCACCATTGGAATTTTAAGGTGAAGTGCAACTTGCCCAGGGTAAGCCCCCACTCTCTAAACCAAGGGTTTGTATCCTGTGGTCCACCGAGGTGGTGCGAAAAAGAGCAGGGCCTTGAGGTCGTAGATTTGACAGGGGTGTTCTTACTGTAAGGCTGAACCGTGATTAAAATATATTCCGTAGTTAGTAAATGTTGATGTACAATATAGATGTTTCGGTAAATGTGTGTCAAGTTATTTCATATTCAGCAGTGCGTATATTTCACTTCACCTTATAATGATCGACTTATACCCAGATCTAATGGCGCCCATACTACCAGAGCGTAACCAGGACGTAATTCGACGAATGACTGTGATAGGCTTTTGATAGCCAAACCTTGCAAAATGACGGAAATAATTTGAATAGGAAATTATTTCATGAGAGCGCAATAAACACAAAAGAGGAAAGACGTTGAACCTTGTATTAAGAACAGGTTTGGGCCTCCCATGAAGTTTATTACTCGTATCTGTATTCCCAGACCTAAACCTATTCAATCAACGCTGAACAGTTAGCACTGTAGTGGTGTACGCTCCAAACACTCTAGTGATATTACCAGCAGTTTGAGCAGCATTATGTCCAAATTTGAAATCATACCTGATATTTATAACTAGCTAATCCAAGCGAAGCATTTTCGTGCAAAAACTTGAATTGTCAACTACGACAGCTGCTGCCGATCTCAAGCTAATGCGTTTTCGAGCAAAAAATTTGAATTATCATTTACGACAAGTGCTGTTGATAAGTGTATTTTTTTCGGTTGTAGTCGTGACGTCGTAGATGGAAGACATTTTTCCGAATTCATCAGTCGAAAAGTCGACCGTAACCCGAGCCATCGTTTGGAATTTGTCTACCCTCTTCAATAGACACAATTGTTGTTAAAGGCTCAAAACCCACCAATGATAACAAATTATACCTTTACTTACATTGAATCTGCAAAATAATTGTTCTCTATGTTGTAAAAATGCTTTTCCCTTTTGCGTTCATTGTTCACTGATAAGACAATTGCCTATTGGAAGTATATTGTGACGTATGGCCTCTTATTAAAAAAAAAAAAGAAACACGTAGCATTCCGAGGGAAATCATGAATCACCACCACCCATATATGCTGCTTTTTACCTCGTAGATTTAGCAGTCGTGCTAGTAAAGTTAAGCCCCCTTATGAAAATACTACAAGTATGCTTTGAATCATGAATTCATGATTAGGAAACGATTTTATACGAAAGGCTTTTCACTGGAGAAGGTTTTAAATCATATTTCCGAAGAGTTCCGTTAATCTGGAAACATCCAAGGATATTTTTTGGGGGTCGGGCCAAAAACTAACGTCCATTATTCAAAAATTCTCAAGCCTAAAAAGGACAAAGGATAAGGTTGCGTTTTCTTTATATCGCCGAGTAGAAACTTGCCTTCTCCGGTTCTAAAAACAGGAAACAAATAATTTTTTCTATAAGAGAATCTTCCCCAATCAGTCTTACAAAAGGTACAAAGATTTCTCTCAATGAAATTATTTTTTATGAAAGTTTTCGGTATTTCTTTATCGCATATCGCTTGGTAAATGAAACAGTAGTCAAAGTAGTAGCAGTGGTTGTAGAGTACCACAAACATACAAACACACAAACACCACCTACCCTCTATTCTCTTGGAGTATCAGCAGCCTGTAAGAATTTTTTCAAGAAAGTTGAATGCAGTTGGAAAAGAAAACGACTTTCAAACAATCAAACCAAGACAAGTAAATAATTTCATTTCCGGACCAAGTATCATTCGGACCCATTTGGGCCTTCCGCAGGAACTACACGGAAACCAACACGATTGGGCGAGTTTCAGCCTCTAAAAAAGAAAAAGTTCAGAGGTTAGAGCATTAGACATGGGATCACAAACTGTGGTTCAATACTCTTTGCTTTGCTTCCTTAACCTATAGCGCAGGAGGATGGCGAAGGACCTTGGCTCCTTGAGCACCCCTTTCCAACATTTTGTGCAGTCACTCCCAACCTAGGGGCTACAGACCCCCTGCAGGGTCCAGAAAGGTATTACTTGTGTCCATGGGCAAATTCTTTAAAATTCTAGGAGCGGACATAAAAGGAAAATTATCGAAGGTAGGGACGTAACTAAAGATCTGAGGGTCCGGACGAGGCGTTGGCTCCTTGAGGGTTCTCTTCGACTATTAGTGAGATTTGTTATTGTATAATGTTAGTAGAAATGCTGTAGATGAACTACAATTCATAAAGCTTTTGAGACATTGAAAATCACCCATCTCTTACTCAGCCACGCCCCTACTTTCTTACTCAAGATTTCGTGCACTTAATGACTTCGAAAGCCTGGAACTTGTGTGCCATGTATAACTGTCATTAACATGACAACACAACCGAGAAATTCAAACTCACTATCGTCCTGCGATCGGAGTCACCCGCAGAGTGTTAAAGGTTAAAGTTATATGCACTTGAATGTACGAACTTTGAATAGGCTTTCTTCGACAGCTGTCAAGTGCTTCATTAAGCCAGCTTCAGTTTCACTCGAGTTGGAATTAAACTAATAAGAAAAATAGGTAGTTGAATTTGTTCGGTCGATATCAGAATAAATATACATATTTTTTGAATATTGATATTCTCAGGTGTGACCGTCTTTTCATTTATGCAGTTCTATGCATTTGCTACTCTTTCTAATCTTTTTTCTAACACCAGATGAGGTTTGAATTTGAAATTTTACGACAGTGTCTTCCAGTTTGACTTTCGATTGAAGAAATATGGCAGGACAAACTCCTTGCTCGCGAAGTTGCCTACATAGTGCCAAAATCAGACTCAATGAGCAAAAAAAAGCCATTATCGAAAAAGAACGATCTGGGATGGCTGACTATATCTGGTGACAGAAAGGCTAACACTGTCCTCTCTGGGAAGAAATCCAGATTATAGACACAGAACGCAGATGGAAACGAAGAAAAATCAAAAAAGTAGCACACATCAGCAGGTCGACAGAGTGCATATGCTTGACAGGTGCAGGGCTCAACACGATGTGACTTCGGCTACTAAACAGGGACAACGTACGGCAATTCAGGCCTAACAAAGAAGAGAAAAACACAGGAATCCTACGTTATAAGCGTTGCTACCACTGGAGAAAAAATCGTGTTCACCACCATCACATTCGGATAGTATTCGGGACTTTACACTCTTATCCAAGCGTCCTTATCACAAGCAAGTCTAAAAAGTCCTCTTTTGGGTTCGCCATTTGCTGCATCGTCACATTTTCCTCAATATCGTTTACCGTCTAAAATCTCGTCTCAAGCTAGGTTTTTAGCAAAACATCGCAATTGACTCACTGGCATTTCTGCCTTTTCCCTAAATAATTTCAGACTGTGGACGTTATTATGGAGAACGCAAAGACGCTGCCAAAGGCGATCCCGAAAGGGGCTTTTCAGACTGTTTTGATCGGTGGAAGCGACACTGAGATAAGTATGTGAGGTCTTAAGGGAGAACTTTGAAGAGGGCTAACGCCCCATTGCCATGTGTAAACTAAGATCAAATCGCTGGATACTTTCTGGACAGACCTTATACATTGGAATAAGATACTATGTGAAAAACGAAGCCTTTACTTAAATGACTTTAAAAAATCTCTCGCATCTCCCATTTAAAACAGTGCTACTTAGCTTAGCTTCGTTAAAAATAATTTCAAAGGTTACTGCCTTTAGTTTTTAGAAAGGTCATTAACAATCAAAGAGCTTTTTCGGACGATTGAATCCCCTCTAATTGTTTGTGTCGTTAACACGACTTTTTGGCCTATTCATTCTTCGACCTTCTTCAAGTCTTCTATCTTTGATGGTTGTAAACAGAATTATTTCTTCAATGATAGCAGACTTTTTAACATAGGGATGAAGTATTTTCTTTTTTATATATATATATTTATGTATTTGCTAAATATTCTCGATGGATTTCGATGAAAATTTGTGGAAAGTTGGACCATGGGGTAAGATCCCGAAAGAAGTGGTTAAATTTTGGTGTGGATCCAGGAATTTGTTTTCAAATTGAGACATATTTTTTTCATTCTTTTTTCATATATCAATGCATTCACTGATATCGGTCTACACGATATCTCTAGGGGTGCTCCATTAGTTTCAATAAAATCGCCATCATCTTTTCTCAGTACAGACAATGGAAAGGTTGCTCGTGAGAGAAAGGAAGAAATGATTAAATTTTGGGGGTGGATCCAAGAATTTCGATTGAGTTAGTGTACGGGGTTAATAGCGCTATGCGTTCTCTGGGTGCTTTGTCGCTGTTCAGATTGTATTTCCAAAACAAATTGATTTATTTATTGATGAGAATGATGGCAACTGTTCATAGCTTCAAATTCACGAAGCTCAAAGTCACCATGAGAGATTTGTCTCGAATAGATAGACAGAACGATATGCAGAGGAATAGAAAATAATGCGGATGTTGGGGTCCAAGACGACCGCGTTATAACTAAATAGCGGATTATCAAAAGTCAATTTTGAATGTCGAACAAGTTCACAGATGAACGAATGGGTTGTTTTCCCCTCAAAGGAAATTATTTGTAAAGCATCGTGTAATTAATTATACGTGAATTGATTGCAAATCGAAGAGATCCCACATTCTAAACCTATTTTGTCTTTTGATGAAATGTTATTTCTACTCAGATTGAAAACTATTTGGTCAAGGTGGGCAAAGGGCGAGTTCTTCCCGAATTACACTAACTTCCCTGAAATTTTACGCCGTAAAAATTTCTTATATACTAAGGGCATCATGATTAGAAAAAGTTTGGGAACCACTGGTAAATGCAGACATCTTTCAAGGGAGATAACTCATGGCTTTGAACAATTTTTATTAATAGCTCGATACATTCAACCTGCCAATATATCAATAAAATCATGGACTCATAGCATAATGGTTACAGAATCAGACAAAATTACTGCAAGTAATCTGATGGTTCTAGGTTCAATCCCAGTGTGAGACAATAATAATACTACTAATACTAAGAGGGGAGTGCGGTTCGGTTCGTTACTTCCCCGCACCTACGAGATGATACCTGATGAAGGCTGTTGAGTACAATGGCCGAAACGTTGTATGAAAAACAGATGATGATAGTCCGAATAATAATATGAATAATAATAATAATAATACCTCATCTCAAAAATTCAGAGATATATCAATAAAATCAGCTTCTACCAAATATTAATTTTTCTTTCTGGTTCGCTGTACTCAACATTCTCTACCGTAGGAAATCTGAAGAAATGTGTTAATAACATAAAACCATAGATGGAGACAGTGTAATGAGTAACAGTATGAAAACAAAATGAAATGCAAGTCGGGCATTCACATATCCCATCAGGCCTCTCCATCAAATGAAGAATTAGATTAATACATCGATTTCTTGTCTCTCAGAGCCAGGCCAGTCGGAGGATCTGGGGGTGGCTAGGGGGATGGAGGAATTGAGCGTAGTGTAGAGATCGGTCTCTTCATTTGGAGAATTAGTGAGATCACCACAGGAGAAGCTGGTGGATCATATAGAACAACATGATCCCAAGCTGCCTACAGCACCTGACATTCCCGGATGGTCACCCATTTAGATCCTGACCAGGCTAGACGTTTGCTTAACTCTGGTGATCGTACGAGAACCGATGTGTCTAATGCGATTCGGCCATAAAATTAAATTTCATATTTCCGTATTTCCCACGAATGCCAGAAGTTGGTGTTCCAGCCCGGGTAAAAGCCTGAATTTAAAATCCTGATTTTCAAAGCTAGCAGTCCACTACCACTTGGAAAATTAATACGACACAATTTTCCTACCCTATCATTCCCTTCATTTGGCTCCATGTTGTATTAGGCTGAGCTTGATAAATATTGATATAAATATTCAAAGAACGAGACAATTGATTCTATCCGAAAGGCTGGGGTTGGTTGAACAAACGAAGGGAGGTAAGTCTTGCAAAAAAAGTTACTTCCCTTTCTTTGACTTTCCGTCATGAAAATCAGTTCTAATTTGTGGTTGAAAAATGTGACTACGAGGAAGACCCAGTTTAAGTAAATCGAATTTTTTTTCACGATTCAAGTCTTAATTCACCTCATCAGGCACAAGTGTTTTTTTTTTTTCAAAAAATAGATTTCATTTTTCCGAAGACGATCCATCTGTAAAATACTTTTTGTTCTCTTGTTTACTTTAATTAACCCTAAACAAAGTCTTTCTGTCACTTGTCATATCAGAGTATTGGTAATAAGGGGATTATCCATACCACAGAATTAAGACCTAGCTTATTGGTATTAAAATATTCAAGTTGGAAACGTTGAAACATAGCATAATTAAAATGAAGACTAAAATAACTAAAAAAAGCAATAAGAGAGTTAAAATGACTTATAAGGATTAGAAACACTAAAAATAAAGTTTAAAAAAAAATGAAGGCTTACATTGGGTAAGACGCTTGTTCACTCTTGATTTAAATGTTAGGTTACAAGCCTTAAAACATTTCATTTCGTTATCATACTGTTACTCTTACTCCTGTCTTCATCTATGTTATTATGTTATTGACACAACATTTCTTCAGATTTCCTACGGTAGAGAACGTGGGGTACAGCAGATCAGAAAAAATTAATTGTAGACAGAAGCTTATTTTATTGATACATTGGCAGGTTGAATGCTTTAAGCAATTAATAAAATTTGTTGAAAGCTATGAGTTATTTCCCTTGAAAGATATCTGAATCAACCAGCGGTCCCCGAACTTTTTCTGATTATGGCACCCTTAGTATACAAGTTTTTTTTTACGGTACCCAGTCTACTAAGATGTGTAAATGTTAGCACGTCTGTCCCACACGCTGAAGGATCTGGATTCAATTTACGGTATAAGTGAAAAGTGTGGATAACTTTTTAAGACAAATTTCCTTGTGTACTCAGCAGCCAAGTGAGTACACCCTAAGCTGTGTATTTGGAGTGGTAACAATTAGGAATGAAGTCACACCCTCCCCTCTTCGAAAGGATATTAGCAAATTGGAAGAGAACACTTCGAGTCGACTCTAACTACCAGCGCAATACGGTCTCTTACTTGACTCAGAGTCAGGAAAAACTAAGCAATTGAATTCATGCTGTTTGGTTAGTAAAAACAAACAAATTACGTCAATCAAATTCAGAAATATACATGTTTGTTTCCTGTTTTAATAATAGTAATTACTAATGGGAATGGCGAGACTGTTGCTCCTTACACAGTTTCTGAAATCTCGGAATCAAACTGGAGATAGTTAACGTAATTTTCTATTCTACGTTGAGTTTTGCATGATACTTATTTTGTATCACAGCTACCACCCCAACTTCGCAGAGATGAGTCCTCGCATATGGAATGAGGAATCCTTGTGCTCTTCCACTTAGCAAAGGATATTCACTTTTAATGATTATCAAAACTCAGTCAATTCCCTGGTGGTAAATTAGAAACTGTCACTTAAACAGTCAACATAGGTTTCTTCAGTTTTCAAGTTGGTTCGGCTGACTGGTGTGTGATGTGTATATCACACGTACAGGCTACACCAATGGAATTGAAGCTGGAAAGTCCAACAGCCATTCCTTATTATGTCTAAATAAAACTTTTTTTTCCAATCCCCCCCCCCCTCGGGCCCTTGAATAGGATTTTAGTGGGGGATCAATTTGCAATGTGTGTTCATGTTAAATTGATCCCTTAGTTTATGTCTGCTTATTTTTTTTGTCATCGTTGCCCAATAAAACGTAAGAGGAGTGACTTATTCATTAATCACCCCTTTTTTTCCATTTTTTCTTATTGATCACCCAATGCTGCCAAAAGGCGTTAGTCACATGGTGGTTTCTATCGACTGACTAACCAGACGTGTTTTCATTTCCACTGAATTACGATTGCCTGAAATTATTGAAATTTTCGAATATCCCGGGGCACCCCTGACAACTAAACGCGGCGCCCCTGGAAACCATAGCGCACACTTTAAGAAACACTGATATAAGCATTTACTAAGCCTGTCAAAAAGCCACAAGAAGGGACCTCTTCGTGAAGATCAAACTGATCGTTTCCTTGTATCCAAAATCTCCATGACAGTGGCTTCCACCAAAGAAGCTAGACTGACGGACGCCATAATGGCTATACTTGTAGATAAGGATGGCACTATAACGTTTCTTTGTTTTGTTTTTTTTCAAATATTTATTTTTTAAAATCAGTCAAAATGTACTTATTTTTTTTGTAGTGACATACGAGCTCAGTTCAGAAAGTATGCAGCCATTTTCAATATCCCGGTAGCACGGCCTCCGTGTAACTTGATAATCAATGAGAGGGGGCCTTGTTAAGCATACCTGAATAGGCATTCTCCCAATAGAAGAGAACTATAACTTTTTTTCGTGGATCACCCAGATCAATTGGTAGGTATCGAATCTTTGCCCAAAGACATGCTTGATTCGACGCTATTCCAATGCCTGAGTTGGACTGAGATAAAAAATTGGACTATTTCCCTTTCTGGTAAAATCTGGGTGCTATGATCCGAAAGAACACTCAGACAGGGGCGACAACAAAGAAAAAAAGAGAGAAAAGCATATTGAAGATTGCAATTTCAATGCATTTCAACTGTTGTTACAAAACCTATCGCCTTCTGTAAAGAGCTAATAATGTGAAAAAATGGGGAAGATGTCCGGACTAGAATATATAGTTTATACAAAATAAATATCAACTGAAAATCATGTATTAACATTGTTCAGACGTAATTGAATCAAATTTAACCATAAGTTTTTAAACACGATGTAAGATAAAGCATTGATATGACTGCAGTGATGCCAATTTAGCTATTCTGGAGCTCGTTCTAGCTCTTTTTTAATGCAATAATGAAATCAAAATCAACCCCTCAGGTGTTGTTTAATAATTTCGACTGTACCTGAAGGCTGTTTTTAAAAAAAACAAAAAAACGCTACGAACAAAAGTATGGAAGAAGTAGATTAAAGACTGAAGTTTGTGTTTATTGGCTTGGTGTGTTAGGGAGTTGCGTATTTGTAGCAATACCATTTATTTAAATTTAGAAGTGCTGTGCTAAGTCTTTTAGGCTGCAATCGAGCTAACTAATGGGACAGACGTGTCCCATCATGAATTTTTGGTTCTTCAAAATACGGAATTCTTTTTATATGAATTAATAATTTTCTTTTATAAGCTTTCTCCGTATAAGAGACGAATCTCAGGCGAATTCAGGTCGTAGATTTAATTTGTCGTTGTGTCGTGACTTGAACAAATTTGTATTCATTTTGTCCCTACCCCTGCCAACGAAGCATTGTATTTCCGTTTGTCAGTCTTTCAGTTTGTCAGTCCACACGATATCTCCAAAAATTTTGAATGAATTTCGATGAAACTTTGTGGGCGGCTGGGAAATGGGCTATGGAAGAAGTGAATTAAGGATCCATGAACAAATACGCCCCTCTAAGATATAAGTATCTATCTGCACCACACAATATCTCCAAAAGTTCTCTGCCTGTCTACACGACATCTCCGGGAATTCTCTATGAGTTTCAATGAAATTTCATGGAAGGTTGGACCAAAAGTCTAAAAATTTAACAGAAGCAAAGATAATCGTTGCCTTTAAACTTTTAATACATGAATTTAGCTGCGGTCCGTTTTTTTGCTTTTTTTTTTTTTGGTGCCCCCAAAGCCCTAAAAACAAATATAGAGAGCTGAAACTTTAATTTGCTATAGCTTTTACATAATTAAAAAACAAACTGTATATTGAATGTAAACTAATGTTTATGTATATCTTGATCATCATTTGATATGCAATACCTTTTTTTTGAAAAGCTATATGTCTAAGCTACAACATATCAGAATTTCAGTTCCCTGTGACTGTTTTAAGGGTTTTAGAGCAAAAGAAACGAACCTTAGCTAAATTCATGTAATAAAAGTAATCGGATAGCGATTATCTTCGCTTCAGCTAAATTTCTCGCGGTTTGTCAGTTTAGCATTTTCATTAGCTGAGCCTGTGTCCACCACTGATTGCAAGCCCATACGAGCAAAAACAAAACATCCTAAAAACACACAAACTTTCAGCGCAAAAAAGTTAGAAGTGTCGGTGTGCTCTCACCTACGTTTGTGCCCGGGCAATAAAATGGAGCGCGCTGAGATACCCATCGCTCATTTTCGTCTCGAGTGTTGTTTCTTTCTGTGTGTATGAACTTCAATTGACGGAATCGTGCGACAAACATGTTAAGGACGAAGACACACGGATCAAAATCGAAAACACAGAGTTAAAGAAAGTAGACCACTACATCTTCTTGAGACAACAGATGCCCATGAAATCCTCAAAAGAAGAAGAAATCACCCAAGGTTGTCAGGCTTTCAGTAGCACAAAATCAACATCCAAGAATAAAAAGCTCCCATTAGTTTTAAAAAGAAGGGTCAATAACCAATGAATTCTTCCGATAGTCACCTAAGGAGCTGGAACATGGAATCTAACAAAAAGATTGGCTCTCAAACTAAGAACTGTACAACATGCCCAAAAGAGGGTCGTGCTTAACATCACGTGGAGAAATCACAAGACAACACAGTATAACAGAGAAAAACAGGATTCAGAGATATTATAGAATCCATTAGCAAACTAATGGGATGGTCTTGCTGCAAGAATGTCGAACAAAATTGATATCTCTTTTCACAACACGGATCCCCAGAAACAATATACAGGATTGCCACCGACAGAAAATTAGACGGCTTGACGATTTAAACAGGTTCAGATGATATTGGGGTCACGGCGCCCCCGATAGATAGATCTAGCTAATAGGTCCATGTTCAACGACGGACGTTAGGCTGCTGTTGCTTCTGATGATGATGGTGATGATAGTAGTGATGTTGAAGTAACTTTATTACCTAACCTTTATTTCTTAAACATCTTATGTCATTTGAATCGCGAGCCTTTTCTGACTAATACGATACGATGTACTGTGTGTATAGAAACTTCTATATTGTTCTTGAAATTCTCAGTTGTTTTCATCCAACTACATAAGTGCCTATTCTGTGTTTTGACTTAATAAACTTATTGTCGATGAATATTCAGATATCTTAATTGTATTCTAGTCCAACGGTGACTCATATCTACATGTTTTATTATATCTTATTGATTCCACATTTTCTTGTTTCCATTTGTTTAACACAAAAGTCTTTCCCTCTGAATGGAAAGGAAGTATATTTCATTTTCTCCATTAAGAACCTTTTCAATAATTATTGATCCAACATGAAAATTATCAACAAACCTACAATCAATGTTCTCTCTAATCTTTAGTAGCCACTATTCGCAAAAATCTCATCTTGTGCAATTTAATAAAAGTATGTGTGCTCTGTATGTTCATGCTAATATAAACGTAAAATTGTTTCAAGATTTGGACACAGCCTATATTTCATGGCTCATAAAACTGTATTGGCATCTCTTAATATAATACAAAGGATGATCGCATTCAATGAGACAACGTGTTTATTCGAGATTTTATTTTGTACTTTGAATTACTTTGCTCAGTATTTCTTATTTTTATGTGATGTTATATCAAAAATGATCAATAACGATTACTTCAATCAATTCGGAATTTGTATCATTATTTTCAGTAAGCAGAATCATAATACATTAATATTACTATTTGCAATCTCACACCAGTTGCTTGGTGGTTACCACTGGAGTTTGAGTGACATCAAGTCTCCTCAAGTCTCCAGCCCTTCTCTCCTAGTTCTCATAGGCAACAGTAATACTGCAGTTTACAGTTTCTCACCGGTTGCCCAGTGGTCATTGTTGAAGACTGAGTGACAATAAGTCTCCTCAAGTCTTCAGCCAACATCTCTTCTCTCCCTCGCCTATCATGCCAGTGCTGTGGTTTACATTTCCGCTTTCATTTCCCTTCCTCTGTTAGGTCACTGTTAACAATTAGTGTTGTAGTCTTTATATTTCCAGCACTTTCCTCAGTATCCTTGCAGTTCCTAGCAGTGCCGCGGTCTTTACAGTCTCTATTATTATTATTATTATTATTATTATTATTATTATTATTATTATTATAGTTGTTGTTATTATTATTATTATAATTATTATTATTATAGTTGTTGTTGTTATTATCATCATCATCATCATCATCACCATCACCATTATTATTATTATTATTATTATTATTATTATTATTATTATTATTATTATTATTATTATAGTTGTTGTTATTATTATTATTATAATTATTATTATTATAGTTGTTGTTGTTATTATCATCATCATCATCATCATCACCATCACCATTATTATTATTATTATTATTATTATTATTATTATTATAGTTGTTGTTATTATTATTATTATAATTATTATTATTATAGTTGTTGTTGTTATTATCATCATCATCATCATCATCACCATCACCATTATCATTATTATTATTATTATTATTATCATTATTATTATTATTATTATTATTATTATTATTATTATTATTATTATTATTATTATTATTATTATTATTATGTTGGTATGATTATCATTTGAACAATCGTAGTCTAATCTAATTGAACAATCGGTTTGTTTACAGACTTGAACATAGGCATCAGTACTCCACTAGACCCCTTCTAAGAGTGTGCTTTTTTTACCTTTCTGTGGTCCTTATTTGACGAGTTTATTAATAACATCTAGATTCTGGTGAATCTAGGTCTTTCTAGATCTTTTTAAAACTCTATTTTGGATGTTTTCCTGTTGAAAATGCCAGTGATATCATAAATAGAATTTATTCTGACTATATTCATTCTTCGACGGAATTTTTTACTGACTTCAAATATTGACGCTACAGTTGTTCAATTATTGACTGTGGTGGTCTGTAACTGATCTATTTTAGGTAATTAATCTTCTTCTCGTACATTAATTTCCTTTCCACAGCTTAGAGGGACTTATGCCTACAAGCATATCCGGAGAACCACTTACTATCCACGACACATTTACCAACAGATCTTTTTACAGTCAAATAATTTTACGAAAGATTTTGGAAATGTAAATAACACAGTCCGAGCATTTTTGTACTCATTTTGTTGGGAAAAGCGTGTTTTATCTCCATTAACGCGCTTGGCGGAAAATTACTGAATCAACGACCAGATAATGAACATTTGTTGATAAAAATAGAAGACGAGAGATCAGGCTGGAATGGGATCGGGGAACCTTTTCATGTTTAAAGGCTGCATTGACATTTCTTGTAAATGCCACACATAAGCAATTCTTTGGCACGTTTACAGCAAGATCCGAAGTTCTAAACATTTGATAAATATGAATAATATGTCCAAATCAAACTAGTATATACCAAAGGCCACCAATCTAGGTTCGTAGGAACCTAAATATTTTGCAAACATTTTGATGAAGTTCGTGAAAGAAAATGATTCCTGACGGGGTTCATCAGTAAAATTTAAGCAAAATTGTTAATATTTGGTAAAACATTAATATCACATAACATATTTTTTGACTACAGCAAATCCGAAGTTCTAAACATTTGATAAATATGAATAATATATCCAAATCAAATTAGTATATACCAAGGGCCACCAATCTGGGTTCGTAGGAACCTAAATATTTTGCAAACATTTTGGTGAGGTCCGTGAACGAAAATAAGTCCTGGCGGGGTTCATCAGTGATATTTAATCAAAATTGTTAATATTTGGTAAAACATTAATATTAAATAACATATTTTTTGACTAAAGATTTAGAATTTTAAAAATCTCTAAAAATTTGATTGATAGAAGATCAGATTCTCCATGAGATACTAAATGATTCCGCTGAAATCTGTTATCCTTTGGTGAAGTAGTATAGTTTATTTTACCAAAGGAAAATAAAAAGATGTGTACGTACACATTCTTTCTACTATCAAGTTCAAAGGTTATTTCTAAGATTCACAATAATGTTTGGGGTATCGTGAAAAAGACTGGAGACCATTTGAATATACCACTAAAAAGTAATGAAAAACTAACCTTTCAATTACTTTTTTGAGATTGTTTTTTTACGAGAAAGCATAGGGATATCAAGGCCGTTGGGAGCCGCACATGATATTCAACCTTCAGTATTTCTTACAAAAATTCGTTCACCCTGACCTGGCCTGCATCAAGCTGGATAGGGGACCCATCAAATAATTTTCTGATCTGTACTACAGCGATTATATGATATGTAACTATCTCTATAATTCGTTGAGTCATAAGCATTTTGCAAGTGATCATTCTATTCAACTTCTGTAGCCAGGCCAGTCAAAGGTTTCATGAGAAAGGGGGTTTCAGCTCGTGTTATTGGGCTTGGTGTAGAGATCGGTCTATCCCCTAGGAGGATTAACAGGATCGCCATAGGAGGCTCTCTCCATGATCCTGAACTGCTTACGACACCTGGTATTCCCAGGCAGTCATCCCCCCAACCACCCCCTTGAAATCCTCACGGCAATGTCATGTTTTAGAAAATGAACAGTTGCTAAAATATCGAAATTAGAAACTTCTCTGGTTATTGAAGTAATTCTCGAACGGTAGGCACTTGGCCCCTAAGGTGGGATTTTAACTGGGGGTGTGGGCTCCAGCCAGGGAAGGATCTTATAATGGGAAGTATGTTATGTGACCCTGTCATTCCTCTTCATCCCTATGGGTCTTCAGGGTTCGATGAGCTCTCCCCATTTCAATCGATCCTTGGAAGCAGAGTATGTCTCTCCCTTTGAGGGGCTAATCCTTTCCAGCTCTTGTGTTACAGTTCTTTGCCACTTGGCCTTGGGCCTCCCAGGTTTTCTTCTGCCAGTTGATGTCCATCTTGAGGCGACATTTGTGATCCAGTCTTGTTCCGCTCTCAGCTCAATGTTCCAGCTTTCACAAACGTCTGTGCGTAATTTCTTTGGTAATGCTTCCTTTACCTATTTTCTTGTACAGGTGATGGTTGGAGATTTTATCTGGTTAAAATTCCTGGCATATTCGTCCGAGGCATCGGTTGTGAAAAGGCTCCCACTCTCCTCACGTCTGTTTCAATCACTCGCCTGCCTTCTGAAGCACACAGTGGAACAGACTTGACATTACTGTTATACAAGAGCAATTTAGTTTTAAGGCTGTATTGCTTTGACCTCCTAAGAGGACAGGGTTGTGAAAAGGCACCCTGATCCTTTTTCCACCTCGCTTTGATGTCTTTTTGGGTTCCACTATCAGCTCAGGTAGGTGAAATCTTCCACAAACTCAAGTGGTTCCCCATTCACAAGAGGATAGAGCGTACATGTATCATATGCGTTTTAGAAGTGCTGATGAAGAAAGATTAAAAGATGATGATTCAAAATGGGGGAGGTATTGAGGAAACCTTGGATCACGAGGGTGTATGTAGCCTACGACTCACTACGAACCACTTGGCTATCGTGTTTTCCGTATTGGATGACCTTATTTTTTTCAACTTGAAATAAATCTGGAACATTCATCTTGCCTCTTTTAGGACGAAATTTACGTTGGATATTTTGTAGTTTTAGGGAATCTGTCCATCAATTGGGATCTGGACTCATTCTGGACCCTTTTCCCTACCAAAAGGTTTCGTTACTTTTCACAAAAGTAAAAGGTAGGTATAAACTTGAATCAATCAGAACTCTATGCAGACAGACACTTGTTTTATCCAATCAGTTACTGCAGCGCCGAGCTGGCCATGGAACTCTACCGGCTGATATAAAAAAAAACAGGATTCAAAATTAAACGTAATCTCTGCCAGTTATCTTCCTTTCAGTCAGTCTTCTTCCCCTGCCGACGAACATCTCAAAAACGTCATCTTCAAATCCATTCAAGTTCATTCATCTCCGTCAGTCAGTTTTTACAGACGGCTTTCAACATCGCAAAAAAGAGTCGGTTCTTTCATCTCACATTTCACAACTTGTATATACAATGCTCTGACCTAGACGGAGGGAGATTCGTCGCATGGCACGTTGGACAGTTGCGTAGGGACCTCCGTGGTTTTAAGGGCCTCGAAATTCAATTAAAAAACTGAAAATTTCACGGCGGGACCCATAATTTTTTTTGACGGGTTTCATGCTAGTTTATAAATGAAATAAATTCCATTATTTACTCGCCAGACACTCGTTTCTTGGCTTTAGACAAATATTTATATCATGGGGTATAGGAGATTTTGAAAGTACGAAAGGCCTTTTCTCCTTCAAGACCCCACCTTCCCAACATTTGGTGAGGTTAGGTGAAAGAGGAAAACTTGCAATGAATAGATACGATCTATCATTCAATTGGTTATTCTGAAATTCAAGAACAGATACACCCAAGTTATTGAATAACATCAGTAGAAATGCAGTAGATGAACTGCTATTCGTAAAGCTTTTGGGGACCCCTTCGATTTGTGGTCCCCTCCATTTATAGCCGGGGAGTATTTTCGAATCGCCCCCCCCCCATTCAGATACATTTATATGCATGTTTTTTTTTTTGCATTCAGTACCGTATTTGGAGATACATCGGTGAAAAAAAAAAACAACAGGTCTGGTTAGTCACTCAGAAGAAACCGTCACATGATCAACGCCTTTTGGCAGCCTGCTATGTTTGGAGCGATCAATTAAAAAAAGAAAGAAAAAGAGGGTGATCAATGGAAAATTTATCTCTCTCACCATTTGTTAGGCAGTGATTACTAATAAAGGTCCTAATGTACAAAAAAAATGAAAAGAAAAAAAGGCATGAGCACAACCGGACAGAAACTAAGAAGCCAATACACTTACATAGCTAAATGTCCCCCTCCCTGCACCTGAAATCTATTCGGGGGAAATTTTGAAAAAGCAAAAAAAAAAAAAATATATTTCTTGACATAATGTATAATGAATATTGAAAATTACAACTTGCTTCATCGGTGCGGCCTGTACGTGTGATACGTACATACACATAGCCAGCCAGCTTAAAAACTGGCCAGACCAACTTAAAAACTGAAGAAACCTATGCTGACAGTTTCCGTTGACTGTTTCTAAAAAACAGAGTGTGTGGGTAAGTCGTGTTAGAATTGAATAATTTACGATCGAAGATGTTTTTCAGAGACTGATAGAGAGACTGACTGGCAGGTGTGAGACGAAGTTATCGAACGGTGATGCACTTGAAGTTGCTTCTTCGCTATACATGGATGCAAGTGTGTGAAGTTTTATTTTTAGAAACCGGCAACCAAAACTGTCAACATAGGTTTCTTCAGTTTTCAAGTTGGTCTGGCTGGCTGGCTATGTATGTATGTATGTATGAATCATGCATACAGGCCGCATCAATAGAGCTACAGGGCTGAAAAATTAAAAATGTATCATATAGAGAATTTCCTCTTCAAAATTACCCCCACCTTAAATAGGGTTCGACGGAGGGTTCAATTTACAATGTAAGTTTAAGC
Organism: Thysanoteuthis rhombus; assembly: GCA_963457665.1. Lineage (NCBI taxonomy): Eukaryota > Metazoa > Mollusca > Cephalopoda > Oegopsida > Thysanoteuthidae > Thysanoteuthis > Thysanoteuthis major. The sequence goes on along the minus strand of OY735236.1, from coordinate 12,351,063 downwards.
AGAATTGGTCCCTTAGTTTGTGGTCGACATCATTCATCCATGCTTTTTGAAAATTCGGTCTTTTTTAGTGATCACTGCCCAGCAAAAGGAGGGATTTATTGAGCATACCTTTTCCAGTTTTTTAATCGATTGCCCCCAACATGGCATGCGACCAAAAGGCGTTGGTTACATGCCGGTTTCTTTTGAATGATTAACCAGACCTTTTTTTCTATTTTTACTTTCTTCTTTTTTGTATTTGCCTGGAAGTTAGCGTTCCGTTATCACACTTGAAGTGAAGGAATGCAGGGCTGCCTGTTCGAGCGAGCGTTTCAGTGAGCGAAGGAAGGGGCAAACCTTTACAGATGGGTGGTTCAGTCGGAGTACCTTGATATAATATATATATATATATAACAATACAAATCAGAAATACAACATGATATAATATAATGCAATATCCGATGTGTCAGCATTAAACATTGACAGTTAGTATCGAGCTTAAAATACGGTGAAATAAAGTATTCGTTACGCAAACACGTTTATGTTTCTGCCCTGTTAGGGCTGCTTCGGGCGAATGATTCCCTATTTAGATCCCTATTTTGGACATTTTTGGGTAGATGTCATTTTTTCCTAGGGTGTAGAACCTTCCCCTTATTCTATTTAAATATGATTTTCTTTTTTCTTTTTGTTGTATAGTTGTTGTTCATTGCTTGTTATGTTATTTTGTTTTACACAGTGGAGATACTTCGCTTGCTAGTAGACATAAATCATAAGTTAGCAGGAGGTACTGTAGGCATCATTATGTTGTTAAAACATCTGCTCTTTATGATGTTTCCTCTCAGAGAGTACTTTATTCTTATTTAAATCTGTTTCCCTGTGCTGGGATTCACTTTTACATGAACTTGGTTGTTAGTTTGATTATTCTGGGTTTGATTTCTATATATATGAGATAATCATAAAAAGGTGGGTTGTTCTCAAAGTGTCTGGAGGTATAGAATAATAATAATGTTAATGTTGATAGTAGCACTGCCAGTACAATATGAACATTGCATCGTTAAAGGTTCGAGGGTACAAACAGAATGAGAATTAGAGTTGCATGTTGATAGAAAGGGAATGCCGTTACCCCTATAAAACAAAATAAGAGCACGCTGTTCCCACTGCACTACATCCCTAATTATTACGAGAACTGGTTTAGTGTTCAATGACCGTTTCCCCAACCAGCCGGATAGGCTACCTATTCTTCTCTTATTGTATGTGTGTGTGTGCGTCTGTCTGTGTGTCCTGTTCACATTTTGGGGGCTACAACCATAAAAATTTGTAAGAGTATACCACTAGGCAGGTACCATCTCAAAACATTTTTTTGATTCACTTTTTCAAAAAAATTGCTCTTTATCGTCTTTATGGCCAATTTGGGACCAACAATGGCCAAATCTTTTGCTGGTTTATTAGGGGATAATTTTGGATAATTCTTTAGATGATTGGTTTTGGTACATGCACAAGCTACGATGATTCATTTATGCAAGGTACAGATATAGACAACGGAGACAGGATGTTAATCACGGTTCGAATGTAGATGATAAGTCAACTATAAGTTACGTTTAGGTGACTAATAAACTGAATTTAGTTTCTAAAATGGTTTATTGAGCGAAATTAATATCAAGATTCAAGGGAGTGAATTTGTTTTTATTTTACAAAGAAAATGAAAAAAAAAAATGTCGCCAGATCACATCGTTTCCTCGCGACTGGCTTTATGGTCTGGTAGTCATCCGCGGTCTAGTGGTTGTTCGGGACCTGGGCTGCCAATGAGACACTTAGGAGACCCCAAGCTGACAAAAAAAAAACTAACTAGACTCAAAAGAAAAAAAATGCAGATTATAAAAATATCAAATTTGAATAGAAATTGTCGGAAGAAATTAAGTTGAACAAAAAAGGTGTAAAAATAAGCTCCATGACATTCCCTCCAATTGAATTTATGAAATATTCTCGAATTAATGACCAATCACAGGCCAGCCCATCGGCAGGTGAGATGGGCCCCCACTGGACCCCCCCCCCAAAAAAAAAAGATGAAAGAAAACCGACTCACATAAGTTCAGTACTGTCATTCAATCAGCAGGAGTCAGTCAGAAAGTCAGTGCAATCATACGCTTCTCTGGGGATATATTTTCACTCCACACATACTTATATACATATCTATGAACAGTGAGTAACCTTCTTCACCCACTCAATCCTTTACCGACTTTTCCACACCTTTAATAATTTTGTGACTACTACAATGTACATCACACACAATCTTACATCCACGCTTATATTCACTTGTTTCTATTTACAATAACGGTACATGTTATTAAATTCGTCACGGCCTCTTTCGAACACAAACATAATTTAATAATCCACACAAAAAATAAACTATCCTTGTTGCTGTTATTTTTTATTAATACTTATCATATTCACTCGTTTTCCAATGATCAATTTTAACATGCTTTGAATTAAATTTGAATGTTGTACGTAATCCATGCGTATCAACCTCGCTAAATATAACCTACAATAATCAATTATCTATCAAAATCTTCAATTCCTTTTGATTTCTGTTTTCTGTTTTCAGATGTGTCCATTGTGGGACACTGACCTTTCCCAAGATTCAGGAAACTTCCCTATCATGGACGTTGCAGAGCTAGTACTTTCCGACTTTGTCTAGTTCGTCACACCATCTTATTTTCTGCCGGTCATAGTTTCGCAAATGATCTCGGGGGGGGGGTCCACGTTATGAGTCGTGATGTCCAGCCGTTGTCAGACATTCTTGCAACATGACCAGCTCATTTACTTTTGAGTTTTCTAACGAATCCTATGATGCCTCTTCCGGTTTTCCCAATATATTGTGCTGTCTTGTGATATCTCTATGTAATGTTGAGCATAACTCTTTCCTATGCACGTTGCATACTTTCCAGTTTGATTGTCAATCTTTTAGTTAATTTCTATGTTCTGCTCCATAGGTGACTATTGGGAGGATGCATTGGTTGTATATCCTTCATCGAGATTCGTTGTCCTAGGTAGATGTAGTCTACCTCTGGACTACGGAACTGGACGGTCAGTAAAGCTGAATTTAAGCGATATATCTATTTACACAGAAATTCCTCATCCACAAGAGTGCTCTATTCCTATGGAAAAGCATTGCATAAGCTTACAGTGGATGAGTTACCCCACTTAAAGAGTGCTCAACCCTGAAAAGAGGAGCATTAATTATTGTGTCATCCACAGACAGCTGTTTCGATGTATTTATCATGACACCAAACAAAATAGTTGTGAAAAGCTTTTTTCGTCTGTCGCTCTTCAGATGATGAAACGTCATAAAGTAATCCAATTTTGGTAAAGGTGTCGTTTAAAAGATTTGAAATCACGTCATCACAATGTCTTATGACGCCTTTAATTGTTGTTTTTCTAAAACGCTCTCGAGAGTCTGTTAAATAGTAGTTCTGTCAGCACAACGCTAGCATTGGGCTTTGGTGTAGATCGATTCAAAAACGCCCAGGATACAAGGTAGGTAAAATAAAATAAAAAAAGACTTTTTGGTAGAGTTTAAAAAAGAAAATTTAGAAATGGTAAAAAAATAAACTTCAAAGGAAAAATTTCCTTTTTTTTAAGAAATAATTTTTATTTCATCTTGTGCATGGGTCTTTCAAGTGCAAGATAAGATGATTCGCGATAAGAGTTTTCTGTCTCTCAGACTTGTTGCCAACCATAGCTAAGGATCCCAGTCCGTCGTATTTGTGATTGATTCATGCCTCTCCCAAGGATATCTTTATGAAGCTAATATATTCTGAATTCAGTCCGCCAATTCCAGTTTCTATGCCGGTAAGCGTTTAGTCTGGATTCCTTTATCGAATGGGCTCATAGGACAGTCGACTGGAGCCCCCCGAAATTCAATTTGAAAAATAAAAATCATGGTCCGTAATATTAATTCGCAGACATAGAGAACCTTCATTAAACTATGTTAACATTCATGTTTAAATCAGTTCTCGACTTCATTGAAACTATGTATTAAATCAGGGTCGGCCAAATCCAGTGCATAGCTTTCCTCGAGGCATGGGCGTCCGCTGAGAGGGGAAGGGGTATCAGGCCCTTTTAATGAGGGCGAGAAAGTTTGAAAGTTGGAAAATGATAGTCAATAAACGATAAGATTGTTTTATGTAACTTGATATTCCCATACAAAAATACTATGATTATTTGCTTATCATTCCGGGTTCAGGTCATGTATCTACGTCAACAGTCAAGTGCACCATCTGACATCTAGATCATACAGAGAGTCGAAGTTGCTTACACTACAAATGGCGGTGGAAGCTCCATCGTGGGACAAGGTTTTCACTAAGATATATTCCAAATACACCCTTTTGCCCAACCTCTTGAAATATACCCCACTCTGAAAAGTGACAACCGATACCCATGCCTGGGGACTTCAAATACTCTTAAGACGGCCCTGCGGTCGGCCATTCCGCTCCTGTTTTTCGCGTGTATTCGCTCGGAAAAATGGAGAGTAAATGAAGTCGGTATTAAGTATGGGGGAGTACACAGCTGTATGGCGTATACCTACTTCTTGATTTTCAGTTTTTTAATGTTTAGTGTCTACTAATGGGGACATTACCGTGTACCTAATTCACAAAACTAAGTCTTACCGAATATCAACTTTCCAGAACACATTTCCATAACTGGTATTAAGGTTCCATATCAATATTATCGACATTAATTAAATACTAGAATATACCCATAAAAAATGACGGGTTAATATATCTACTTATCAACACTGAGGAGCATAAAGCTATTTCATAGATTGTTCATCCTTAATAATTCAAGTGTCCTAATTTTAAGTTCTTTCAAATCCCATCTTAACTGAAGCTGTTTTAATGTTTGACCAGACATTAAGTCTTTAGAAGTTTCCATGGCGTAATCTTCATTGTTATGTCGCAAAAAAGAAGGTTATAACAGGAATCAGTCTATTTCCCCAATCAGTTCATTCCATTTCATCGTTTTGACATGAATGTATCAGATAGTGGGCGAGTCCACTATTTACAGAAGGTTGTATCAGGAACGTGAATACTGCAGATAAATAAATGAACAGATCAACTAATTTGCGTAAATGCCAATTATACATTTGGATGGTGAATGTCCAGAATAGGTTCGTAAATTCTTCGTGTAAAAAAAATATGTGCATGGACCATCACGTGATACTTAATTTAAAAAATTCAATTCTTCTAAAGATTTAAATTTTTTTAGGGTTGGGGTTATGGTTATGATAATGGTAAGGGTTGGTGATTATAGTATTAAGGAAAGTAACTGGAAGAGATGGTAGTTCATAGAAACGTAAAAATGGCGAAAAGTGGTACTCACTTTAACATTATAATTTAATTGAAACAGAATCTCCCTCGTAAAACTGTAAAAAAAAATATTTTTTGTGGAGAAAATATATTGGTGGTTTCAGGTGTACATGGATTTTAGAGTGTTATAAATATCAATAAATAAATTGTATTAGAAACCATCGACCAAAACATTCAATATAGGTTTCTTCAGTTTTTAAGTGGGTCTGGCTGGCTGACTATATCTGTATATCTATCTATGTGTTATACGTACAGGCTGCACCAATGGAGCTGGATAGCTGAAAATCTAAATGTCTCTAGAAAAAACGTTTTTTCTATTATTTAAAACCATGGGTTTTTATTGAGATTTCAATTTACAGTGTAAGTTTATGCTAAATTGGCCATTAGTTAATGTTCGGTGTCATTCACGTTTGCTGTTATTTTATTCATTTATCTTATTTTTCAATTTGGACTTTTTTTAGTGATCCGCTCAAAAGGCGGAATAAGAAACTTATTCAATTGATCAATTTTTTTAATTGATCATCCCCCAACACGACCTGCTGCCAAAATATGTGGGTCACGTGACAGTTTCTGTTGAGTGACTAATCAGACTTACATTTTAATATTTTATTCACTAATAATTGTTGGAGAGGAGATCAAGTTGAGACGTTTGATAATAGATGTCTACTGAGGCCGAGAACCATGGCTCTCAAAGAAAATTCTATCACCTGCGTTATCAATGACGTCATGCGTCACGTGGCAGGGCCGATGCACTAAATAGGTCAGCTGGTTGCAAGTAGCGTCGTTGGGACGTGTTACCCCTATTACAACTGACATCATATTTACCACCGCTACTTTTTTTTTTCTCTCTCTTTTACTATTCTCATTTCTTCGAGGGACATGAGTTCGATTCTCGCCGAAAGTATATTCTTTATTTCCGAGCAGCGCTGTCCCCTTACTGTCAGATGAAGCCGACCTGAGTTGCTATAAGAAACAACTGAAAAATTAAGGTAAAGGTAAATATACCATGAAATCACTATTAATGACTTACGGCACTCCATTTGATAATATTATCAACAAAATAATTACTGTCTTATTCCAACAAGCAACTAACAAGTCGAAGTAGCAAATTAGTACGAGTATAAATGCTGTCCCCCAAAAGAAGTGTGGTCCCTCTGAAACAGCTAGTTGAGTTATTTTTGCACCCAATTCTCCAATTACAATTAGTAAATTATTAATTTACTACTGAATTAATAACGGTCATTATAGTTGTACTGTATAAGTAGTGTTGTCCCGAAAAAAGTGCGGTCCCTCCTCCAGAGCCATTAGTGTTGTTTCATTTTTGCGTCTGATACTCCAATAACTATGGTCACGATTTACAAGAAATGATTATTAATTGATTTTAGAAAAAATCAAGGTGTTATTATTAAAATGCATTCGAATGTAAATTCAACGAATTAATTATGAATTAGAAAAATATAATTCAAGGCGTAACATACCATTGAGGAAAGTATATTGACAAAACATTGTCATTCCTGTTATACCAATTTAGGGTTAGGGTTTGGTAACTTGGGATCATAGTCATTGGAGTATGAGGTGCAAAAATGAAAAAAACACCTCTAGTTCTGTAAGAGGGACCGCACTTTCTTTTTAGCCAGAGATATTGAATTGAGATGCCCCTAAAATGTGCTTATTTAAGAGTGCGGTAAATGATCGATTGATTTGCAACTGAATAATTATAGTGTGGGGTCAGCAGCTGCACACACTCCGATAATAATCATCTGGTATCTATCTATCTATCTATCTATCTATTTATTTATCTATTACTAACAATCTGATTCAGTTTATCTGTGTGTGACCTCTTACTAACGGAAACATGTTTTGTAGTCAGAGGTAATGGATTGAGTTACCCCTGAAATGCGCAAATTCAAAGGATGTAAAAAAAAGTCCAAGTGATTTGAAATTAAAAAATAATAGTGTTGCGTCTGCATGGGTCATAGTGTTGTCTACTATTTATTGTAATAGAGGTTGAAAGACTACCACACCTAAGACTTGTTATCTTCATATCCATATTACTGAATTTTGCTACTAAAACAACGTCTCTGCTTGCTAAGAGTAGTATTTTTTAGTTGCTGTAAGGAATATCGGGATTATATTCGTGTGGAATCAGCATTTCTGCCCCGAACCTAGAGTATCTGCACACACTGCTTATGATCAGAGTGTAGGAACTGTGCACTCTGCCCAGGATCAAAGTTCTGCCTAGGATTCGTGTTTAGTAACTGTGCGTTCCTTGAAAGATCTTACATTAGTAAATATGGATACACATTGCATTTTATGTGTATCATAACATAACCTAGTTCTCCCTTGTTGTCGAAAAAAGGCGACGAATATTGAAATTATTTTGCAATCGCTATTAAAAGCCCAGAATATGACAAGAAGCTAATTCAATTGAGATGTTACTGAGTCTAATCATCTTTCTCTTACAAATAACGACATAATGAAATCCGTCGAAGGGAACAAACTCTTGCGTGAAAATATGAAGGTTTTTTTTTCCCTTACGTGAGATGAGGGACCAACCAACCAACCAACCAACCAACCAACCAACACACATAGTGTATTATATAAGTTAAATTATTATTATTATTATTATCATTATTGTTATTATGATTATTATTATTAGCAATCTCACACCAGTTGCCTGGTAGTTACTGCTGGAGTTTGAGTGACAGCAAGTCTCCTCAAGTCTCCAGCCCTTCTCTCCTAGTTCTCATAGGCCACAGTAATACTGCGGTTTACAGTTTCTCACCGGTTGCCCAGTGGTCATTGCTGAAGGCTGAGTGACAATAAGTCTCCTCAGGTCTTCAGCCAACATCTCTTCTCTCCCTCGCCTATCATGCCAGGGCTGTGGTTTACATTTCTGCTTTCATTGTTAACTATCAGTGTTGCAGTCTTTCTATTTCTTTCGCTTTCCTCGGTATCCGTGCAGTTCCTAGCAGTGCTGTGGTCTGTACAGTCTCAACCCTTCCCCTTATCCCGATCTCCTCCAGTCTCGCCCTCAGTGTCTTTGGGACAGTTCCTAGTGCGCCCACTATGACTGGCACGACCCTGGCCTTCATGCTCCACATCTTCTTTAGTTCTCTCGCTAGATCCTGCATCATAATCATCATCATCATCATCATCATCATCATCATCATCGTCATTTTTATTATTCCTTTACTTCATAGTTGTTCCTTTGTGTTAGAATAAAGTTAAAATGTTGGTTATATATAGTCACTTCTATGGTTCAGCTAACCATTAGTGATCACTAATGGTTAATCAAAATTATTAGAATCTTCTCCGCCAGTCTCCACCATTCGACATAATTACAGCTATTACAGCTTTCCGTATTTTCGCTCGCCAAAAAAGTTAAAAGTCCCCAACACAAACCAACCTTTTGTACCGATTGACTGACTAACCCCAACTCCTAGCCCTATGTTATCGCAATAAGACAATAATGGCTGAGTTGCTGAAATATCTTCAACTTTTTATTTATTTAGCAAACGAAAGTACATTGAGACACATGGTAGTAGAGAGTGGTGGGAATTAACGAAACATACCTGATCGTTGCTATCATTAAAAATAAATATTGCTTATCAGGGCTTGTCACCTTTAATTACAATCTATAGCTAACTACCTACTAATTTATTTATTTGGCACAATGTAGGGAAGATGATCTCGATTATAAAGTTTCACACACTAAAAACGGCATACAAATAATAAGAAATAAGCGAATTCATGAAAGAACAACAGTGAATAACACTTTAAATTATATCGTAATTGCTTTGAATAAATTAAATTGTCAAATTGTTTTTATTCGGGCGCCGTTTTAAATATCAAGTGAGCGTGGGTGTAAAACTTCCCCACGTCGTGCCATCATCATCATCATCATCATCATCATCATCATCATCATCATCATCATCATTTATTTATTTATAAACTGAAAAGTCGTAGTTAGTTGAGTTGTCACAGGCACCTTTATCTAGCGTAGCTGAGACTTGCTACCGTTACAACCGAACCACAACAGCCTTCACTTTATTGCAACTGCTATTAAAAGGATTCTGCTGGCAACGGTTGCAATCACTACTACTACTGCTATCATTATCATAAGGGGAAAAAGTATTAGTAGTAGTTTGTCAGCAGCTCAAGATCCTCTCCAGCCGGGTAGTCAGAGTTCTATCTTTATAAAAGTGTCACACAAGTCGGCGGTGTTTGTGTCTTGACGCTCATGTTGCAAATGAAATTAGGAAAAAAAAAATGCCGCAATCAGCACCTGCGGACTTATCTGAAGAGACGAAATTATTTATCTAGAAGACGATAATTGTTGTTATTTTAATGTTGTAGTATTCAAAAAAAATTAATCTATTGTGATTGTAAAATTTGGTACTTAATTTGAAGACATTATTTTTTTCCGCATTTTTTGGTTAGTTTTTTCCCCTTGAAAGTACCGTATTTATTCACTCGAGAGTACAATGCAATCTCGAATATGCGACCCACACTTTTTATAGCCTGTAAAAATCTGTGATATATGTTATCATTTTCACTGTCGAGTATAATGCATCAACCTGATTTTGACCCTGATTTTTTTTATCATATCTCTCGCGTTATACACGAGTAAATACGGTAATTGAATTCGGTTGTTCTGTAAGAGGAAGGAAGAAGAAGGAGAAAGTGAACGACTGAAAGGACAATCTTCTTTTCCTTCTTTTTTTCTTTTAATTTGCGAATATCTTTTAATAGTTATATCTTCCCAAACACTAGACTCTTGACAAAACATTCACACATAATATATACCCACAACAAATCTGTCATAAGTACCCATTGCTGTGATTCCAGCTGACCACCGGGGACACCTACAGCATGGCCTTGCATTTGGAACCGTTCAAGTTTGTATGTGCTTCTTGTGCTTTTCTTCCTATGGTAAGTAAAACGAAACTTATCTTAAAGACAATTCAAGTAAATTATGAATTTGAAGCAATCGTCTTTTATTATTATTATCATTATTATTCTTTCAGGAATGAATTTAATATTGACGGGGCTTCAGTGTATAACATTTCTTGGGGACCCTTCTGTTTTGGTATTTAACAATTATTTTCAAACAAATAGAAATAAAAATGAGTACAATATAGGGAAAGTGGCCCCGTTTGGAATTCAGCTAACGTGACGTAGACATGCGATCTGCCGAAAATGTATGAAGCGAAGCAAAACAATCTATTTTTCTTTCGAAGCAATTGCGATATCATTTAAATTTCTCTTATTTCTTTCACGGATTCGCTCATTTCTCATTTAGTGCGCCGTTTTTTAACATCGAGTGTGCGTGAGTGCGATACTTAACAATCGGGACCATCTTCCTTACATACCGCCCAAGAATGAAATATTCATAAAATTATGATGTTTAATTCAACAAAAATTCCTTCATGGATCAAAATGTATTGTAAGTTAATAGATATTATAAACAAATTGAGACACTGAAAAACATTGATAATAAAAATGTTTTTCAAGAAGACATATTTTAGGGCGCTCTAAAATTTTGGGGCCCTGGGCAGTTACTCTGTTATTTCGCATAGCCTAAAGTACGGCCCTGGATTCTTCATAGTTCAATGGTTTGACTTATTTAGAGTGATCTCTTCTTCCCTCTTTCGACATTTTATTATTTTTAAAGGTAGATTTACTACAGTAATTCTTGACCTTTTAGCTTCATGGCCCACCGTGATTTTTAAAGCCACTCTTACCCAGTGCTGCAGATTTAGATTAAAAAAAATTTTTTTCTTTAATTATGAGTCGTGAGGACAATGTTTAGATGTTTTTACGAAAAATCATCTTCCGAATTAAAGTGTTGCCAAATTAGATGTGTTTTTTTTTTTTTAATTTTTCGAATTTGAAAATTACTTCGAGATTCGAAAAATCGAAAATCTGTGAATTGACAACACTCTACCCACCCCTTATTATGAAAATTGGAGTTGAAAAGGTGTAAAGTCAATTTTAGAAAATAATTTACAGTTTTAAATCAAGAAGAAATTGAATAAACGAGACATAATTCCAGCAAACAGAATAATTTTTTTAATCAAGTTCAAAAAATATTCATATATTGAATACGATAGGCTGTAATGATAACCACTTTAAATTTACTATATCCTCTAAAGATATAACACTACAAATGTTCAAGTTCGGTAATTTAGTTGGACTCTTTTGAGCCTGATATTTACTACAAATGTTCGCGATTTCGGGCATTTTAGTTACATTTAGCCGTAAACCTCCTCGTTTTGTGACATTTAGCGGTCTCTTCTTTTTTGTACGCCTCAGTTTTGCATCATCGTTTTTCACACCCGAATTCTTAATAGCCCGTCCCCTCAACATATTCCAATCAGTAACGGATCAGGCTTGTGTAGAGCCTATTATAAAGGGGCCCGAAATCCGTATCTCCCAGAAATGAATCACCGTAGCCCGCACGCATACCAAAACTAATTATTTAGAAAATTATCTTAAAAAAGAAAAAGATCTTTTATCTAAAATCATCTATAAAAATACCAGCATTGGGCATTGTTCGTCCAAAATGACCAGTGGGAGCCCCAAAACAACTTTGAAAATAAGTGATTTGCTGATGCAAATTTTCAAGGTTGTAGCCCCCAAAATGTGATCGGGGGCGTCCGGAGACTCCCATACGGACAAGCAAAGAGAGAAAAATCTGTAGCCCACCTGGCTGGTTGATCGGGCGGGCCATTTGTGAGGCTACAGTGATTCGACATGAGAGCACATATTTTTTTTACTTTTATAGTAATATGAAAAGTTTGTCTGACATTTCATTAATAGTATCATCTAATTTTCGTTTTGATTTGTGTGTAGCGACCATGACTTCAGTTTCAAATTCTTTTGCATCTGTGTGTCATGTTAAATAGCACACCACATTATTCACTGTATTGAAATAATTACCTCAATTAAAGGTGACGATTGGCTAAAATCGCTGCCCTTATACTCAGTCGTTCATAAAAAAACGAAGGCAGTATAGTACTCTTGTAATATAGCCAGCACAGAATGCAATCATTTAGCGTGGGGCCCTTACAAATGCGGGGGACAGATTAAATGCTATTTTAGCGACTTAGATAATCTGGTGCTGATTTAAATTGACCCTTTGCAAGGCGTGCACCCCATGTTTAAAATCAGTGAGTTACACTGTTTAATGTTTTGTTTACAGGAGTATCCTCTTTCTCCCAGTATAAATTATGTGGTTATGAATGAAAATACTGACTAAACTTTTACTATTATTCTGGGACCTTCTTTTTACGATTATTTTATTATTGGAGAATGTCAACCAAAACAGTCAACATAGGTTTCTTCAGTTTTTAAGGAGGTTTGGCTGGCTGACTAAATGTATAAATCACGCATACAGCTGCATCAATGGAGCTACAGGGCTGAAAATTTACTCTTATGTCTAAAAAACGTTTTTTTTGACCCCTTAGATTGTGTTCAGCAGCATTCACGTTATTCTTTTTTTAAAATTCAGATTTCTTTAGTGATCATTCGCCAACAAAAGACGAGAAATAACTTATTCATTGGTCACCCGTTTTCCCTATTTTTTGATTGATCACCCCAACACATCATTTTGCCTAAAGAAACTGGCCACATTACGGTTTCTATTAAGTGACAAAACAAACCTGATAACAGTAAATTCTCGCTCTAACGACACTGGTTTTAACAGCACTGGTTAATGGTACGCGCGTTCTAACGGCACGTTTGTTTTCATGTTCTCGCAAGACTATTATCGGAGATGATGATATCTTTTCCTGAGCAAATTATGAGTAGAAAATGTTTTGCTTGCCGTATTCTTCAAATTGGTTTGCCATTATTTTAATCCACTTCCCGAGGGTGTCATAATAACGGGAGCCTACTGTGATTTATTTTCATTTTCTGATTAATCCATTAGAGTTCGTATTGGGAATAAATAAAGTGAAACCAAATAAAATGACTCCGATGGCTTCGTCATCCCGATGTCATATAGTTTAAACACACATACACACATGTACACACAACATCAACAACTTTGAATATATATATATATATATATATATATATATATATATATATATATATATATATATATATATATATATATATATATATATATATAAACAGTACACATGTATGAAGCTGATTCTTTTTATTTTGAGTGCTCAATACCTATAAAAAATATAGGTAGAGCATTAAATAATGATATATTTATAAGTTCGGAAATATTTTGGAGCGTTTTTCCCGTTTGTCTCCAGTGCGACTTACGAGAAAATGGTCACGTGACCAAATAATATTCAACGCCCTTGTATTTTGTCGGAGTCTTATAAATTAAAACTAAAAAAAATCGTCTGAATTCATTATTGTTGCTACTCGAATTTTCAACCTTCGTTTTTCTTCAATGTTTTGCTTTTATTTTGTAATGCTGTCAATTTTTAAAATCAAAGATTTTCTCGCAGATGTTTTCGTGTCTATCCTAATTTACCTGGACACGTTGTCTTTAATAAAATGATTTGTTTCTCAGTGTTGTCAACCAAAAAATTATTTTGTAGCAAGCTAGACTCCCGAAATGGCTTAAAACCGTTATGTTAAGAAAATGGTCGAAGAAAGGTCCAATATGGCCTAGAACACACCGAGAAGATGCTAAAAATGGCACAAACTCACCCTAAATGTTTAAGCACGCCTGCGCTGATTTAACCCTTTTTTGCACTACTAAACGAGAAAAGCGCTGAATTTAGCGCAAGAAGTGAGAATACGGGTAACACTGCTGTTACCCCTGGGTATTGTTTTCATTTTCTTGAAAGTAAAGGAGTATCATTTCCTCCTGAGATAATCCCTTTCTTAGATACATTACAAGGGACAATTGATTTCAGTGATCTATTTCAGATATTATACCAGGAATGGATATACTGGAAAAAAAGTAGACATTTTTTTTTGTTACCATGTCATGTCAGTAACATCAAAAATGTCTACAACATTCTCCTCGGCATACTAGTCCGCTTCTGGTTTATTTTGGGCCCAATGTAGGTGGTCCAGATTGTCAAGTTTCACAACCTTGCTCACTCACTCGATGTTAAAAACGGCGCAAAAATAGAAAACAATTTAATTCATCCGAAGCAACGGCAATCACAACTATTTACTTGTTTTTTCTTATATTTCTTTTTATTTTGCGCCGTTTTTTAACACTTGAGTGACCGAATTGTGAATCATTACTATTTACAACCGCGACCAGCTTCCCCACTGGGCCTGATTTTTTATATATAGAACACCCTGGGAGTGCCGTTGTAACGAATTTGCCGTTAAAACATTCAGATTGAAAAAATACGGCATGCAAATTATTAAAAAATTCACTATGCAAATTATTTACTTTTTGATTTTTCCTGGAAAACGTGTAATTTCCAACGATAGTCTTGCAAGAATGGAAACAAACGTCTCGTTAGAACATGCGTGTCTTCAAAATAGTGCCGTTAGAACGAGAGCTAAGACACTTGAAACTAAAATTCATATTTTATTATTACGATCAACGTATTCATAATTAAGTTGTACCAGAAATAGATTTATAGTGAACGCGACTGTTCTTTTGTCCCCTGCAAGACGACAATAATATATTTTTTCTGCAAATCTTCTCCGCGTTCTGTTTACTAGTGTTAAGAAAAAGATGGTTTAAAATACGTTTTACTTAGATATAGTTAAAAAAAAAAAAAAAATGGAATTTTTTTTATCGTAAGTAATTTTTTCCCCCTTGTGTGTAAGACCTTCGTTTCCCCTAGAAATTCATCAGTTTTCAGATTTTTTTTTCTTGAGCTTTTAGGAGGAGGTTCTTTTTACAATAAATGCTGAACTGGATCATTATTTTTCGTCCGTCGTGCGGAAGTACAGCTTGCTTCGAAGCATTCGGTTACATCCATTGTTAAGGTTGCTATTCAAGCTTCATTAGTATTTTTAAAATATTTCCAAAAGAAAGTTTGGTTTGTATTATTCAAATCTTGACCGAAATCTGCGAACAACAATGAATTAACTTGATGTATTACCTGTAAATAACATATGAATACGTGAAATAACTGAACACTCACATCTATTTTTAAAGAATCTATCCATATAAGAGCCAGAATAGTATGTTTAATTGCATGGTTGTCTGTATCTCTGCTTTGTCCGATTCTTGTTATAACCAATAAGTTATAATGGATTAGTCCATGTGAAATAGATTAACATAGATAGAACAACAATTAGAGCATTGTATCAAAATGAAATAGGCTGTTGTGACATGACAATGAAGAATACATCACAGAATTGCTTAATGTTTGAAACTAAAATAAAAGTTTTTAAAAGTGTGTAAGTAACTGAAGGAAATGTTTAATGTTGTGCTGAGACTTGGAAAAAAAACTTAAAATTTGGGTGCTTCAAATATTAAGAATAAATTACCTTACTTTGGGCAGATTCATACATCAATAACCCCATAATTTTTGACAGGTAAATGCTAGTATTCTACTAAAACAAATCTTAACCAAAAAATCTGTGCCATGCATCAGAGAAGTGATTTTTTTTTATATGATATTTTTTATACTGAAATATCTGGGTTCCTTCTCTTATTGGTTCATTCATTCTTATTTCAAGGATATATTCAGTATTTATTTTTGGGGTCTGCATCTATGTGTCGTATATTCTATGAGACAATGTGTGACGTGCTGTTTTTGTTGGTACTGAACTGTTTGTCTCCTTCAGTGTCATATGCTTCATCAAACTCAGTCAACCCTGAAATGAAAATATATACCCCTGAGAAACGATGAATCTGGAGACATCACCGGGGATTGAGTCAAGAGACTGCTTCTTTTTAGCATTACAAGTCTTCGTAATAGTAATACTATCATTTATTAGTAAGTACAGAAATAATTGCAAAATTGATAATTGTATTTCTATTTTTTTCTATTCTCATCGTTGATTAGTTTTTGGAACTTGGTATACGGTAGGGTAGGGTTTTGGGAACTTAGTGTGCATGGATAATGTTACCGACTAAAAAAGCGTCAAAAAATGCCAAGATGTGCTTAAGAAGACAGATATTCTAAGTGACTATAAAATGGCTTGATTTGACTAAAATGGCCGTGAGTCTCTGCTGGCACAACCTTTATTCTATCTGAAATTTAGATCTTTTTTTTCATCGTTAGTTCAATTGTAAATTTCTTGAAAATAAGACTGTTTGTGCCTTTAAGCCTGAATGGTGCTCCCTGAACAGAGAACTAATCAACCATTGAATTTATTCAAAGCTGTATCAACTACATTTGCTACATCACAACAGGAATTACACAAGAAAAAATTTTGTCCCTTGAGAGCCGGATGCGAACGTGTATTCCCTACAATCGTCTTAATAAAATCAACTATTTTGGTTTGGATCAGCTGTCTCTACCTTCTTTCATTCAGCCTCTTTGCAAGCCCCAACCCACAAAAAAGTGAGGGTGGAGTCTGCTACTAACAATACAATCATGACAGCTATTGTATCTGCGTGCATAGTTCATCATCATCATCATCATCATCATCATCAGCCTTTTAATGTCTGTCGTTGGACATAGATCTTTCCCAAGATCCGCCAGATCTCTGGATCATGGGTGCATCGGTATTGATGACCCTGTTTTGTTAACAAAAATAGCATGAAAAACTTTGACTTTTCTTATAAGGAATCCTTTTAAAGGAAAGGAATCAGTTATTTTGATAATTACAGTCAATCGATAGAAGCGATCATGTGACCTACTTCTTTTGGCAGCATACTATGTTGGGGATGATTAATAAAAGAATTGGAAAAATGGACGCTCAATGAATAAATTCCTTCTCTCTCATTAATTTGGGCAGCGAGCTCTAAAAGAAGTCCAAATTTTTAAAAAAACAAACATGAACACTGCTTAACACAAACTGACAGACCAATTTAGCACAAAATTACATTGAAAATTGAACCACCACTAAAAACCTATTTTGTGGGAGAATTCTAAGAGAGAAAAGGACAGTTTTTTTCTAGGCAAAATGAAGACTAAATGAGCAGCATATATAGCCAGCTAGACCCACTTAAAAACTGAGGAAACCTATGTTGACAGTTTTTCTGACAGTTTTGCTTGACAGTTTCTAGAATCCATTTAAAAATCCAGATTTAATTGATCAAAACACTAAACACTCATTAGAAACTGTAATCTGACCAACGTCTTTAGGCAGCATGCCGTGTTGGGTCGATCAATTAAAACATTGGAAAAAGGTATGATCAACGAATAAGTTACTTCTCTTGGGCAGTGATCACTAAAAAAGATTGAAATTTAAAAAAAATAAGCAGATGAAAATCAAACAATGAATTTAGCATAAAGTTACATCACAAATTGAACCTCGCACTAAAAACTTATTTAGATAGGATTTTTAAAAGAAATGTTTTTTCTACACATAATAAGGAATAAATATTCAAATTTTCAGCCTTCTATCTGCATTGGCGTGGCTTGTATGTATCATACATACACACATAGATACATTAGCCAGACCAGCTCAAAAACTGAAGAAACCTATTTTGACAGCTTTGGTTGACGGTTTTTAATAACTCTACCAAACCATCATATTGAAAATGATGTAAACGTGAAACTGATCTGGAAAATCCAAAGAATTTTAGGGAAATTCCTAGGGACAAAAAAAAAAATGGTTCCCGTGTTAGTTTTCACTTTCTGGACACTTTAGTATTCCTGTTTCTACTTCAGCTTATTGTACATTGGAGGAACAATCCTTGAATTATTGAGATGAGAAATTAACATCATTATCCAATTATTCTAATTTCCTTGTTCCGAAAATCTCTCTCGTTATTGACCAATATTTTTACCATTTGACCAATGAGGGTTTAACAGTCATAAATATGACAAGCCTGTGAATAGTATGGTTATACATTGATCTATTTGGAGTAGTGTCTTCATCTTTTTCCATTATAGTCACAAAATTCCCGCCATTTGGTCTTCTTTAGGTGTTTGTTATATTTGGTAAACTTCTGGGAATTATTTTCAGAAGCCCCATTGTAGCACAGGGCCCTCAGTTGCTTCAGTCTGATCCTGCATATGATACTGAAATAATTCTGGTTCTGGTCTTTATTGTATTTGGTTACCGTTTGGAAATTATCAAATCTTCAGGTTTCTTTTTTTGGTCTTTGGCCCTGTAACCCATACTGATTTTTTTGTCCTCAGTTAGGACACACATCATGAGTGTGTTCTAGTCCGATGAGAGGGTCATTGAGTATAAAGTCTTTGGTATGACTCGGCCATGGATTGAAACCATGACCTACTGAACCAAAGATAAGCTCTCTATCAGTGAACCATAAGAACGGTTAGATAGTTCATATTCTGTTAGTCATGCTAGAAAATATTAAAAATGTTAACCAAAATTATCATCAAAACTGTTAACATTCAGTTTTCAAGTTAGTCTGGATGGTTGGCTATGGATCTATGTATCATGTGTACAGGCAGCACCAATGGAGCTAGAGGGCTTAAAATTTTAACATTTATTCCTTATTACGTCTACAAAACTTTTTTTTGTTTTTTGGAAATCCCCCCACCTCCAATAGGTTTTAAATAGGGTTTCCATTAGCAATGAGAGCTAAATTGATGACTAATTGATTCAATCTCACCTTTTTTTTTGAAAATTCAGACATTTTTAGTGACCACTGTCCAACAAAAGGCAAGAGAAGTAACATATTCGTTGATCATTCCCATTGCACATTCTAGAAAAAAGAATAACAACATAGGAAATCAAATAATATCTTATATTACATTTCATAAAATTAAATAAGATAAGGTGCCTTTTGCTACAAATTCTGTTAAGCCTCTTCTGATGTCACTTTTTCTCATGTCGCTGTGGCTTCTGATATGTGAGTCCATTGAGACATACAGAAAGGACATTTTATCTATTGGATATGGGACCTCAATCTTGAATCTTAATGTTGGGTTCATATCTTTCCCATTGACTTAAAATGAAGATAGAAGAAATTGCTCAGAACCAGAGTTATTCCTGTATCATATGCAGGACCAGATTAAAGCAACTGGGGTGCTCTGAGCTACGATAGGGCTTCTGAAAATAGGCTTGCTTGAAGATGAATGTGGATTGCAGAAATATTCGAAAATCTTTTTTAAAGAATAACCTAACCAAGAGACAGATCCGCAAACTGAGAAGCATATAATGCGCATATGAGAGAATCATGCTCAACCTCACATAGAGAGATCACAAGACAGCACAGTATATCAACAAGAAAATGGTAATCTGAGACATCATAGAATCTATAAGAAAACTTAAATGGCAATGGGCAGGTCATGTTGCAAGAATGGCAGACAACTGATAGACATCAGGACTCACAATATGGTTCCTCAGAGATCACATGCGAAACCGAGGCCAGCAGAATACAAGATGGAGAGATGAAGTAGACAAATTTTGAAAATACTGGCTCCGTGACGCCCATAATAGACTGATATGGTAGATCTTGGGGAAGGTCTATGTCCAACGACGGATGATAAATGACTGATGATGATGTAACTAAGAATATTTTTTTATTATCTCTATACAAAAAATGTGCTCTTTCCGATGCCTGTTGTGAAAATGGCTCAATGCTATTCAGTGGTTAATGAAGAAATTTTTTCTTGTTCTTGTAACATTTTAGTAATTCATTACAAGAGAGAATAAATTTAAAAAAATTTTGATTTTTAGTTTATTCTTTCTCATAATAAACTCTATAAAACTTGATATATGCCCCTGTTTTTTATTGTTATGCATGAACTAAAGTTAATGGTCAATTAATTATTAAGGGCACAGGAGGCTGAGGTTCCCTTAGATTATGAGGTCCTTGGCTGCAGCCCATTCAAACAATATGTAAATCCACCATAAATCATACGCAAAGGATCTTTCTCTTCAGGAAGTCACTTCTTGAGTCCATAGTCCTATAACTCAGAATAAGGTTCTAATTACTGCTACCCACAACTGACTGGTTTAATCACTGTTGCTGGGCTAAGTTAATCCCTGCTACCCTCAACAACTGTTGCTAGGTTTAGGTTATTCATGTGTTCTGACATATATATCTATCTATCTGGAATTCGCTCCATTCTTACCGTTCATAGAAAAAAACTTGAAATTTCATACACACACTCCTCTCAATGAGTATGGGAAATGTTTGTTTTGTTTTTTGAAAATCCCTCTAAGTTGGTTTTTATGGGGGGGGGGTTAAATTTACAATGTAAGTTTATACCAAAATGGTTCCTTAGTTTGCATGCAGTGGTATTCATGCTGGTATCTTGAAATATTGTAGTTTTTAGAGATCACAGCCCAAAAAAGGTAAGAAAAATAACTTATTTATTGATCACTCCTTTTCTCAATTTTTTAATTGATCCTCCCATACTAACCGAGTGACTAACCAGATCTCGTCTTTTTTTTAATCATAAATTTATGATTCAAACCAAATTGGTAGTATTTTCATTGGGTTAACTTAATTTTACCACCAACATCGCTTAATCCTGTTTTAGGCAAGATAGCCTGACAATGCCCATCCTTTTCGAGGCCTCCTTAATCTTATACTTTATGCTGAGTGCTTAGCAGAGACGCATTGAATATTATTTTTAAAGTTTCTGTTATGACCCAGCCATAACCATGGATAGAACTCTCTTGCCATAAACATATTGGTTGAAGAAATAAAATATATATGTTGCAGTAAGATAGTGAAACTAGTTATTTTGTTAACTACTTGGACTTTGTGAAATCCTTTTGAGGTAAATTTTCCAAAGTCCGAAAACTTTAGAAAGTCAACATGACATCAAAAGTGGATCATACCACAAGTGACCTCGCTGTAGCATGTCCTAGATATATATAATACTTTAGAGTCATAAAATGTAATATTATATTTACGTTAACCCTTTTACTGAGAGATTTTCTTCTAGCTGTACCACTTCTTACTAATAACCCTGCAGCCTTTTTCTAGCTTTACAGATATTGCTTCAGACAGGCACAACGTAGTGTTGAGTGAAGACTTGTTTTTGCCAGTGTTTAATTGTAGATTCATTTAAATAACAATGACTGGAAAACGTCTATAATGTTGCTTTACTTGTAAGCCAATGGTGATAGAAATGTTGTTTGACCGGTAGAAGAGTTAAAAATGGAAAAGACATAACAAGTTCTGGGCAAAACAGATTATTGTCAACATCAGACCTTCATGAATCAATCACAGTATTTTTTTTCCTTATTCTCTCTCATCTGTACAAAGAAAATGTTGAAAATGTCAAAAAAGGCTGCAGATACCTGAAAGGATAATAGTGATAAGAAAAAGAAAATGTTTATCTATAGCACAGAAAATCAAGCTATTGGAGAAAGTCAACAGAGTTGTAAATCCATTCCAGAATCCAATGAATTCCAAAGTCCAAAACACTTCTGGTCCTAGACTTTTCAGGCAAGAGTTTCTCGACTTGTGCTTGATATTTACTAAGATTACCTGAGTTTGACTCAGTGTTACAGAAGTAATGGTCAACATTACAGACTTGTTATCCATTACTATACTGTTGTATGTATAAACTGCCATGTTATTTACAGGTATACTTTGCCTTTACGAACTTATTCATTCCTAATGATAGTTCATGAATAGAGAGTTTGTAAAATGAGGATTATTCATAGAAAACAAAGCATCCATTATTGACAGACATTTACATACAAACTCATAACACAGCTATTCACTTGTGAAAAACGTTTTACGTTGTTCAAATTGAACAAAAATGATATTATATATAATTTCCATCAGGTTTACAGTTAAATTTTGATGTTCTCAAAGTGGGAGTTTGTTAAATGAGGTACGTCTGTTCCAAATTCAGCTTTGTTTACACAACGTCAAAGTAGTGAGAAAACCAGGAAGGATCAAACTCATTGCTGAAGTGACCGTTAGCATCCAAAGCTTGTTAACCATTACTACACTGATTGTGAAACTAGGGATTTCATGTAATTACTGAAATGTTAAAGGAATTCAAATGATTAGGGATTTCACAAAACACTAGTTTCACAATCTATACTACTATCTGAGCCAAGACCCTACCTCTGCGGACAGTACGTGATTTCAGTCATATAATTTAGTCCACTGATTTATATTCTTGGTTCTCAGTGTCTTCTTATCAACTGGATTTAGTTTCTACATCTTTTTCTTTAGAATAGGTAATCCACTTAATCTACGCAGAAGGTTGCCAATACAAGATTTTTTGTTGTTGATATCAGTGGCTTATGGTGTTTTGTATCTTAGATGTGCTGTGTGCTATGGATGCACAAAATCGCAAAAACAGTTTAGTGTCTATTGAAAGCAACGGACTGTAAAAGCCTTGTTGGTAAAATGCGGTGGACCTGATTGTAAATTCTGAAGTTTTACACCCTCACTCATTCTATGCTACGACTGCGAACAAATAATGAAATAAGAGAATTAATGAAAGAAAAACAAAATTTGGATTGGAAAACTGTTGATAATAGTGTCTAATCCAGATTCTTTTTTCTATCAATTTTCTAATTCCTACAATCAGGGACCCTTTCCATACATTATGTCGAAAAGGCTTTGACTGTCCATTGCTTTCTACAGATATCAAAATATTTTTGCATTTTTATGCATCTGTGGCACACAACGCACCAAAGATACAAAGCACCATCATCCTTCATTTAGCTATTCAAAGGACATTTCATATGAAACAACCTGATATCTATCTATCTATTAGAAACCATCAACCAGAACTGTCAACATGGGTTTCTTCAGTTTTCAAGTTGGTGTGGTTGTCTGGCTATGTATGTAAGTATCTTGTGCTCTGGCTGCACCAATGGAGCTAGAAGGCTGAAAATTTAGACATTTATTCCCTATTATGTCTAAAAAATGTTTTTTTGAAAATTCCTGCCTTTAAATAGGTTTTTATTTTGGAGTTTAGTTTGTAATGTAAGTTTATGCTAAATTGATCTATAGTTAGTTCCTAGCATGTCAATGGGAAAATTAAAATTTCTTTCGTAATTATAGCTCAACAGGTAGACAAGAAACTTATTCATTGATCTCTCTTTTTTAAAATTTTTCAATTGATTACCCCCAACACAGCATGCTGCCGAAAGGCGTTGGTCACATTTCTGTGAGAAACGGTCACCAATGCTGTCAAAACAGGTTTCTTCAGTTTTTAATTTAGTCCGGCTGGCAGGCTATATATATGTATGTATCACATGTACAGGCCACATCAATGGAGCTAGAGGGCTATTTAACTCTTTATTATGTCTAGAAAAAAATGGTTTCTTCAGGGGGGTTTTCTAAATTCTCCTCCTTATAAGTTTTTAGTTTAGGTGTTCAATTTACAATGTAGATTTTTGCCAAATTGGTTACCAGTATGTACTCTCTTGGTTTTTGAAAATTCAAACTTTTCAGAGATCCAACTATTGGTGAGAAAAGTAATCTTTTTGTTGATCTCCACTTATTCCATTTTTTTTTATATTGATCACTCCCAACTTGGTATGCTGCCAAAAGATGTTGGTCTTGTGATGGTTTCTATTGAGTGACTAACTACATGTGCCTATCTTTTTCATTTGAGTTAGTAATCTCTGCACAGAAGGTCACTGATACAAATTAAGGTTACTGAAAAAAACTCTCTTTTCTCCTTCTACTTGAGTGGTTGCCATGATACATTTCTCTTTCATTTGTTCATTGTCTGGTGGGGGATAAGTTTCTCTTTATTGTTATCAGATTGTTTCACACAAATTGCTATTTTTTCTCTCTCATCATTGAGAATAAGGCTAAAAGTGAAATATTCATCAATGTAATAGCATTTTTTTGCAGATTCAATTCATGTACGGATATAATTTGTCATTATTCTGAGCCCTTAACAGCAATGATATCCACTCTAGAAATTGGACTAACTTTCAAGAATGATTTTGAATCTCTCCAAAAGCCATACAAGAAAATGAATATGTTTGGTTGTGTAATTGTATGTCCTGTCTGAGTTTTGTTATAACCTCAAAGTTATATATATATATATATATAATTTGTCCGTGTGAAAATGATATACATAGATAGGAAAAACAATTTTAGTGTTGTAATGAAATGTGATAGTCTGTTGTGACATGACAATGAATAATGAGTCACAGAAATGCTGATCATTTGGAACAAAAAGAAAAGAAAGAATAAGTCTGTGAGTTTAGTTTTTAATGAAATAAATTTTGATGATTTTTTTCATACTGCATGATATCTGTGGTAATTTTTCTTGCATTGCATTTAATCTAAAGATTTTATATCTGTCTGATCACCCTTTAAAACAGCTCAAGTTGAGTAAGGATTTTTTTAAAACTTAAAGTTAGGATACTTGAATTATTTTATATAAATCACCTAATGAAATAGCTTTAGGCTCCTTAGTGCTGACCCAAGCATAGGTAACTCCGTCATTTTGGACAGGTATATAATAATTAAGACATACTGCTGCTCAAACTACTAATAACATCAACAAAACATTCGAAGTACTACAGAGTGATATGCTCATCAGTGATTCAAAAGGTTCAAGTTTTGGAATCTAGATGCCAATAATGAACCTCACGGAAGCCCCAAACCTGTGGTCAATGATGAAGAATTATCGATAACATTGGCCAACAACCAATGAACATCATTTCAAACACTTCCTAGAGCCTTTAGGACTTCAAGAGCAACCCTAATATCATATCAAGGCAATTGGAAAGGTTTTGATTTTCATTTTAGTGCATCTTTGCACACAACACACCCAAGATACAAAGCACCATGCACCATTGGTTGATATTTCATGTGTAATAAACTAATATCTATCAATTTATCTATCTATTAGAAACAATCAACAAAAACTGTCGCCAAAACTATCAACATAGGTTTCTTTAGTTATAAAGTCGGTTCAGCTGGCTGGCTACTCATGGATGTATATATGTATCACATATACAAGTTGCACCAATAGAGTTACAGGGATGAAAAATCAAACATTCACTTCTTATGTTTAGTAAAAACTTCTTTTTTTTTCAAAATTCTCCTCCTAAATAGGTTTTTAGTTTGCTATGCAAGTTTATGCTAAAATGATCCATAGTTTGTGTCCAGCAGTGTCCATGCTTAGTTTTGAAAATTTTAAATAAATATAAAGTGAAGTAATTTATTCATTGATCACCCTTTTTCAATTTTTTAATTGATCATCTCGTCTGCCAAAAGACATTTGTCACATGTCTATCAGAAACCGTCAACCGAAACTGTCACCAAAACAGCTCTCAGTTTCTAAGCTGGTCTGGCTGGCTAGCTATCAATGTATGTATACTGAGTAAAGGCTGTACCAATGTTGCTAGAGGGCAGAAAATTTGAACATTTACTC
The DNA here is from genome assembly GCA_963457665.1 of Thysanoteuthis rhombus. Lineage (NCBI taxonomy): Eukaryota > Metazoa > Mollusca > Cephalopoda > Oegopsida > Thysanoteuthidae > Thysanoteuthis > Thysanoteuthis major. The sequence continues at coordinate 12,325,352 of OY735236.1, read as the reverse complement.
CTTATTACGTCGAAAAAACCTTTTATTTTGTTTTATGAAAATTCACCCCTAAATAGGTTTTTAGTGAGGGAGGGAGATCTGCAGTTCATGTCCAGCAGTGTCCATGCTTCTTTCTTGAAAATTCAGAACGAACTTCAAGAGACGTAACTTATTCATTGATCACCCTTTTTCAATTTTTTTAATTGATCATCCATCTGCCAAAAGACATTAGCCCCGTGTCTATTGGGAACTGTCAACTAAAACTATTACCAAAACTGTCAAAGGTTTCTCTCAGTTTTTAACCTGGTCTGGCTGACTGACTGGGTGGGTATTTATGTAAGTATTACACATGCAGGCCGCGTCATTATAGCTCTTGGGCTGAAAATTCCAATATCTACTCTTTCTTATGTTTGGAAAAAAGTTTTTTTTGTTTTTTTGAAAATTTGTTCCTAAATAGGTTTTTAGTGTGTGTGTGTGGGGGGGTCAATTTACAATACAAGTTCATGCTAATTTGGTCCCTTTTGGCACCTGCTTGCTTTCCGAAAATTCAGACATTTTAGTGATTACTGTGCAACAAAAGGCCAGAGAAGTAACTTATCTATTGATTCACCCATTTTTTAAAATGTTTTAATTGATCACCCCCAATATAGTATGCTGCCGAACGACGTCGGTCATGTGGCAGTTCTTATTGAGTGTCTAACTAGACATGTCTATCTTTTTCTTTTGAGTTAGTAATTCTACTGACTCGGCACAGAAGGTCACAGATACAAGTTGAGGTTATTGGGAAAACTGTTTTTTTTTTTTCTTTCTTTCTACTTAAGTGGTTGCCATGACATGGTTCTCATTCATTTGTGCATCATCTGAAGGGGGGGGGTGAATCTATCTTCACTGCTACTGGAGGGAGGGGGAGGGGAAAGAGTCTACGTTTACTCTTATGTGGGGAGAGGGGCAGGGGGGCTGAGTTTATCTTTGCTGCTACTTAAAGAATGAATGGTGAATAAATCGAATCTGCATAACCAATCAGACGGAGATGCTGAGTGGTGAAACAGTTACCGGCATGGAAGAAGGAATTGGCGGACCGAGTTCAAGTTTTGCCTCACATTAATGCCCTTGGAAAAGTTCACAATAAATTTCGGTAAAAATTTACCAGAAGGCGGGCCATACGGTAAAGAAGAATAGGTTAAACTTTCGAGCAGATATAGATATTTTCAGACGGGTCAATACCATTAGTTCTATTAGTCGCTTTTCAGCCAATCTGTCTGTCTGTCAGTGGGTCATTCTCACTTATATTAAACAACGGAAATAGGAAGGCAGGAAGAGATATGATGTCATTAGAGGCGTGAGGTCATTAATGTTATGATGTGATAATAGAGTGTGCGAACTCAGCATTTTTATATTTAAAAAAACTATTTCTTCACAATTTTTATTGAAAATAATACTTTTGGAATAATTACATGTTGCGATATTTTACAAGTATGGAAATCAATTGACTCAAAGGAAGATTGCTTGCTGTTCTTCCTCTTCCTCTTGTGACTATAATCATGGCTGATGGACACATCATTGAACTTAGGGCTGGCTTTAAGCCAATTGGTCTGATTGCTCCCAATTGGGACCTGCTCCTGAGGGGGCCCTACGTTAGGGTGATCTACATTAGTCTTGTTTACAGGGTCTACAGAGAGGAGCAATGAGTTTAATTTTCTTCTGGACTCATTGAAATTCAGAAATGTTTCTTTATACTGTTTACATATTGATTTTTTTTTACTTTACTTCAATTAAACAATGTGTTGATTAATTATAGAACCGCATTAAAATTTATTTCTTCGAAATTTCTAAGCACTCATTTTGATTCTTTCTCATTCTATCGCATAAATATAAAGTCTGCAATAAACTTTATCTATATCTTTGAAATTCTACAGATTTTGGCTAGGGTCCTGAAAATGTGTTCCCAATTGGGCCCAACAGCCCCTAAGGTCAGCCCTGGTTGAATTGATGGTTCTTGTTTTCCAATTGAAAGATTTTTAAATTTTATTTTTCTTTATTCGTTTATGTATTCATGCAAGTTCTCAATGACATTTTGTTGAGAGATTGGCCATGGGCTGACAGAGAATTGATTACATTGGGGGTTAGATCCAGAGGTTCTTTTCATTGATGCCTCCCCTGAATCATACCTATGTAAGAACTGATTTTCATTCAGATTTTAGTGACAATAGTGTTGGCAGAGGTATGCACTCTCTGAGTGCTTCCGATAAGGTGGGACAAAAGTCACTCTCTGTTTTAAAACTAGAATAACTTTTTTGATAAAAAGGTAAAAAGATTTTCCTATTCAAATAATTGTTTTGGAAATTACTTTGAAATTATTGTGGAATATAACATTCCAAAAATGCCTTTCATTTTACATGACAGCTCGTAATGTACCTGGTTCCAGTGCTCTGTTCCTATTATTCTTCAATTCTAGAAGTATTTACGGGCTTCCTTATATAAACTCTTTCTTTAAAATCATCCAAAATGAAAACAAGAACCATAAGTTCAACGATGCATCCACAATCTGTGTTACTAGTAGAAGGTGGAGGAAGAGGAAGAAGAGCAAGTAGTCTTTCTTTCTTATACTTACAAAATATTGCAATTTGGAAATATTCTGCAAGTATTATTTTCAATAAAGATCGTAAATGGCCATTTTTGGCCTTCTCTAGTCAGTTTTTGGCTATTAGGTAGACCTTTGATATTCTCTTATGATATCATTAGCAGTTGGTGAAAAAAATTGGTGGGAATAAATGTTACAACTTTTAATAATGTCACACCTTTTAATGACATTGTACCTCTTCCTTCCATCCTTCCTATTTCCATTATTAAACTTGGCTGCAACTGACCCACAGACTGATCAATAAGAGTTTTATAGAGATGCATAGATACATCTACAGGTTTACGTTGAGACAGAAGGCATTTATGGGATGTTATTTTTCACAATTGGTTCAAAGTAATTTCCAAGGTCCAAAATAATTATATCTAAAAGGAAATTTTTTTTACCTTTTTATTAAAAATGATGTTCAAGTTTGTGAATGGAAAATGACTTCTGTGCCACTCTATTGTTAAAAATAGTAATAGAATTGGCAGACAATTCACCTGGATAGATTTTAACAATTAACCTTTGACCTGGTCCATTGCCAAATAAGATAACAAGTTCCTCCGTGGACAACTGATGAGCAGTTTGGCTTCTGGCTGAATTCAAACATTCTGATAATGTTCATAAGAAACCTCCTACTGATCCTAAATACCTGATCGGTGCTACTCAGTAACAATTGCCACCATATCTCTCAATAAAGATGGGCTATCTTTTAGAAACCATGAACCAAAGCTGTCATCAAAACTGTCAACATAGGTTTCCTCAGTTTTCAAGTTGGGCTGGCTGACTGGCTGGCTGGCTGGCTGGCTATATATTACATGTACAGGATGCAACAATCAAGATGAAGGGTTGGAAATTTAAACGCTTTTTCCTTATGTCTATAAAATTCTTCTTCTTTATTTTTAGAAAAATTCTCCCACTAAATAGGTTTTTAGTGGTAAATTCAATTTGCAATGAAAGTTTAAGCTAAATTGATCACTTAGTTTGTGTCTGCTTGTTTTTTGAAAGTTGAGACTTTTCTGGTGATCACTGCCCAACAAAATACAAGAAAACTAACTTTTTCATTGACCCCTTTTCCAAATTTTTCAATTGATCACCCCCAACATGGAATACTACCTATAGACATTGGTGGTGTGATAGTTTCTATTGAGTGACTAACCAGACCTAGGGGCAAGTTAGCTGTGTTAATCTATTTCACAAGGACCAAACTATTATTAGTTTTAGATTATAACAGGACTCACACAAAACAGACAACCAAGCAAATGAATAGATAAGTAATAAAAATACTTATTTCTATACAAGACTTTTATATGGCTAGGTATGATTATGTGGTTTTTGCCTATGAGTAGGTCTTGGGATAATTTTGAGGGATCTTATTTTTGAATTGTCATGGTTCCTAAGAGCTGATATGTCAGCCATAACAAACTTATGACATGCATATCAGCAGAGACGCTACAGACTTTTAGATGACACATGATGTACTTTTTGAAGAAAGAAACTTTAAAAAAAATTCATTATATTATCCTAGTTTCATGAGAATATTTTGAAATTTCAAGTTATATTTTATTAAACTCCTAGTTTCATAAATATATCAGAAAAACAGTCCACTTATCTATAAGCATTTACCTGACATAACAATACATCTATACATGTAACATTCCAATTACAGGATTATCAAAAAAATCAAAATTTCAACACATCATCATCATCATCATCATCATCAGTCTTTTAGCATCCGTCGTTGGACATAGACCTTCCCCATGGACATAGACCTTAACACACTGTGTTGGAAAGGTTGCCATTTGTGTGGAACAAGTTTTTCACACTCAATTCTAACTTCAGTCTCTATATTTATATTAGATAATCTTAGTATTCCAAACGTTATGCAGACTGGTGACTTTTACCCTGTATTTCAATTTGAAACCGTCAACCAAGACTGTCACCAAAACTGTTAACAAAGGTTTCTTCCATTTTCAAGTTGGTCTTGCTGACTATGTATGTGTCATGTGCACAGGCTACACCAATGAGAACTAAGAACCTAAACATTTACTATTTAAGTCTTTTTCTCTTTGAATTTCCCCCTTTAGATAGGATGGTGTTGGAGCGATTCAATTTGCAATGTAAGTTTATGCTACATTGATCACTTAGTTTGTGACTGCTTGCTTTTAAATATTCAGAGGTCTTTGTGATTACTACCCAAACAAAAGGCGAGAAGAGTAACTTATTCATTGATCACCCTTTTTTCCAACAAGGCGTGCTGCCAAAAGATATTGGTTGTGTGATGGTTTCTATTGTCTTTTTCTTTCTCTTTAATGTCATATTTGATGGCATATCAAGATGCTCTTCTATTTCAGCAGGGAATATTCAAAATAGGGTTCTCATCCTTCAGGGAAATGTAGAGGAAAAAATAAATTTCTCAAGGTTAGGGAATCATCAGGGAATTCTACAAATTGTTAGAGATTTTTTGAGATCTCCACAAATTGTTCAAAATTTTAGAGAATTTCGTATATTGTCAGGGAAAAATTAGCTGAATCATGGGAAGGAGAAACATTTTTTTGACAATTGAAAATGTCCTTTAAAAAATGTATTGTAGCTTTATTTTCTTATCTAAGCATATCTTGCAGAATTACAGGTTAATGAAATATGTGTTTTTTTAAATATATTTGAATAAAAAGGTAACTAAGGTTAAATAAATGAGAGGTCGGCGGCTATCAATTACCTTCGTGTTGACTTATCTATAATCAGGGAAATTTGAAAGATGTTAGGGGATTTTGAACTGGCAAGTTGTTGAGAACCCTGGAAAAAAACTACATCTCTCTAATTTCCTTTCATCTATCATCAAGTTTTTCCTTTCAATTCCTCCTCAAGTTCTGGCCAATGTGAGGCTGGACAACAAGGGCTACATTTATCTTTTGGGCCTTTCTTTGGAAGAAAAAAGGGATAACTCACACACTATCAAATAAAATTATATTTCTATTAGTCAATGCCTGGTTTCTGAGATAAAATCTCAGGCCTTATGGCTAGCAGTCTATTGTTTTACACCTAAGCACCGTTCCCTCTAATTTTTAGTTGTCAATGTGTAAAAAATCTTATGTTATGCACATTGAAAGCTTGTATAAATGTATGCTGGAAATTGTTTCAAGATAATCTTTTTACAGCCTATTATGGATATTAAAAATGTAATGGCTGGTTTTAACATTATACATGTCGATTTACATTCCACAAAGTAATGTAGTTAAAACATTACTCTATACTTTGAACTACTCTGTTCAGTTTGTTGCTCTATCAAATTAAACATTAATGACTATTACCTAATTATATGTGAATCAAAGCATACAAATATGGTATTTGAAAAAAACAACCAACAAGTTCACTGAAACAGTTAGCTAAAAAATTATTTCCAACAAGTACAGTTATTCAAAGAGTTTTTTGGACAATTGAATCTTTTTTGTTGTTTGTATTGTTAACACGTTTTGGTTGATCAATCCTACAGCCTTCTTTAAGTGCACTTATATAGACAGGGAATGGTGTTTGAAACTTGAGAAAAATCAAGATGGCAGCCCACACGTTGACTGAGTGTATTGGTCAGACAATTGCAGACTTCAACCCAATGTGGTTTCCACTACTCAACAAGGACAAGGTATGGAAATCCAGGCCTTACAAGGATAGAAAAAGATATCACCTGAAACTTAAATGTTTCTACCATTGGAAAAATTCTGTTCACCATCACTTCATTTAGTACACATGGATTAGCTGGAACATTGTGTTTATAACATAAACAACTAGAAGGAGTCCAATTGTCCAAAAAACTCTCTAAATGTTAATTTTCAAGTGTAGAACTACAGAAAGTATAGTTATATCACTGGTATAAAAGTGATATTCATAAAACTTGTGCAATGTAATAATCACTATAGATCTGAATCTTTTTTGTACTGGTCTGAGTTAGATTTAGTATCTCTTTGCCAGGGCTGGTGGGTACTAGCAAAACAGGCTGTCACCAAGGGCACCAAGTGCTGGGGGGGACTTGTCTTGGGTCTGAAGGACTTTCTAGATACATAGGAAAGATATAAAATAATACTTTTTTTAGAAGCAGGACTTCTCATACTTTCTTCTTTTGCAAACTCTTTTGAGGAGAGAAAACTTTCCAATATACTCTCACTCATTGTTTTAAAATAAATGGGTACTAATATATATATATATATATTTATATATATATATATAAACTTAATTCAGATGACTTCCTGTCTTTACATGGTTAGTATATCACTTGCCCTAGACAACATGAATAGAATAAACAACTAAAGAAAATGGGGCTGCTGCATGAATCAAGTCTGCCATAGAAAGGGTATCTGCTTCAATGTAGCAATGCTCTTACCATTGAGCTAAACAGCCACCAGTAATGCTGAGCTATTAGGGGAAAAAACTTTTTGAAACAAAATCAAATTCTGTACCTTGCATAAGTTAATCACTGTAGCCATCATGTACCAGAACTTATAATCTCAAAAAATATCTAAAAAAATAGATATCTTATGGAAAATGATCTAAGAAAAATGCTAGGACAGGATTTGGCCATGGTATGGAATGGATATTCATAAAATTTTTGCAAAGTACTGATCTCTACAGATTTGAATTGCTTAATTGAAATGAGTGTAATAGTTATAGACCCCAAATGACTTTTTTTTGAAAAAAAATGTTTTTTTCCGCAAATGGTACCTAGTGGTGTACTCATGTAAACTTCCAAGGTTGTAGCCCCAAAAATATGACCAGGAGTGCCCAGAGATACACGCACAGATGAGCAAAGAGAGAAGAATCGGTAGCCCACTTGGCTGGTTAGTTGGGCTATCTGTGGGGCTATGGTGATCTGATAACTAAAACATAATAAAGAGGAAATTCATTTTAGAAATTGATAGCATTAGGACATTTTATAACTCGTACCAGAAGAGGTAGATTTTTGTAGAGAGATTATAAAAAAGATAGATACTTAATTATTCTATGAAGAAAGATTTTCAAACATTTCTGTGACCCCACTCCGCCAATAATCTTTTTGCGACCCCTGGAGTGGTTCCAGCCCCCACTTTGAGAAGCCCTGCTGTAAAGTGTGCCAATGTTCAGCTTGCTAAAGTACCATGAACTCTACGGCTAGCCATGCTCGTTACTTGGTTGAAATGAGTGTAGTAGCCATAAAACTGTAAAACATCATATGAAATGGCTTTTCTGTATGGCAAAACCATTCATGAAACAGAGATCAACTGTCATCAGGAGATTGTTGATTACATTAGCGCAAAGGTTTGAAAGGCCATAAGATTTGGCCATTGTTCATTGATGGGGAAATGTTTATGGAAATATTGTTTGGTAGGTTGAACCGATACATGCGGGAATGTTCAGATCGATTAGACTCTTTGAATCCCAATAATTACATCAGAATCTTTTCTGTTCCAAAGGAATATTTACCATTGATATGTGATTCAGAATTATTCGACATTTGTGTTGTTAATCAGATATTATCGTGTGTGTACAAGTGCACATGAGTAAATGCACACCCACATAAAAACATATATATACATACATACATACATACATATATATATATATATATATATATATATATATATATATATATATATATATATATATATTTTCATAAAGGACTCAACCCTTGGGATAAAAGGGTAGAATTGATACGCATATAAATTTTATGCTACAGTATTAGTCACATGGCAACAGAGATAACAGTATTTGGCAGTTTAAATGATTGCATCATGCGCTAACCTCATTCAAGCATCAATTCCTTTGTATTATGTCAGATATTTCGATTGCCAATATAATAGAACGTTTATGTGATTAAATGGGTATGAACCTGCACCCAGATTAAAGGAAATCTCTTTCAACATCTATTGTAACGTTAAAATGTATGTGTAATTAGCATCTTCTTGTAATCTGTTTGTCATTCATGTCTTTAAATAATAGTCCTTAGATTTGAAATAGGTTAGGTACAAGTTGGCAATAAGACGGATAGATCCTTTTTAAAACACTGTATCTATATCTAAATACCTATCAATCTATCTATCTATCTATCTATTTATCTATCTATATATATACATACATATATATATATATGTATATGAATAAGGAAAGACAGTTTGAGGAACTAAATTTTGCTTGAACCAAATTATTTATGGCTGTAAGCAAAATAATGGCGATGATCAGAAAATAAATTATTGTTTTGCTCACTACTGTATAAAATTCAGTTTGAGCAAAATTTAGTTCCTAAAACTGTCTTTCCTTATTCACATAGTTGGATACTAATATCCATTACTTATCATATATATATATATATATATATATATATATATATATATATATATATATATATATATATATATATATATATATATATACATATATATATATATAAATATATATATATATATATATATATATATATATATATATATACATATATATATATATATATATATATATATATATATATATATATATATATATATATATATACATATATATATATAAATATATATATATATAATTCAAGTAAGTATTTTGATTTTTCTTAAAAATATTTCTCAAGAAGCATTAGTTTCATAGTTTTTGGTATAATACATGTATTGAATCTTGATTCCAGATTTTTTGATTGTTATTACTTTATATATATATATATATATATATATATATATATATATATATATATATATATATATATATATATATGATTAGAAATTGCGTTATATTATATAGAAACCCTTAAGCATTCTATTGGATCAAGTATCCATTTCTTGATAACATATATATATATATATATATATACATATATATATATATATATATATATATATATATATATATATATATATATATATATATATATATATATATACAGACAAAGCTGCTTTTTGTGATCACTTTGAGACATGTATTTTGATTACATTAACCAGCTGATAACATTGAGCTAAAGATATAAAAATTGAAATATCGTTATGAATTCATTGTTCTAAACAGCCTTACATTATAGAAATTTACATAAAATTCCTTTTTTTATTTTTTTGATATTTCTATATCCTTTTGAATTAAGTGCCTCGGACCAACTGACTTTGATAACAATAACGATTTGATTACATTATCTGGGATAATTGTAAACATCTTCCTCTGTATATGCATGTGTATGCACATGTGTGCGTTTGAATCTACTAATAGCTAGGAATGTTGATATTCACAGATAAACTTTATATATATAGATACCTCAACTTCAATATGTAGAGATGAATAAACATTCATAATCAGCATCAACAACATTTGTAGAGAATTGATTGACCCGAAGAGAGAGTGGTTAAAGAGAGATAGACATTTATTGGCAACATTCAGACTATTTTAAAAAATCAGTCCATAGTGTTGGTTAGGATAAAAAGCTACGATATAAAGAGTTGTTAGGGGAAGAGAAATATCTTTTTTAACGTCACACTATGTCATATTATTCCTTTTGGAAAAAACAGTTCTTGAGATGAAGAATAGAAAGTTCAAGAAAGAAAAAAAGAAAGAAAGAAAGAAAGAAAGAAAGACAGCAGACCGCTATGTTAATAACTAATGAATATACTTCATATATATATTTATAACTTTTTCTTTTCCCAATAAATCATATTGGATAATATTTTTCGTTTTACTTTTGATGCAATGGTTATTCATTTTTATTTCAGACGTTTTAACGGGGGATTAACTTGAAAACTTAATTGGAAACGAATAGTTTTATTACAGAAACAAATGTTGCCAAATACTGTCAAAAATGTAGATACAACGTCGCAGTTTTTGAACAGAGTCTGTTTTTTTTCTTGTTTTTTCATGACTGTAAAATAATAAAAACTAGTCAGCCTTTGGTGTTATATATATTCTAATTTAAAACCTTCCCCTAGGTCCATTGAGTATGCATACCAATTTTAGTTTGGTGAATCAGACTTCTAGTATTATACAGAAATCGATGGGAATCAGATCATTATTATCAAGGTGAGAATAAATGCAGACCCGACAATTTTTTTTTTTTTTTGAGAAGGGAAACAATATATGAATTTTCCTCACTTATACAGTCTATTTGGGACCAACCAGGACTATTTTAGACAACGGATAAAGTTCAAAGTTCAGGAAAGAAGTGGTTCAACCGAAAATTGAGTATTGCAAAATAATATGATAAATATCGTTCAATCAGAAAAATTTCCTGGAACTTCTAAAAAATTTCTTCCTTAGCCTATGACCAACCCTTCCACAAATTTTCATTGAAATTCATCGAGAACTTTGGGAGATATTGTATGGGCAGACAAGTAGACACAAGTAAATATGTCCGCTGCAACTTTTCCAGGGTGGTAGGCAAAAGGATGTATTCACAATATATCTTAGTGGCAATCTTTTTACAAGGGTACAATAAGTTAGGGTTGCATAAAACAATTGTATAGCACCATCGTTTTGCCTAAGGCCCACTTGTATACTATTTCATGTCTTATATATAGACATTTTCCCTTGAAGCCTATAGATTTAAGATGTTTTCAATGTAAAAGATTTTTTGAGATTTTATGAATTTAAAAAGGGGGGGGGTGACTGACAAGACAAAAAAAAATTTCCATGTTTTTCTTATAAAATCATCATCATCATCAGTCTTTTAACGTCCATCATTTGACATAGACCTTCCCCAGGATTTGCCACATTTCTCTATCATGGGCATCGCGGAGCCAGTATTTCCTGAATCTGTCAAGTTCATCTCTCCATCTTGTGTTCTGTCGGCCAGTATTTCCTGAATCTGTCAAGTTCATCTCTCCATCTTGTGTTCTGTCGGCCGCGGTTTCTCATGTGATCTTTGGGGATCCATGTTGTGAGACGTGATGTCCATTGGTTGTCTTTCATTCTTGCAACATGGCCTGCCTATTGCCATTTGAGTTTATTAATAATTTCTATGTCACAAACACCTGTTTTCTTCCGTATATACTGTGCTGTCCTGTGATCTCTCCATGTAAGGTTGAGCATGATTCTCTCATGTGCACCCAATTCAAATGAAAAATGAAATCATGGAGTTTCAAATTCTGTAAATGTTATCAACATCTATCAATTAGTTGATTTTTGGTAAAATTTTAAAATCTGGGTTTTTCGACACATGTTCTGATTTGTCAAGAGTCTGAGGACATACCTGTAGTAAACAAATTATACAATGCAATCCTTAGAAAAGGTCTGAAGTCCACAAAAAACTCATCAATAGCCTATTCTGGTTCATTGACAATAACACTCCAACTTCTCAAACTTTCCCAGCCCTTCCATGTGGACTGTAATTGTGCTAACCATTGCCATATCTCACCAACAAACCTTTTTTTATCTCATCTCTCTATTTCATGTTTGGTCTTCTCTTACTGTGTTTGCTGTTCCCAGGGCATCGATTTATTAACTCTCTACACCATCTGTTATCTCTTCTTCTTGCTATGTGTCCAGCCAATCTACATTTTTGTGACTTAATTACTTCTATGATATCTTTCACTCTAGTCTGCTCTTTTTGTTGATTGTTTTCTATCAGTTAGAGTTATTCCTAACATTGTTCTTTCCATTGATCTTTGTATGATTCGGAGTTGGTTCTCAAGTGATTTTGTTAGTTTCCATGTTTCATATCTGTACATAATAATTGATAATATACATTTGGTTTACATTTTATGTTTTAAACATACTAGCAAGGTGTTTTTCAATATGTCTTCATGTTTACTATATGTTTTTCTGATTGTTTAATATTGTTTCATTCAATTTTCATGGTCTTTCTTTGCGGAAAATAATGGATCAAGGCTACACATTGCCATACTATACGGATACCACAACTTTTTCTAGAACGATGTTTCATCGAAAATGCCAAATACATCCTTACATGCCACAAACACACATATGCATATCCATACATACACATACAGACCACGTACAATATATGCATATATACACACATAATCATATCCAACATTGCACACTCGTGCCACATACATTTATGCATACATGCCATATACATACATATGCACAAACATATCACATACACATATCATACATGGTACTACATTTTACCCAGTCTTCCCAGTTGTTGAGCCATCCCAGACAAAAAATTCAAGCTGTTTATCTAGGAACGATCTTTTTATGATGGAGTGAAAGAAAGGGAGAGATAAAGAGGGTGGATGTTTTTTCCTTCCCCTCGCTTGAATTTCTGGCTGGAATAGTTTATTGGTTGGGATGGCTGGGGTGAAGAGTAGCATCCAATCATCTACACATATCACGTACAGTACTGCTTATCCAACAAACAGATATTTTGATTCTATGGCTTGGTTTTGAGAGTTAAAAGCAGGATGCAAGAAGCACAAAACATGAGTGAATGATGTCTCGTTGTGCAGATTGCAATAAAATTTGGTCCTTCTTGCGTAAAGTTCCTGTTTTTCATTCTCAAAACCATGCAATAAAAGGAAGATTTCTGATTTGATCAAATACTTATGAGTAGTACTGTATGTGTGTATCTGTGTGCTTGTCTGGTGTACGTGTGCGTGTATTTTGCATTTTCAATGGGCCATCGTTCGATGAAAAGTTGTGCCAAGATGTTTAGGCACTTTATAGAAATTCAGTGCATTGTTATTTCCCAAAATCTTAGTGTGTCTCCGACTACAGATCTGTCAATTGTCAAACAAGTATTGTTACCCAGAATGCAATTGACAGTCGAACCAGTTTGTTAGGGATTCCCTTACAACCCCCTTCCGGCCTTTTAGATGTGATCAGTCATGTTTCATGAGCCTTTTTCTATTATATAAAAATGCTTTTTATGCAAATACCTTCAAGTACAAAACGTTTAAGTGTCAATTACATTAAAATAAGTCAGTAATATTGTCATACAGCGACTTGTAGAAGGTTGGGACATGGGCTAAGGAAGAATTGATTAAATTTTGGGGGTGATCCAGAAATCTTTTCCTGATTGAGAAGTGTTTCTTCGTTTATTAAGACAATAGTTGAATAATAGGCTGAAAATTGAAAAATCAAAGCTTACAATTACCTTGCCTGCACTGTAGCTATATATGAACTGATTTTCATTCAGTTCTTAGTTGTGTGTGGCTTTGGCAGAGGTGTGTGCTCCCTGGGTACTTTTAAATTTGTTTGGGAGAAGGCATAGTGTCACATGCATCTATGAACAAACTTTTGAAGTACTTAAGATTCAAAAGATTTTTCCATATGACTCAAAAAGAAAAAATCTACCCCTTCAGAATCATCAAGTTATGACTCAAATCTTTTGAAAATCATTTTTAAAATTTTCATTTTTTTCCCGCCAATTGTTTGTCTGTTCCTGTGACTCTTTTTCATTTGTATTTTTCAAAATGGTGTTGACTTTTTTTTTCTTTCATTTCCTTTTTTTCTATCATTTTTTATTCCTTTCTTTTTTCATTCTTTTCTTTTTTCATTCCCTTTTCCCTTTTTTCTTCTCTTTTATCCCAGCTTCTATCATTTTCCTTCTTTTTTTCTTTTCATTCTCTTTTGTTTTTTTCTTTTTCTTTTTTTTCTTTCTTTTTAAAAAAATTTTTTTAAATCACTTCATTCACTTAACTGTCAAGCATTTTAATTAATTCAGGTCCTGTCAAGTGAACACAGAGAAATCCGTCTCTGGATTTCCATACAAAGGAGACAGACTTTTTGTCTTCTAAAGAGAGATCTGTGTGAACATTATGATTGTTCACTAATTTGAAAAAATTGTTAAGTGTAGCAAGCTATGCTGCTGGTTTTTTAGTTTAATATATTAGCCTCAAGTTTCAAGATTTAACTCCTGTTGTTTTTTGCTATTTGAAAACGATAATAACACTTCTATCTTTTGTTTATCATGATTCATAGATTTAAAGAGGTGAAAAACAGGTGTGGTTAGTCACACAATAGAAACCATGATGTGACCAATGTCTTTTGGCAGCATACTATGTTGTTGGTGATCAATTAAAAATTTGGGAAGATGGGGCATCAATGAATAAGTTACTTCCCTCTCATTTTGTTAGGCAGTGGTCATTAAAATAATCTGAATTTTCCAAAAAACAGACATAAACTTAGTGATTGATAGGATTGGAACTGTCTTGTAACTAACGTCTTTTGGCAGCATGCCGTGTTGTGGGTGAACAAAAATTTGAAAAAAAAGCAAGCAGGTAAGTGATCAATTTAACATGAATTTACATTGCAAATTGAACTTCCCGCGGAATACCTAAGTTTTTTATAGACGTAATAAGGAATAAATGTTTCTGCCCTCTAGCTCCATTGAGTGGCCTATACACTCGATACATACATTCCTTGCTATCCGAATATAGAGTGTTCTTTTGAAACCTTTCATAAACCAAAATGGCACTCAATAGAAACCCTCCATGTGACCAATGTCTTTTGATTGCATGTGGTGTTAAGGGTGATCAATCAAAAAAATTGGAAAAAGGAGTGATCAATGGATAAGTTGCTTTTCTCACCTTTTGTTAGGCAATGATCACTAAAAAGGTCTGAATTTCTAAAATACAAGTGTAAATACAGCTTGATACAAATCAGGAATCTATTTAGAATAAACTTACATTGCAAATTTGATTCCCCACTGAAAAACTATAAAGGAGAAGAACTGAAAAAAAAGAATGTTTTCTCAGGACATAATAATGAGTGAATGCTTAAATTTTCAGCCCTCCAGCTCCATTGTTGCAGCTTGTACACATGATACATTCATAGCGAGTCAGTCAGCCAGACTAAGTTAAAAACTGACAAAACTTGTATTGATAGTTTTGGTAATAGTTTTTGTTGACATTTTCTAATTACCATTAATCTGAATTTTAGAGCATTCCCAAACTCAAAAATTACTTTACTATGATGATGATTTTTTAAAAACTTACTGTGCTAGAGGGAGTTAAGGAGGAATTTTCTCCCCACTTCTGATCGCGCCTTTTCACCTAGAATGAGGGGGTTTAAATGCTGGAACCTCAAAGTCAATAAAGGATAATTGTGATGTACAATTGTTTCATGTGATCCCAAATTAATGTACCTATACGAAAATGTTATAATTCAACATTGCCCCTAAGATACATTCCGAGTACATTTTTTTTTATCACCCCCCCGCCTGGAAAAGTGTCAGCAGTTGTCCATGTCTCTCTCCAATCAGTTTATACTGAATAAAAATCATATATTGAATTGCAAAGCTTATAATCTCCATTCAAATATCCTGCAAAATGAGCAGTCCCCCAAGATAGTATCTAAATAAGAGAATCATATATTAAATATTTCTTTTTCTCAAAGCCAATTACTCTGCTTAAATGTATTTGAAACCATCAATTAAAACTGTCTCCAAAACTGTTAACAAAGTTTCCTCTCAGTTTTTTTAAGCTGGTCTGACAGGCTATGTATGTATCAAAGGAGCTATAAGGCTTAAAATCTGAACATTACCCTTTTTTCTCAAAATTATCTCCATAGTAAGTAGGTTTTTAGTGGGTTGAGATCAAAATTGCACTGTTGATCTATGCTAAATCGGTCCCTTAGTTTGTGTCAATCTGTTTTTTGAAAATTAAAACTTTTGTCAGGGATCACTGCCTCCAAAAAGCGAGAAAAGTTAGTTATTCTATGATCTCCCCTTTTACTAATTTCTTAGTTGATCACCCAAAAGATGGCATGCTGCTAAAAGACATCGTTTATGATATTGACCACATTAGATGCTTTTATTAAATTACTCCTCCTCACTAGAGAAAGATATATCTATGTCAATTACGAAATGAGGAAAAAAATCAGTTGCAGTCTGAAAACTTTATTCAGTATGTTATGTCGATATATCATCTGATCATTTTTCAGGAAAAATGGAGGTTAACTTGTTTCAGAGAGAGAAAGTCAGCATTTTCTAATAATCGTTATATTGATTAAAAGTCACAGTTGTTGAGGGCACCTACCAAAGCACGTTGGATAGCAAGCTCATTTTGCAGACTTATTCACTTGGGTAGTGAGTTTGTTCCTTAGTGGGTGACCCACTACTGTATCCGTGGATCAGGCTAAAGTATATGGCTACCATCGCATTTTAATCTCTAACCCGTCCATTTTCAGCTAGGTTCCAGATCGCAAGACTGACCATTCAAAAGAGAGGGCAGTCTTGCATATCTTTTTACTTGGGTTCCAGATAAGTCAAGTTGTTAGGTGTTTGATGCATTACCCAAAGAGACTGATGCTGTCAAAAGTTTAAAATAAAAAATCATTAGTAATATACCACAAAGTATTTAGGGCTTTTTTGTTTCTACCCTCCAAATAAAAATATGTCTCTTTCATTAGCAGGTTGGGAAAAAAAAATGCTTTGTTTAATTCATTTAACAATTCAATTTTATCAAAAAACATCTTCCAGAAATTTGACATTCAGAGCCACAAAATATGAATAAATTCGTACCCTTTATAACTGATTACAATGAAATTTAATTCTTCTTGCATAAAAATCCTGTTTTTAACTCTCAAAATCAAGCCATAAATTCATAATTTTTGTTTTGTTCAATCCTTCATTCACTGCTATGCTATTTTAAAACATCTAAAATATATCTAAAAACAATTCCTTATATCTAAACACTACAGAAAATATATGAATTTGAATATCATCATCATCATCAGTCTTTTAGCGTCCGTCGTTGGACATAGACCTTCCCCAGGATTTGCCACACTTCTTATGGTTTTTAGTAGGATTTCTTGTG
Organism: Thysanoteuthis rhombus; assembly: GCA_963457665.1. Lineage (NCBI taxonomy): Eukaryota > Metazoa > Mollusca > Cephalopoda > Oegopsida > Thysanoteuthidae > Thysanoteuthis > Thysanoteuthis major. The sequence continues at coordinate 12,308,036 of OY735236.1, read as the reverse complement.
TTTTGATTCAAATGATTTCATATGGCAGAAAAGCCCATTATGTTAACCCTTCAAAGTATCATGGGCGTCACGGAGCCAGTACTTCCTGAACTTGTCTAGCTCGTCTCTCCATCTAACATTTTGCCGGCCTCGGTTGCGCATGTGGTCTCGGGGAATCCATGTTGTGAGTCGTGATGTCCATTGATTGTCTGCCATTCTTGCAACATGGCCAGCCCACCGCCATTTGAGATTTTTTATGGATTCTATGATGTCTCTAACTCTTGTCTTTTCTCGGATGTACTGTGCTATCTTGTAGTCTCTCCATGTGAGGAGACCCTCAAAAGAAGAAATCAAGCGAATTTGAATATAAAATACCTTAATTGGCAACACTGATTATGATGACTTTGATCTCTTTGGTTTACCTTTCCTGTTCCTTCATATTGAAAGGAGACCTTTCAAGGTCAGGTGAACAAACTTTGCATGAAAAAAGGTTATCTACAGGTATACATTAACATTGTCAACTTTGAAGCTTGTACGACCAGAAATCTATTGGGGTCTTTATTTCCATTCTCTGCCTCCATTTGCCTCTGATAACAGCTCAGTTGAATATTTCAAAAAATCAAAAAAATGTAAAAAAAATATAAAAGATATTATCTTTTTCAACTTGACCCGCAGAAAAGAAAACTGCGCAATTTACATGCCCGAGAGAGAGTTGATTTGACTGAGTCACGCAGTCGAGTGAAATCCCTCTGGCTACTTATCAGCAGTCCAGTATATATCAGGAAATATGAAGTGAATGAGATTTTCTTCTGTTTTTTTTATAACTGTAGATAATGTTATCTTCGAGGATATGGTATTTGTTTTTATAACAATTTCTAGGCGTCCTTTGTAAAAATTTGATATTGATACAGCAATTAAAGATGGCAATGGGCTCTATCACTTCTTATATATGCATTGATTAGCTTGTTTGTTTATCTGTTTGTGTATTTCAGCACTCTTGGCCACACTGTTTTGCACATTGGCATCAGTGAGCCACTGGACTTCTTTTAAAAATTTTTTTTTTGTTCAAGGAAAAAAAGCTTTTTACCCATTTTTTAGAGCTCTATTTTGATAGTTTCATGAATAACATCTGGGTTCTCCAAAATCAAGATATTTCTAGATGTTTTTTTTACTCCATTTTAGATATTTTTTAACGGAAAATGCCAGAGATGTCATAAATAAAATTTATTTTGACCATATTTATTCTTCAATGGAATTTTTTAACAAGACTTCAAATTTTTATGCTACACTTGTTCAATTATTTACTGCGATGCCATGTTAAATATGTTTCTGTTGAGAGTGATGGCAAAGTCTAAATAACAATAAATGTCTACTGGGACAAATGTGTTCTGGGATAAATGTCAAATGGTCCAAATGTGTCCTTCTTGATTTAGATTCTTCATAATATGGAAAATCCAGGCATTACGTACTTTTAGTCTTTGAAGGGTTAACATAATGGGCTTTTCTGCCATATGACATCATTTGAATCAAAACACAAGAAATACTACTACAAACCATAAGATGTCTGTATGTACGTGATAGCATAACTCAGGAACTACAATATATATCCTCATGAAATTTTTTCTGTGTACTGATGAGACCCCGAGACATGTTTATAGTGAGTTAGATTTTTAAAATCCAAATAATAGTGTGGGACCTGAGTTTGCACTCACCCAGATGATAATGATCTTCTCTATTTATATGATACAAAAAGTCTTATGTCAAGTATCAGTATGTGACCTCTAAGTAGCCAAACCGGTGCATCGTTTTGAAATGAGGTACTCCTAAAACCAGTTCTGATCTTAGCAAGTCCATCTCACAGACTAAGTCATTAGAGTATTGAATATGATCCTTACTGAGTGACCCACTGCTGAGGCTAAAATTCTGAGGAACAAGGTTGACCTCTAACTGCTAACTTATATTTGATGAATTTAGCTTCAGATGTTTGTTTTCCTACTCTAAAGCCCTTAAAAACTAATCTAGAAGACTGAAATTATAATATCTTGTAGCTTAGACATAGAGCATTAAATAAACTCTATGTTGAATGCAAATATTTGTTCATCTAATTATTTATATAGACCTTGATCATCATCTGATATTGGTATGCTTTTTCTATTTTTGAAAGCTTTTTATCTAAGATACAACATAGTAAAATTTCAGCTCCCCAGATCTGTTTTTAAGGGGTTTTGAGCAAAAAAAACAAACTATTGCTTTTGTTTGCTGTGCTCACCACTGTGCCTACCATAGCACCATGGTTAGTTCCATTTATGCCTTCCACAGGAACTAGCTGAAAAACCTGCCTATTTGCAGGACAGGGTTTTTCAGCTAGTACTTAAAATTCAATACCAACAACTTGATTAGAAATGATGAATTATTTATAAAGTTTCTGGATCAACATTGGGTTCACTGAGTCTGCCAGACTGGATAGAAACAGACAAATGATTCAAAAAGGTATTTTGCAATTTGGCTCTCAAACCCCTTTATATCAAATCAGAAGATCTATTTTTTGTTGTTATGAGGGATGAGTTGATTTTAAGCCAAATCTAGAAGTGTGGGTGGCCTTATGTGTAATAGTATGGAGAATGGAAATGGTAAATCAAGTTCAAACCCCAGGTGGAATAGTTTGCTTTCACTTCATTCTAGTGCCCTTGAGAGAGGTATAAATCCACTTCTTCTCCAAGCTATTGGAAAATCACAGGGCAGTTGAAGCCCTTTAGCCTTGTCAGACAGTCCATCTAAATTGAGCCTTTCTGCGGGAACTATGGCCTGATTCTCAGCTAGTTATTTACATGACCTGGTTGGTGCAAAAATAATTGCGTTTTTTGTTATTCAAACCTTTGTTTCTAGTTGGCAAAAATGTGTAGAATCTGAAGTTTATTTCGTTTGATTTATTTTACTAACTTATTATTCTAAGCTGAGATACACTGCTTCAAAGTTGATGGTGAAAACCCCATTTATTTTTGCACCTATCTAATAATATACAGATAATTTCTACTAAAATTGTCCAGATTGTCTGATTGGTGAGCATTCTTATGAATCGGTCAAATCACTCCAAGTTGATAATTGTATCGGACACTTGGGCCATCATTTCATTTGGCTGACCAAGATATTAGATTATCTGCTGCTTTCTTCAAAGTTGCAATCATCAAGTTTGAGTGGAGAAAGTTACCAGACTGTTAAGCTTCCTTCCTATTAGACAGACTATTTTTCTTCCTGACTGCATTTAACAACCTACTAAGTCTGCTACTTGGGGGTGAATCCAGAATTTTGAGCATGGGGAGGGTCCAGGAATTTAAGTAGGGATAGGTGTGGTTCCAAATCAAAAGATATTTTTTTCACAAATAAAGATATGTGAAAAAAAATTTCCAACTTCGGATTCAAGAAAGCAATTTGAGACTCAGCATTTTTTTCACTTACATTTTAGTTCAGACAAAGTAGCCCAATTTTAGACCAAAATTGGGGAAAATCAAAACAATCTTTTTCTGCTGAATGCATTTCTATGAAGTTTCCAGAACACTGTACTAAAAGCACCAAGAAATCCTTGTTGATTACCCAAGATGGCGATCATTTTCCAATACAGCTGCCAATTTGACCGAAAATTGTTTTGAGCTGCGAAACCCAATGTTTGTTGAGATGACATGATATATTGTTGAAAAGAAAAGTTGTTTATTTATACATATATTAATGTATTGGGAAGAGAATTGTATGCTGGGATACCTAGACTCATCTTTTATATTTGTAACTTCTTTGGCTCAACAGATACAAATTGACAAAATACAGTGTTGGAAAGCTGACAAAATTTTCTTTCTAACAGTATATCATGTCATTTGTATGAATATTGGGTTTCCTGGCTCCAAACAACTTAAGGAGGTCAAATTAATGGCCATTTTGGGGATTTTTTTTGATTTTCAACTAGGGTTTCTTGGGACTTTTATTATGGTGGGTCTGGAGACTTGATAGAAATGCTTTATGCAGAAAAAAATTATACATTAATTTTTTGCAATTTAAACCGTAGTTTGCCTGGACTATTTGCGTTGTAGCTTTTTAGTACTAGAATTGACAAAAATGTTAAATAAAAAGATTGATCAAAAAAATTTATCGCAGAACCAATAGATAAACAAGTAAACATGCTTGGCTGCAGTAGGGTCACACCTCACTTCTACTTCTATTCTGACTGAAAATGATTACTGCAACTTTTTATTGTATATATGATAAATGAAGAATTATAAAAAATATCTTTTAATATAAATGTACTTATTTATTAGAATAGAATAAACCCTTGCGTACCTGTGAGATAAATTTTAGTAAACATTGTCAGTTTGGCTCAGTCGGTAAGAGAGACGTCTACCAATCACTCTGTTGTGATTTTGAATCACCGTAGGGTAATGTTAATTTAGTAAATATATTTATTTATTAAAATGAAATGAGCTTAGTATAAATTTTGGTAGATATGTGAGCCTTGTCAGTTAAGCTGTATCAGTTGGTTGTGATTTCAAATCACGGTGTTAATTTTTACTCCCCTAAATCTTGCGAGGAATGTTCTTGTTTTTCTTATTCACTTTCTCTCTCTCCACACCCACATTCTGAATTTCCCTATGATATATTCAAATTAACAACTTGTGGGGTATGTACCCCACGTTCAAAATCACTGAACTAGATACCTAGAAATAATATCTTACTTGTGCTCGACCTGCACCTGCTACTCAAGCATCTTTATTAGAGTATCAACGCAGCACTTATTTCTCTGCTATGACTAATATCTGCTCTCCAGCAATGCTATTCTGTCTCTGGGGTATCCTGATTCGTCTATTCTTGGCTTATGCATGTCAGCAAAAAAATGACGGTGCTGAAGGGGTTGGATGTTTTGGTTTTTCATTTTCATTTTTCAATCATTTTACACATGTCGTCAAAAAACGACGGCTGTTTTCAAATAATTTTCCATTTGCACTGTCCTTAAAATGTATCTAAAACAGGTCTGGTTAGTCACTCAATAAAAACCGTCACATGACTAACATATTTTGGCTGCATGCCTTGTTGGAAAAACGGGTGATCAATGAATTAGTTATTTATCTTGCCTTTTGTTTGGGCAGTGATCACTATAAAAAAAATAAATTTTTTGAAAAATTAAACAGGCATGAACTGAGAGATGTATTTAGCATAAACCTACTCTGAAAGTTGAACCTTCACTAAAAATCTATCTGGGGATTGCGGGTAATTTTTTTTTACTTTTGTAGACATAAGTGAATATTTAAATTTTCAGCCCTGTAGGTGTATTTGTGTGGCCTTTATGCTTCATACATACATACATACATAGCCGGCCAGCCAGACCAACTTTAAAAATGAAGAAACCTATGTCAATAGTTTTGGTGACATTCATGTTTGACATTTTCTAAAACAATATTACTCTGCATTTTCTTGTTTATGTTCAACCAGAATGAAAGCAGATTTTTTACGCAGTTGCAAAAGAAAGAAAAAAATAAATAAATTAGGGAGACTACTTGACGATTATCATTTAATACTGATCTACTTTTACAAATGTTACAGGCAGAAAATATAGTCCATCATCCGGCATTTCATGTAAGTAGATTTTTATTGTAAGCCAAACTTTTGGCTGCCCCTAAAAGCTTTATAAACAACTACAATCCTAATACATAATACAATAAAAAGGATTATATTTATACATACATGAATTGCATAAATAATAATTCAGCCTTTAGGGTTATTTTTCACCAAGTAAGTAATAGTGCATGATTTATTGCAAATTTTCCTTTTTTGTTAAATCTTATTAAATGTTGGAGGAGGCCCCTGAAGGAGCCAAGCCCCCAATCAACCCAACCCCCAAATCTCTGACTAACTATGCCCCACTTTGTAGGTTAGTCTTGAAAAGGTTGAACAAGGAATAAATAATTCGAATGTATGGAAGACAGTATTAATCATGTTCAGTGATGTATGAAATTAATCCATTTTTCATCATCCCTTGTGATGAGAAAGAGGGTTTTGTTCATTTATCGGAGATTTGCCCAATGACTGGATGTGGGTGAAAAGCTTAAACATTGACCATGACTGTTTTCATCAATAGAAGGTTATGGTGAGCAGTTTGTGGAATAGGAATACCTCATTACTGGAAGTACTCACTCTAACAAATCTTGATATAACAAATTTCAGCTGTAATGAACTCATGGATCCATCTGAACTGAGTATGGATTTACCAAACAAAATTTGAATGTACTGAACATGTGGACAATAACAGAATTTTTTCTATTTTACTAACTGAAATTCGACAAATACAGCAAACACTCGAACCATAACAATGACCATTTTGAACAATATTTGTTAAATACCGCAAACTACTGAACTTACTTCTTATTTACCAAACGAAGGGTTACCATCGCGTATGACAAACTTTTGGTTTTAATGATCACCAATTATCCCTAATTAGTTTGTTAGAGTTCAATAGTTTGCTAAATTTGACGATCATTGCTCATTAATACAAAGGCTGTTCTGTTGCCCATCGTTCTATTTTTGAGCTTACCTTACATCGTTTGGTATGGTAAGAAGAAAGTTTGCACTACCAATTATGATTTAATATTTAAAATTGGAAATGAGAAGAATAGATGCTATACTTTTATCTTGAAATGCCACAAAAAGCCAGACCATGAAACTAGGATAATGCCAAGATTGTTATGGTCCATGTGTTCACCACAATTATCAAACTTTGTTCATTAAATCAAAAGTCAGGTTCGTTAAAGCTGAAATTTATTATATTGAGGTTCATTTTATAGGGGGTTTACAGTGTATGTATATATATATATATATATATATATATATATATATATATATATATATATATATATATATATATATATATATTTATATATATATATATATTTATATATATTTGTGTGTGTGTGTGTGTATTAAGGAATGGATACATATGTTCTTACAGAATGATTATGAATTGTGTTATATTATATAGTATAGAAACTTTAATTGTTTTTCCTGTTTCTGTTGTCTAGGGCAGGTGATACATTAACCGTGTAATGATGGGAGATCATCTCAAGCTTTTGTATAATATAAGGCAATTTATAAATATATATTTATATATATATATAGAGAGAGAGAGTAGGTTGTAGATTCGCTACACAAACTAGCTTATGTTTCGGCCCTCTGTGGGCCTCTTCAGGCGATTGATTGTCTATGTTTTTTTGGGTCTATTTATTGGGAATTTGGTAAGAATGTTGTGGGTGTGATAGTGGGTGGTGTGGGGATATTCATTTTGTCAAAGGGGTTTGAACTCCATATAGGGGTCATTCCTACAAGGATGCTTAGTAGTGGTCTGGGAGTAATTTCTATTTTGACCTAGGTATCTTAGCATATATATATATATATATATATATATATATATATATATATATATATATACACACACATCCTTCATTTTCTATGAATAGCGCCTATATATGAGAAGGGAAAATTATATACTACCGCTGTCACATGATAGTTGTGATATTCATATATATATTTATGATGATGATAATTTGACAGTGTGGAAAGTGAAAAAATGCACATTCATATATGCAAATTTAACAACTAGCAGGGGTAAAATATATTCCTCTTTCTTAGGATCTTGTATGTATGTTTTATTATACTCTGCTTATATCCTCATCAAGGGTCTTGCATGGTTCAGTACACACAGCCAATTGTTAGTAAGACCCACTTATGGCTTGCCAGGCCTCTCAAAGCTTCAATCTGCTTACGGCAACTGGTGTTCCCCGATGGTCACTCATCTTGGTATTGGCTAGGCTCAAAGTTGCTTATCTTGGTTGATGTTACGAGAATCAGTGAATCCAATATGAATTGGAATTAACTCCTTAGCTTGGTAGAGAGGTTCTTCAATCCTAATCCTTGTGCTGAATGCTTAGTGGAGAGGCTTTGAGTTCCATTTTCAAAGTCTGTGGATTGAACCACAGCCTTCTGAATCGGAGGCAAGTACTCCACCACTGGGCCACGGTGATCGGTATTTTCTTAGAATTGCGATCTTTTTTTTTTTATGCTAACCTACAAAAGATAATGGATTCCTGGAGAGATGGTAAAAAAATCTTTTGCTGTATGAAGCCAGGTCCAGTGAATTTCAATATATATCTATTATATCATAAATGTATAATATACACATGTATTCACTTAGTGAATATCGATAATAAAAAAGTACTTATCCTTTCAAGTGACTCCATAAAAGAAAAGCTGCTTCACTCAAACATTAAAGAAGTTACAGTGTTGATTGGAAATCACTTTCTTTGTTTTTTTTTCCAAACCTTTTCAAAATGGCTTCCCTTCACTTTTACTTGAAAGGGAAAAAAAAAAGAAAAGTGTATCAGCCTGTAATACCAATTCTAACACATCGGAGTTTTGATTCTGATAATCTATATTACGTTAAGCAAGCCTGGTAGCTGCAGGGTCAAACTCCACTTCTACTTCTATTCTGACCGAAGATGATTACTGCAACTTTTGTATATAAAATAAATAAATTAGTTGATATGTAAGATGTGCCAATTTAGTCCAGTCAATATGAGAGCTGGCTATCAAACACTTGGTGCTGATTTCAAATCACCATAGGGAGATGTTTGATTCATAAATGTATTTACTCATTAGAATGAAATAAGCCTAGCATAAATTCTGTTAGATATGTAAGACTTGTCAATTCAGCTAGGTTGGTAAGAGAGCTGGCAACCAATCGCTTAGTTGTAATTTCAAGTCATGGTAGAGAAATCTTATTTTACATATCGGTTATGTCTAATGTGATGGCACATACAAATTTAGTGAGGATTTTTCTTGTTCTTGTCATGATATGCGGCCGAATCATGTTAGATACACAAGTTCTTGTAAGATCCCCAAAGTTAAGTGACATTGACCTTGGTCATTGTTCTGCGTCCATCTCAGCCCGTCTTCTGCCACTAATCAACAGTACATCTTGCCAAACTGAAACCGGACTATTTGGCCGGTTCTGTCTCATGTACATGATGCTTTATGGAGGACATACAACAGTGTTCTCTTGAAGGAGACGCCATACCCAGGGCCAGCTTCAAGCCAAATAGATTGATTGCTCTCAATTGGGCCTAGCATCCAAGGGGGCCCCACGTCAGTGTGATCAACTTTAGTCTTATCAAACAGATACAACACATTGTAATATAAACCTGACACCACATTGTAGGGTTTACAGATTGGAGCATTGAATTTAATTTTCTTCTGAACACATTGAAATTCAGTAATGTTTGTTTATACAGTTTATATATTGATTTTTTTCACTGTATTTGAATTAAATATTATGTTAATTGATAATAGAAAGGAAAGGAATCAAAATTGGTGCTTAAAAATTTCAAAGAAATAAATTTGTATGTAGTTCTATGGAAAGGAATAACAGTATACAAATTTATTTCTTTGAAATTTCCAAGTCCACATTTTGATGCCTTTCCATTCTACCAAATAGATATAAAGTCTGTTATAAACTTTATGTACATCTACAAAATTCTTCTGACCTTGGCTGGGGCCCTGCTTAACATATTTCTAATTGGGCCCCGCAGCTACTATGGCCAGCCCAGGCCACACTTGCTTGATGGTGATCAATCACTCTTGATTTAGACTGGAGTTTGATGAAATAATCCCTCTTTCTGTCCATCGGATGTAAATGCATATCCAATTGATGAGTTGGTTTTGGAGTTTGGGTAAGTTTCAGTTAGTAATAATCCTTGAAATACTTTTATAAACCATTCATCTTACAGTCCAGGATACATGGTATGTATACAGGGTGGTGGTAGAGACATTGTACTGTTTAAAAAATTTAAATCTCAACATGTACAAATAATACAACTATTAGTATAAAGAGCAGTTTAATTCTCAATCTTCAATAAAACCACCATCATTCGTGATATAGTGATCAAACTGATTTTCGAACCCCATGAAAACATTTAGCTGCTGTTCTGAGATAGTTTGAATTGCACTTGTAATACTGGCTTTGAGTTCATCCAAAGAATTTAGTTTTGATGAGTGGACAAATGTTTTGACATGACCCCCTCAGAAGAAATCCAGTGGGGTGAGATCAGATGAACAAGGTGGCCTTGTAATTGGTCCACACCTACTGATCAACTTGTCTGGAAAGATATCATTTACCCACTGCTGCACTTTGAAAACATAATGAAGGGCTCCCATATCTCATTGACGTTCCTAGACTTGGTGTCACCAGGGACGGTAACTCAGGGTGTCACCCCCAGTGTTGTCAAATCAAAAAATTTTTGCGCTATATTAACCAAAACGAAAAATGTCAAAAAAAGCCAAAATGTGCTAAAAAAATACTGTTAGACATTTTAATAGTTGAAAATGGCTGAATTAGCCTAAAATGACTCAAAGATAGCTAAACATTGGCTAAAATTGCTGAAAAATAGTGCTAAATTTAGCAGTTAGTGTTAAATTTTCATGTAGCCAAAACATCACGGTGTCACCCTTCTGATGGTGTCACCCTTCTGATGATGTTAGCCAGGGTAGGAAGCCATCCCCCTGTCAGTATGCCAGTACTCTATCTTGCTGAAATTATTACAGAAGAATCTTCAAAAGTTGGGCTTTTATATTTACTGCATGGTTTTTACATTTGTACATCTGAGGTTATTAATATTTGAATGTGCACAACGACTTCAGGACTACTGTATATATTTGCATACTCATGTATTCTGAGCGTATGTTTGTTTTATATTTTTATATTCTTGTAAAAAATTTGTTGTAGGCTACGCCTTAAATAATTTGCTTGTCATATTTTTTAACGTCACTCCCCAAGGACAACTATTACACTCTATGGATCGAAGCCTACATTCTTTTAGGCAATTTCACAGATTCAACCTAACATATTTAAATATATACACAATCACACAAAAAAAAATATTTGGTGAATTTGATAAACAATATGGAAACACTAAAATTTGAAAACTGGATTGAATTTATTTGCATTACATATTTTGAGAAACTGTTTGCTATTGTTGTCAAACATCAAACAGGCAAAATGATAAAATTTGCGAAAAACAAAGTTTGGAGAGGAGGGGGGAGATGATGCGAGGTTATTGCTTCTCTAAATTTGTTGTTTTCATCTGCAAAAAAATAGATGTCTTTATGTCAAAGTTAAAATCATTTGTGTATAAGTGAAATTGAGAATGGTTTTGTGTGTGTATAAGTAGTTTAATCTAATGACTGTTTTGAGAAAAATGTGTTCATGTACGTAGTATGTATAAGTGTGTGTTGCTGTGGGTGTGTTGTTGAAGGGGGTTGTCTACATTGCTATATTCTGTGAATATGAGTGTGGGTAATCCAAGATGTTACTTGTGTATTTTGTATTTATTTAGATTTTTTTTAAGATGTGTGGTTTTATATTTGATTTTTATACTAACCTGTTGGAAGAAAACACGTTCCCATTGGTATTTTGCTGTGTGAATATGTGTGTGGGTAATCCAAGATTTTAGAAGAGTGTTGGCAGTGTAATTTTTATTTTTATTTCTATTTTCATTTATTTATTTTCATTTTCTATTTATCATTTTAACCATTTTTTAATTTTTTTATTCATTCGAGTTTTAAAATGTGTTGGCTTTTATATATATATTTTTTTCCTAAATCTATTAATGCCCTTGTAGGTATTTTGCTGTGCGATATATATGTAGGTAATCCAAAATTTTTTGAGGAGCATAGGTAGTGTAGTTTTTATCTAAATTTTAAGATGTGTTGTCTTTTTTTTTAATACTTATATTTTGATTTTTGTGCTAACTTGTACAAGGGGGGAATGAGTTTTAGAGGTGTGTGGGTGTGTTTGTTATATATCTTTTGATTTTGGACTAACCTGCGTTTATTGGTTTGGAGGTGTGTTGATTATATATCCTTTGTTTTAGACTAACCTGTGTATATTGGATGGGATGATGTGGTAAGCTTATTTTGTATCAATATCATACCTACAATGTGTTCAGATATATTGCAGAAACCAGGGCGTTGTTTTATAGTATTGTTTGTGATAATAAGTGCAGCATCTTGAAACTGGTGTGTTTTATTATGCTGACTTTTTAGAGATCAAAAAGTGTGGTCTGTTTATTAGCAGAACAGTGCCAAGGTATTTTTATGGTGTCTTTTATGAGAGTGTGCTAGTGTTTTCTCTTCTCAATGTTTCTTGAGGTTTCCCGATATACATTTTGGGGCATTTCTTACATGGTATTATGTGTATGCATACCTCGGGCGTTGAGTTTTTTAATGGTTTTCTAACTATGTCAGTGATAGATTTGATGGTTTTGTTATGATAATTAGGTTTAGCTTTGTAAGAGGTTTTTTGAGTTTTGTTGTTGAATTTAGAGGAGTATGGTGTATCTATCTATTTTTTTGTTGAATGGTGTGGTATTGTCTGTTTTAGTTTGTTTTTTAGAGTAGTGGATTTTGCGTGCCTTTCTTTTGGCATTTTGTATGAATGAACGTGGGTATTGGAGGTTTTTGAAAGTTTGATCTATATATTTTTCTTCTTCCTTTAACAATATGAGGGAAGCATATTCTCAGGAGTCTCAGGTAGAAGCTTATGATTATGCCAGATTTTATTTTGGTGTTATAGTGTGAGTAAAAGTTGAGATGATCATCATTGTTGTTGGTTGGTTTGTGGTACACATTTAGTTGATATAGAAATGTATGTATCATCATCAGTCTTTTAAGGTCCGTCGTTGGACATAGACTATCCTCAGGATTCGCCACAATTCTCTATCATGGGCGTCGCAGAGCCAGTATTTTCTGAATTTGTCTAGTTCATATCTCCATCTTCTATTCTGTCGGCCTTGGTTTTGCATGTGATCTCTGGGAATCCATGTTGTTGAGTCGTGATCTCCATCGGTTGTCTTTCATTCTTGCAACATGGCCTGTCCATTGCCATTTGAGTTTTTTAATAGTTTCTTTGATGTCTTGGACTCCTGTTTTCTCCCTGATATACTGTGCTATCTTGTGATCTCTCCATGTGAGTTTGATCATGATTCTCTCATGGGTGCGTTGCATGCTTCTCAGTTTGCAGGTCTATCTCTTAGTTAGGTTCCATGGTTCACACAATGAAAATGTATACATATATATACATATATATATATATATATATATATATATATATACATATACGAACACTGTACGTGAAGTCCTGTTTTTATAGAAATAGTGCTAGATATTTTTTTAAATGGAGGTGGTATATTAATTATATTGATGGATACCTATGACAACCTGTTTCATGAAGCTCTATATGCATATATCATGTATGTGTGTGTGTGTGTAAATGTATTGTGAAACCTGCTTTTTAAATGGTCTTTTCAAAAAGACTTTTATTGCTCGCAGACATGTTTCTCTTTTAAATAACTCTTTCTATCTTGAAATCCCGAAACCAGAGAAGTTAATGGAAATTTGGCATTGTTAGGACGTTTATGATACAAGATAGTGACGTTGGTTGACTCTTTGCTTTGTCATACGTGGTATCAGGTGCTGGCTTCTTGTTAATGCACCCCCACGCACTGGGCCTTCAAGAAGAATTTTATAAAGAGGTGCAAAGCTGTTTTGCCCCCACCCCATCTCACATACTGCGTAGACACCCTAGTTCTTTAGTCATCCTCTTATAGTACACCATACTATATTTGCTCACCTGTAAACGATAGTCAACCTATTTTATTTATAGACATATTGAAACAACAAATTTTGATACATTGTTATACTCAAGAAACTCTCGGGCCTCGTTTGGCTCTCTGGGTCCTGGTGTGATTCACCAGCTGTACTTCCTCTCAGAGGACCTGCCGACCCATTCCTATTAAGCAGGTTCTCACTTGCATTTTGAAAGAAACAAGCTTTCCACCCTGTCGTACTCAAAACAACATGAGCTTGATGAATCGATTTTGGAACTATCATCATTAATGGGACTTGATGAAGAAGGAAAATTTGCAATAAATAGACATGTTTTATCACTTAATTGATGAAAAACAAACTTTAAAAGTTGAATTATTATTTATGCAGGTTCATATATTTACGGATATATCCTTGTTAATCACAGCTACTCACAACAGACTGGTTTAAACACTGATGCTGGGTCAAGGTTATTCATATGTATCTATATATCTATCTGTTTATATGTATCTATGTTAATATAAATATGTTATTTATATGTATGTATGTATGTATGTATGTATGTATGTATGTATCTATCTATCTATCTATCTATCTATCTATCTATCTATCTATTTGGACTTTGCCCAGCCCTAAATGTTCATTGTAGAAACTTGAAAATTTGCATACACACTCCCCTTGATGAGTAGGGAAAATCTTATTTTTTTGCTTTTTGAAAATTCTACCCTTAAATAGGTTTTTAGCAGGAGTTTCAATTTGTAATGTAAGTTTATCTTAAATTGATCCCCTAGTTTATGTCCACCACTGCTTGATTCATGCAGTAAAAAGAAACATATATGGATGATGGTGATTCAATACTTCCCTTGGAATGTTAATCATTATATGTTGTCAGTAAAAATGCAGTAGGTGAACTATGATTTATAAAGATTTTTCAGGCTCCCTTCCATAGGGGGCCTTGGGGGCATTTTCTAATAGCCTCTACACCCCAAGAAACTGGGCCTCTAGCCCGAGTAAAGTTGTCATAAAATTAAATAAGAAATTAAGTTGAAAGAAAATACTAGTCAAATTCAACAATAATATGACCTAGATTTTGTTTTTAACAAATTATTTTAGTATTTTCTTCCAAAGTCATCAACAAGTGTCCGCCTAACTACGATAGAAGAAATCTGTGTGTATGTATGGATGTGTACTCTGCAAATTCTCGAAAACTACCCACTTTGCAAAGTTGAAATTCTCTAAATATATTCCTTAGCACACAAGGAAATACTATTCCTAGTTTGAAGTTTTTGGGATCAGCAGGACTTGAGAAATCTAATAAAAGCTAGCAATTAATTTAAAGGGAATTTATGAATCACCACCAAACAAATACGCTGTGTTGGGGTGATCAATCACTTCTTTCACCTTTTGTTGGGTTGTGATCACTAAAAAAGGTCTGAATTTTCAAAAAAAACAAGCAGGCACAAGCTACTGACAAATTTAGCGTAAACTTTCATTGCATATTGACCCCCTACTTTAAAAGCCAATTTCGGTGGGGGATTTTCAAAAGATTAAAAGGAAATTTCCCCATTTAATTGAGAGGACTGTGTGTGCAATATTTCAAGTTTCTGCTATGAAAGGTAAAGACTGGATGAAGTCTGGATAGATATTAAGATAGATATATATATACATACACATGAATAACCTTAGCCCAGCAAACTGTTTTGTTGTTGGTAGCAGTGATTAATAAATACAAAATTACAGATCGTAGATCTTTTACCTAAAATTTTAGACCTTGATTTAGATATAAAACATCTAAATTGGCAACAGATCTGAATATAGATATAATATATCTGAATTGGCAATAGATCTTGATTTAGATGTAAAATATCTGAATTAACAATAGATATATAGATACAAAATATCTAAATTGGCAATAGATCTAAACATAGATATAAAATATCTAAATTGGCAATAGATCTAAATATAGGTATTAAATATCTGAATTGGCAAGAGATCTAAACATAGATATAAAATATCTAAATTGGTAATAGATCTAAGTATAGATATAAAATATCTAAATTGGCAATAGATCTAAGTATAGATATAAAATATCTAAATTGGTAATAGATCTAAACATAGATATAAAATATTTAAATTGGCAACAGATCTAAGTATAGATATAAAATATCTGAATTAGTAATAGATCTAAATATAGATATAAAATATCTGAACTGGCAAGAGATCCAAATTCATATATCTGATATCTAAATTTGTAACACTGAAAACAAGCAACTGAAATAATTTGAAGCTGTAGTTTAGTATGACGGAACATTCTGGCAAGCTGCTCAGCACATCATGAAGCCCAGTTCCTTTCAAACACACACTTATTGAATGCCCACTGCCTTCCATTAAAACTAGAGAATTGTTCAAATTTTTTCATCTCATTTTTATCTTAAATAAATTTTAAAAAATCAGTTTCCCATTTACGAAGGAATCAGCTTATCATTTAATCTTCTCCAAGATCTAATCCATAATCCAAAAGTTATTAAATTTTAATCTTTTTTCTCAATTCACTACAATAAACAGTTCAATCCAATATTTCTAAAAAGTTTTTTATGGCTCAAAACAATTTTTCATTAAATTTCTTTGCTGATAAGAGGCGTTTTCCCACTGTAAAATCCTAAGATATCCCTGTGTCTTAGTACTTGAAGGTTGAGTTTTAAGGAAGAATTCGCCATCTGTTAAACCCCAGTATGGTGTGCTACTTAATCTTCAAATATTTTTTTTTTCCCCAAAAAAATACCTAGCTAATTGTAGGGTGCATCTTACCAATTGTGTCTGCACAGATATTGTAATGGTTAGCACATCTGCCTTGCACGAATAAGATCCTGGATTTGATTTCCCTATGAACTCAGGAGTTGATCGAACACAATATAAGCTATGTGATCAGGGCATAGGTATCCCTTTGGTTGACTTTCATCCTGATGAAGGGCTGGTCATAAAATTAGTAAGTATGAAGTCCTGGTCTTGACCAGACTTGAGACTAGCTGTCACCAGCCATCATACTCCATCGGGGATGGTCTCTGATGGGTTGTGACACTTAAGCTTACCCTTATCAGCCAGAAAATACAGTAATTAAAATCTTTAAAAATCCCGATTGGGTGCAATGTAGTTCAGGAACAAAATTTTTCCTTCCAATTTTAGGTGCCTTTAATTCTATGAACCATCTGGAAATTTGTTAATTTTGAGAAAAAGTAATTTTTTAAATGTTTTATGAGCGGTGGGGGGTATTTACAATATGACTATAATGCTAAACTGGGCTCTTACTCTCCGCCATTTTTACTGAGGTACAACTTACATGAATTATCTTCCCAAGAGTCCAATTTCACTTTGTATGGATTCTCTTATTTGTTTTTATTTTTTTTAAACATCATACAGCTGGCACCATTTTTAACATGAGTTTTTTGCATGTCTGGCATTTTCATATTCTTGGGTAGACTTATTAGTATCAGGTGTTAATGAATTTTAATTTTCTTAATCCTCAAATGTTTTTTTTCCTGAAAAATATGTAGCTAATTATAGGGTGTGTCGCACCACTTCTGTCTGCTCGGATAGCATTATGGTTAGAACATCTACCTGGCACACAGAAGGTCCTGGGTTTGATTCCCGGTATTAGCAACAAGTGCGGAAAACTCTTCATTAGGACAAATTTCCATGAGCACTCAATAATTGATTGAACATATATATGAAGAATTGACACTAATGATCTTACTAGCAAAGAACACATAAAAAATTGATAGGTACTTTTTTGCTGTATTATGAAAACGAACCAACATATATACAGAATTTGGATCTATAGATAAATTCAAGCAAAAAGTTGTTGAACAAAAGAAGTAGGGGTCACATTGGTCATCTGTCTAGTGACTTTTGCTCCTTTGTTATCTGCTTCCCCTATCTGACTGACTGACAATAGTCTTGGCTTGAAATCCTGATTTATTTCATCTTTGTTGTGATTATCTCATTTATATTTCATTAGCCTTCCAAGGTCTACATCCGGCGATCGAGAAGCCATTGCAGTATAGTTCCTTAATTGTAAATATCGGTTTGGAATAGTGTGACAGTTCCAAGATGGATGACTTTTGGAGAATAGCAGGTGCTGTACACTGAATGAAGCTTTGATAGGCCCAGCGAGCTGGAAGTGGGTCTTACTAACAATTTTATAGCTAATTTACGCTTGATGAGGGTATAAGTGAAGAACGATCTTTCAAAGACTTATACTGAAAATTAGTTTCTAGGATATTTTCTGATAAAATTGGCATAGACTGTATGACTGATAAAATTTATATGGACAGTATAACTTAGATGATTAGATTTGTATAGACTTTGATGATAAGGTCTGCATGGACCATATAACTTGGCTGATAAGTTCTACATAGGCTGTATAACTTGGCTGATAAGATCAGAACAGATAATAACTTTGATGATAAGATCTGCACTGACTGTATAATGAAGGACGAATCTTATTGAATCTGTCCGTAAACAAATGTTTTTCTTTCTTTTTCAGGCCGAAGGAAAATACAAATACTGCAGCTATAACAACAATGATGGACAAAAAGTTTATTTCTAGTAAGTTATTCCACTTTGTTTTATTATCTATCATTTTATTATGCAAAATGATACCAGTAAATCAATTCAAGATTCAAATCTCTTTTTTATAATAAAATTTTGCAATATTTTCCTCTAAAAAATGATTTCCAATGCATTTCTCTTGTAAAATTTTGCCATGTCATCCTTAAAAAAATCATTTCCAATGCATCTCTATAGTAAAATTTTGTTATGCTTCCCTCAAAAGAATTATTTCCAGTGCATTTCTATTGTAAAATTTTGCAATGTTTTCCTCAAAAAATATTATTTCCAATGCATTTCTATGGTAAAATCATTAGCAATGTATTTATGAAGTCAGTCTGGCAAGTAACCAGTCATTTTGAATATCTTGAGAACCAGTGTCAAAACCTGGATATAACTTGGCAGCTTTCCAGCGGGGACCCTACTGTGCATGCCGTAAGAGACTCTCTCCCATAGGGTTACTCAGTCTGCAGTGAGAGCCATTGAGTAAGCTTGTGTACTGTGTGACCATCACATTCACTATAACCAAGCCTACCACTTCTCCACATCTTATGCAGGGATTTTTGCCAAATCATTGTATCACCTCAGTTTGTCAGCCAAGCTACTGTCCGCACTTGGCTCCGTATGATTTTGGCCTTTTGCCATTGAAAAGGAGGAAATTTTAGACCATAGATGAGATAAAGGAGAACACAACAAGACAGACAATGGTGATCCCTAAAAGGGATTTTGAAGACTTTTTTGAAAAGTGGAAGTGATCATTGGTGTATGGTGCTTTGTATCTTAGTGCTCTCTGCTGCAAACGCACAAAAATGCAAAAATATTTTAGTGCTCATAAAAAGCAACGGACAGCAAAATCCTTTTTGGTACACCCGCGCTCATTCGATGTAAAAAAACGTCTAACAATTAAAAAGAAATAAGAGGATTAATGAAAGTAAAACAAAATTTGGATTGGACTTGAAATTTGGATTATCTACTAATAATAGAGTCTAATCCAAATTCTATTTGCAATTAATTTTCTAATTTCGATAATCGGGACTACCTTCCCTACCATGTGCAAAAAAGGTTTCAACCGACATTATAATTTTTGATTTTGTGCATCCATAGCACACAGTACGCCCAAGATGTAAAACACCACATGTCATTTGAAGAGACACCGGTATAAGTGTATGTGGTCTCAAGGGGGAGTACTTTGAAGGTGACTAACGTACCACGCCCTGACGACTGACTAAGTGGTGCCTTTTCAACAATTCTTCAACTCTCTAGTTTCCCTGGTGAACCTTGATTTGCTCCCCCTAATTTTAGAACCTAGCTATGCCCTTAGATTAAAGGCAACAATGGAAACATGAATTTTTAATCTCCATCTTCAGGCAGAATTCTGTCTTTGACAAAAAAAGTTTTGGCAGTGTGAAAAATTACTAAATAGGTGTGGCTGTGTTTGTATGTTTTGGCAATTTTTGGTCATTTTCCGACCATTTTAAGCATTTCTTTTAGAGCTTTAAGGCCATTTTGGGAATTTTTTGGTCATTTAAAAAAATATTTCAGTGCTTTTTTGCTATTCCTTCAAGCACAGAAATATTTTTTGAATTGGCAACACTATGTTTCAGTATAGCAATTTTTCCTACCGCACCCTTGAGGGAAGTTTGCAACTCTCTCAACCACTGAGCAGGCTTCCACATCAATGTGCGTAGATAGCTTGATATAGATTATTGATTTTTTATTAGCTGCAAGACGAATTGGATTTTCCAGTTATATTCTTGGAATTCTCCCCGTCAACGACCAGACCCCATACCATTTCTGACCCAGTTCTATCCTATCTACACCTCAAATGGTCCGCACATCAAAATTGATTTATTTAACTCGCAGACAAGCACTGGAACCAGAATTTCAGTTCACATTGCCATGAATCTCAGATAAAGATAAACAGGTCTGGTTAGCCACTTGATAAAAACTGTCATGTTTGGTAGCTTAGTGTCTAATCCAAGTTCAGCATGTTAGAGGCGATCAATTAAAATTTGGAATGTAGGTGATCAATGAATGGGCTACTTCTCTTGCTTTTTTTTCGATCACTAAATGTCTTGATTTAAAAAAAAACGATGTGAATGTGATTGGACGTAAAATAGGGAACAATTTAGGATAAACTTACGTTGGGGGGGGGGATTTTGGAAAAAAACGTTTTGTTTTGATATAATAGGTTGTAAATGTTGATCGCTTCAGATCTCTAGCTCCACTGGTGTGGCTTGCATGCATGCTGCGTACATATGGACATAGTAAGCCAGACTAGCTAAAAAACTGAAGAAACGATGTTGATAGTTTTGGTGATTGGTCGATTCATGGTTTTTGGCTCAACTTGGTATTTCTGTTCTTGTCTTCTTTGTTTGCCTCCAGTGCTGGATTAACTAGGCTGCAAAAAAAAACTATCTGCTACGAGCCCCGCATTTTCAATGGCTCCACGCTAAATGATTGCAAGCTATCAATTCTGATTCAGTGATTCTGTATATGCTCTATTACTATGGTACTATACTGCATTGATAAGAATCTCATCCGGGCCCAACAAATTGAAAATCTTAAGCTTAAGGTATCTTGTATCCTTTTGATGTATAAAAAATACCTGGAACATAGCACCATTAGCAAAATGTATAAAACCCTTCTTGAGCCTCATTTTAGATGTTCCTGCTCTGACTGGGGTTCCTGTGGAGCTGCCAGACTCAAGAATCTACAGAAATTACTGAACAGAGCCACATGAATTGTTGCTAATGCATCATTTGATACATCCGTTTTGTCTTTATTGAGGATGCTAGGGTGACCTTCTATTAAATATTTAGGAATCATCACATTATGTATAAGTCCTTGAACGGCTTTGCTCCTGCCTACCTTAAGATCCACATCCCAAACATTATTTCGAAACACAAAAACTGCCCCAAAAGTTCCATTCATGAGAGCTAACAATTGCCAAAATTCTTTGGCAAACGAGGAATAGCCTCAAGCCTGAACTTAAAGAGGCAACCTCACTTCCTTCTTTTGAAAGAATACTAAAAAAAAATAACACAGAAAAAATGCCATGGAAGTATATTAATTTAATTACACTCACAACTAATTCATTCACTTCTTTAAATCGTAAATATTTGTAATTTATTCATTTTTTTATTTTCAGCCATTATATTATATTGTAATCACTTTTATTTTAGCTTAATAGGGTCAATTGTAATTGGAATCCCAATGTGAAGAATTTCAGGACCAAGTTTACTTCTTGCACCCTGAGAGTGTATGGGACACATTTGGCTTGACACTAGATGACATCATTCAAATGTCACTGCTTTAAAAATATGGACAAACGACACGTGTTTATGGAGGTTACTTACTCTCGGGAAAACAAGTAATTTTTTCTGCTTTCAATCCAAAAGAAAGTTGACTAAGAAATGTAGAATGTTGTTTGTTAAGTTTCAAAAGTTTCTTACTGCTGGAAAAACAAGAAAAAAGGTTCTGTTTTCTCTCAAAGGTACTTTCTAAAATAACTAATACATTATTTTCAAAAGTTGCTTACTTACCTTAAAAAAAGTAATTAATGGATGTGTGATATCTATATGATAAGTATACATCTCATAGATATGAAGGTACTTGAAACTGAAGTCATGGACGCTGCACAAAACCATAATGAAAACAAAGTAAAACTCTTACCGAAATTTTGGACATATTTGTTGTATTCCAAATGAAAAAAATCTAATTTCTTTACAAAGTAAGTGTATTTATTTCTTAATTTAGGGCCCCTTTATAACATATGCTACAGGCTCTGCTCTTGCTTAATTCAGCTAACCCTGTTGCTCCCCCTTGAGATCACTTGGACCCCCCGCCTCTGTGGATGTGATATGAATTAATTTTAGTGTGCTAATTTTTACGACATAAATCATTTTTGTGACACATCTCTTGCTCTTGAAACTGCTCCTCCTTTTTGGCATTTTTTAGTATCTTTTTGGGGTGTTTTGGCAATTTTTGGCAGTTTTTTTTTACAATTTAAAAAAAAAGATTTAGCGATTTTTAGCAATACTGGACACTTCTACTCTCTCCCCCGCTGAACTTAGATGAATCCCTGTACCTACTATACCCTGGTAAAGGGCCTGAATCTGGCCAAATCAGAATTCCAGTCCATATTGCTACCAATCTAGGAATAAAAAGATGATATTTAGTGTTTCTATTCAATTCTTGTTTTTT
This sequence comes from Thysanoteuthis rhombus, assembly GCA_963457665.1. Taxonomy (NCBI): domain Eukaryota; kingdom Metazoa; phylum Mollusca; class Cephalopoda; order Oegopsida; family Thysanoteuthidae; genus Thysanoteuthis; species Thysanoteuthis major. Next base: position 12,285,557 of record OY735236.1, on the reverse strand, counting down.
GTACAACTCTTATTTTTCTTGAATTCTTCACATGAAGATTTGACAACTGGAATTCATTGATAATCAGAAGTAGGTTTGGTTAGTCACTCAATGGAAACCATCATGTAACCAATGTCTTTTGATAGCATGCTGTGTTGGGGGTGATCAATTGAAAAATTTGGAGAAAGAGCTGATCTAGAAGTACTTACTTTTCACACTTTTGGTTGAGCAGTGATCAGTAAAAAAGTCTGGATTTTCAAAAAATATGCCTCCAGGACCAATTTAGCATAAACTTGCTTTGCAAATTGAACACACTACTAAAAACATATTAACAGAGGCGGCTCAAAAAAATCCAAAAAAAACGTTCGGTCAAACATAACAAGTAAATGTTTAAATTTTCAGCCCTCTAGCTCCATTGGTGTGGCCTGTACATGTGATACATACATACTTTGACAGTTTCTCATAACAGCTGAAGAATAAATAGTTGTAAATGATGAGTGACCAATCACTGTGATCCAGTGGTAGAGTGCTCACCTACAGTTTGGCCGTCCATGGTTCAATCCACAGCTGAACCATATCAAAGACTTTAAAAATGGTACTTAGTGCCCCTCTGCTAAGCACTCAGCTCAAGGACTAGATTTGGAGAACCTCTTCACAAGGCTAAATAATTACAGCCACATTGGTTACACCTGTTCTTGTAAGATCACCAGAGTTGAACCAAAATTTGTCAGTACCTAGATGGGTGACCTTTGGGGAAAACCAGGTGCTGTAAGCATAACAAAGCTTCAAAAGGCTTAGCAACCCAGTTGTGGGTCTTGCTAACAATTGAACATGTGTACCTGACCCCATGAAGCCCTTGATGAGGATATAAACAGAGAACGATGATACATACGTACATCTACAATTGTTGTTAAAATTCGTGTGAAACACAAAAAATGATACAAACTTTTTATCTGTGCCTTACCAAAATGGTACGTGCTAAACACTGAATTAGGATTTTAAGATATAGATGAATTCAAAATATCCATTATTTACAGAACAAGACATTATTGATCAACAGCCTTCAAACACGGACCTTTTCCAAGACCTGATGGCTGGCTGTGTATGTATCACATGTATAAGCCACATCAATGGTGCTAAAGGACTGACAATTTAAACATTATCTCTTTATTATGTCTAAAAAAAACCTTTTTTTCAAAAATTCCCCCTAAATAGGTTTTCAGCAGTGGGGGGTGGGTTAATTAACAATGCAAGTTTATGCTGAATTGATCACTATTTTTTAGATGTCTAATATTGCCCCCACCTCCCTCTGCTCATTAATTTGGGAAAATATTACCCCCCAAACACACACACACACACATGATCATTAATTTTGGAGAGTCCATTTCTACTTTTCCATCCTGATAGTTAGGGGAAGGGAAATACGTCTACAGACTTATCAAAACTTTCCCATCACAAGACTCCTCCTCCTCCTCCTTCTCCTCCTCCTCCTCCTCCTCCTCCTCCTCCTCATCATCATCATCATCATCATCATCATCATCATCATCGTCGTCGTTGTCATCATCATCATCAGCCTTTTAGTGTTCGTTATTGGACATAGACCGTCCCTTGGATTTGCCTGACCTCTCTATCATGGGCATCGTGGGGGGGGGGGGGGAGAGCTGAGTTGAACCAATTGTGTTCATGACCAATTAGTTCAATCAAATCTAATTGTATCGGCTAATTTCTGTGATTTTGAAATTTTTGTTCCACCAAAAGACTTTCCAGTATAATTTTTCTTTGAAAACGAAAGAATTTTCTTGTTTCTGTCAATACTGTTCATTTTTACTTCCCATGTGCCTACACTATTCTTACTATGAATTTTTCTCTAATGACAATGTTTTGTTCAGATCTTACTGAATTGTGTCAGGAGGCCATAGTTTCCATCCCCCCCCCAGTTTATTCCAACTCCCCTTCTTATTCCGACCACCGTGGCAATTGAGCACCTAAGAATAGTGACTTAGGCACCAGAGCAGTAACCAGGTTCATTGCCATTGTACAGTGAGTAAGGGAGGCTTTCCATTAACCCTGGGTGGCCGGAAGCAGAAGTGGTCAGTATTGTTGGAAAAATGCCAACTTTTAAAAAATAGCTAAAAACAGCAAAAAATGGCCGAAGATAACCAGAAAGACACTAAAAATATCCAGAAAATGGCCAGAATACGGGCCAAAAAATGGCCAAGACACTTACGCGCGTCAGCCCTAGTTTATTTTTTGCATCGCTGAAATAAAAAATGCTCCTATTAACTATTAAGTGTGAAATGTGCTAAATTGGGGATCAGGTGATTTTTAGGAGGGGCTAGCTCCCTACCCCCCAACGGGCTTGGCAGTAACTACTAAACTATGTTATGATTCTGAATGAATTAACTAATTATGATATTTTCTGTTTTTCTTTTTTTTCAGTTGCAGTGGTTACCAGACTTGCTGTGGGGACAAATGCTGTGATGATCTGGATAGATTCTACAGACTCTGGTACTTCTGGTGCGTCTTTTTACCACGGTAGCCTCCTTTTAGCCGCATCAGTCAGGCAAAGTAGGAACCCCTCCATCCCATGCATCTTCCAAGAATTACAATCGCGGTAGATTTCTGAATTCAGCAATAAACTATTACATCTTTTCAAGACCTAATCGATAATAGTCTGCTCCGATGGTGTCTGCTTCACATGTACAAGATTGTGGTTCCGATTCCCAGTACAAGCAAAAGAGCATGGAAAACTCTTCATACTTCCCTGTGCACTCAGCAGCTAATTGAGTACACCGTAAGCAGTGTAATTAGAGTGGAAGCTATATAAGCTGCTTCTTTATAGATGACTTTTGGTTGATTAAAGGCTAGATGACCATATCTGGATATCAAAATGGGTGGCTGTAGTAGCAATGCCCTCAAATCCACGATAATTATCAACAAGATTTTGAGTATACAACGGTGGACTTTGTCTCAGATGTGTCCGCTGTGTAAGTATGTAGGGAATTAATCATGTTGCTGAAGGCCAAGAATTTGCTAAATATACAGTCATCTGCAAAGTGTATTATGTGTTTCTTTTTTTGTTTTCTTACACAAAGACATACAACTTTCAAAGCTATGGAGGTTGGCATAGAGCAAAAAATAGGTTAAAATCTACTGGTCTATACTGACTTTATATATTTGCTCTTTGGCTTAATAATATTATTACTCTTAATTATAGTTTAATGTTGCTTCTATGCATTAATAAACAAATGATGCAGTTGCTATCACTGTCAATGATTAAACAATTGTGGAGTCAGAATTTGAAGTTATGAGAAAAAAATTCTATGAAGGAATAAATATGGTCAGAATAACTTCTATTCGTGACTTCACTGGCGTTTTCTAATGGAAAACATCCCAAATAGTTACATCGTTGGAAGAGTTAAAAAAACATTCATTAACATCAACATTCTGGAGAATCAAGGTGTTATCAACAAACCTGTCAAAATAAGGCCCTTAGAAGGTCAAAAATGTTTTAAGAAAATTTTTTTTCCAGGAGGGATGTAGTGGAGTACTGATGCCAATTTTCGAATCTGTAGACAAAATATTATGGAGAGGATTACTGAAACACACAACATGCAAACACATAAACAAGGATAGAACACTTGGTCGTCTTTGATAGCTACATTTGTTCAGTTATTTTTAATTTATTAAGTTCAATTTTTTCTCGTTGGCTAAAATGTCACTCCCTGTTCTTCTATTTGGACTTCATTTTTAAAAAATGGCCGCCTTAAAATGTGGTGTAGCTCAAGATTTGGGAGCCCAAGGGACTTCGCTCGTTCAGAGGTCCCCTTCAACACAGTGAGATTTGATAAAAACAAATTGCAATAAAAAGACATGCAATATCACTTAATTGGTGAAGAAAAAAGCTACCAAAGGCTGAATTATTATTTATGCAATTCATGTATGTATGAATATATCATTGTTATTGCATAATATCAGAAGAAATGCTGAAGGTGAACAAATTTACAAAGCTTTCAGGCCTACCTCCATTGGGGTCCCAGGGATGTTTTCAAAGAGCCCCGCTCCTCCTCTCCCGTTGGCTACACCTCTTCTCCCCAACAATCTTTAATTTCAGTTGTGTCTTCCCTACTTTTCTGACTGATGTGACTTTGGAGGCTCAAAGAAATCACCACACTTTGGTGACAGCACAAATTATTTGGGTTGGCCAAAAAGTTTGTTCCATTTATTAAGTAAAAAATAATCACTCATTTTTTATTTTCAAAATTGTCTCTTAAATTCATGAACCACTTGAAACTACTCCTAATTAATAGAGTTGCAAATTTGGAGCTTTTTGTGCTAAATTCAGCGTGCTTCTTGATCTGACAGTGCAAAAATTGACAAGTACAGACATCTTGGCCATTTTTTTTTACCATTCTATGCCTCTTCTAGGTGTATTTTGGGCCTTTTTTTTTCTTTTTTTAAAATGAGTATTTTTTTAACACTTTTTGGCAGTCAAACTAGTGCAGGAATATTTTTTAAGTTGGCAGCACCAATTAACAGTAGAACTCTTCAGTAAATAGAATTTAAAAAAAAAATAGTTCAGTCCTATGACTAGAATTTTAAAAGAATATGCTTGAAGGTCAAAGGGAGATAACTCTAATCAGTACTTATTCCCTTTGACACACCCATTCAAATTTTTTATATAGATTTAAGAGTTACTACAACACAAACAACAAGAAGGATTTCAATCATCTAAAAAACTCTTTGAAAATATTTACTGTCTTGTTCCATTACCTTCTGCTATATTTCAGGCAACTTCAGAATTCTGTAAAAACCAGAATAAATGACACCATATCTGAAGGTTCAATCTCTGGTGAATACAGTGGATGGGTACATATTTGCTGAATGAACATGCAGTCTAGTGTTATCCTGATAGAATATTATGTTTTATTTGAAATTTTCTGGGGAATCTCTTCAAGAAGAAACTTTCCCTTAAATGTATATTTATCTACATATATATGTAACTTTGGGTGTTGTTTATAGAATTATCTGAATGAACCCAAATGTAAAAGCCATGAAGCAATTGTTTATGTAAAGAAAAATTATTAACTATATTGCAGATATATCTCTTTGTTTAATGGAACCCCTAGAAAAATCGCTCAGAGCCCTAGGGTTTGTATTCTGCTTGAATAAACTAATTTTGGGCACTTTTAAGTGATTGCTACCTTCAGTTGTAATTTGGTGCAATACTTGTTTGAATCAGTCGCTAGCTTCTCCAGCAGGAGTTCATAGTAGAAGAATCCATTCCAATACCATCATATATACAAAATCATCTTCTTTCAATGAAGATCAGTTTTCAGTGTGGTTCATGGTGGTTTATTTCTCTGCCCTGTGAATAATTGTTTTCCATATTGTTGTAAAACATCCATTTTTCATTGTTTGTCACAATTTGTTTCAAAAACATAACATTTAAATACAATCAGGTCCCTTTTTTTCTTCTGTTTAAATCATATTGGTAACCTGACAGTTCTTATTGCGTGACAAACCAGGCTTGATTTGAGTACGAATAATCTGGTCCACTCAACTTTGGAGTATCATTCAGCGAGAAATCCCCGACACAATTCTTTGTAAACCAATTTTGACACATTTGATTATTCACAGTATCTTCTTCATGAAATGCACATTTTTTTTGCATTTGATTCAGATTTCTACCTTTTAAGAATAAAAATCATAAGATGCCAAAAATGTTGCTTATATTCTTCCATTTTCAATATGAGAATCATGGAAAAGAAATACGCTAATGTCGATGAAATATTTTAGAAAATGCATACAATCAAATGCAATCTTTTCGAATAAAATTACTGTATTTCCTAGCTGGTAAGATGTGCTGTTTTACCTGAAAAACGTTTTGTAATAGGTTCAAAATTTGATGATTAAATGTGACAGAAAGATTGACAACACTTTGGGGTTGGTAACTTTAACTAATATGGTAAGCTGTTTGAGCATCAAATATTTTCAAAAATTACTTTGCTAATAATAGGATTCCTCTTATCACTTGTAGCATCTTACCAGCTGAGAAATACCAGTGCTTGAAAGTAAATGCTCCTAATGCCATCTAATAACAACAACAGAAGAAACTTTTTGGCCAAACTAATATCTAGATACATCAATTCATCATGAAATGTTTGTTTTGTCTTTGCTGTACTTATTTTTGCAATTTGCATTTTAAAAGCATTAATCTTTTCGAGGATGTGGAAAATGAAATCTAAAATGAATTTGAAAAACTGCACAGACGATTTTTTCTTCCCTCTTAGCCACATATTGATTTTCAGCTGTTCACTTTACACAGATAAACAAAAAAATAAACTGATGGGCTGGTGTACGTAAAAAGGATAAATGCTTAGCTTAAGCCAAAATCGAATTACTGTAGCCCTACAAATGGCCTGCCTGACCAACCAGCCAAGTGGACTACTGATTCTTTTCTCTTTGCTTGCGTGTGTGTCTCCTGGGGCTCCTGGTCTCATTTTGAGGGGGCTACAACCTTGAAAATTTGCCTGAATACACCACTAGGCATCATCTAAAAACAGTTTATTTTGTTTTTTTTTCAAAAAAAGTTTTTTAAGGTCTTTTTTTTGGACCAACAGTACCCAAATATTGTGTTGGTATTTTTTTAAAAGATAATTTTAGATAAAAGATCTTATTTTTTGAAAATATAATTCTAGATAGAAGATCTATTTTTTTCCGATGAAAGATCTATTTTTTAGATAGTTTTAGATAGAGCATCTATTTTTTCAGATAATTTTTGTTAAAACATCTATTTTTTCAGATAATTTTGGATAAAAGATCTATTTTTTAAAGATAATTTTAGCAGTCAAGTTCTGGCACCAGTTCAGACTATATATATTTTATTGTATACTGTATAATATGGACAAGGTTACTGCACATTTTGTTAAAGACCATACACCATAATTGTTTTTTAAATAAAAAAACATTCCTTGTCTATGGTCTACAGTGTGTTAAATGTTGAATACATTAACTGCGATGAAATGTCTTATTATTTCATGAGTTTCTCCTTGTTTCTTGTCAGGTTATGTGTGTTGTTACTCCTCGTCATTTGTTCTGGTGGAGGGTATTGGATGAGGAGAAGATATTTTGTGCATCAGATTTTCACATCGGAACCCCCTCAGCATCCAGTGAATATCCCCCGGACACAGGTTGGAAATGGTTACAGAAGTCTGGCAGGTGAATTATTGGCTTTTAGCCTCAAAACACATTTTTTGTTTGAAGTTCAAGAATTATAGTATACATGATTTTTCAATCTATTTATTTTTAAATTTGCTACAATATGACAAATTGTTTTGATGTCTTCACGTCTTTGTAAGCGAGTGAACGCCAAGAAATCAAACGTCTCGAAATGTTTCGAATTATTATCAAAAGAATTAGCATTAAAATGGGGATTACAGAGATTTTTAAATTTTTTGAAGGATTTCATCATCATCAGTCTTTTAACATCCGTCGTTGGACATAGACCTTCCCCAGGATTTGCCACACTTCTCTGTCATAGGCGTCACAGAGCCAGTACTTCCTGAACTCGTCTAGCTTGTCTCTCCATCTAACATTTTGCCGGCCTCGGTTGCACATGTGGTCTCGGGGGATCCATGTTGTGAGTCGCGATGTCCATCGATTGTCTGCCATTCTTGCAAAAAATTCCAAGATTTTGTTGATCATTCTGTAATGATAAGATTAATCAAATATAATTAGTGAAAAAAAAAAATGATATGCAGGAAGTATTTGGGGGGTTATTTTTGTATTTTTTTTTCCAGTAGAAGCATTTTTGTAAGTAAAGTAAGCCAGGGAGGTCAACACAAAGACCCTGGTGTTTTTATTTTTTCATTGAACTTTTTGCTAATTGAAAGATTTATTCTAGACACAATTCAATTTCAGCCCTTATCAAATTTTTCAAGCGTTTTTAACTATCAGGAAGTTTAAATTTGAATTTAACTTGACAATTAATTATGCTTTTTTTTCAAAGCTTGTCAATCTGCCTCTTGCCAAAAAGCTGTCAACAGCCATTACTGATGTTTTCACGGTGAATATTTAAAAAAATGAAATACAGAATAAAAACAGCCTGATTCTATGTTATTGAAATTTTTTCTCTTCTTCAAACAAATATTTGTTCTTTTCTTTGAACAAATATTTCTTTCTAGTAATACTCAGGCCATCATTGGCTGCTGTATTGTACAGGCGCAAAGCTACCAAAGTATGTACTTCAAACAGATACTACACTTTGATCCATATTTACTCACCTCCCCACAAGAGTGAGATGTGACTCAAGGTTGTTTTTAAGATGAGGTTCCAATCACGAGAAAGCTGCTAAAATTGCTCCAGTCCCCACAACGAGTGTTGTGAAGGTGTCATGGCAAGCCTGATTCATCCCTTTTATTGTGATGGGATACTGCTCCCTTGAAACTGGGGCGAGTTTTTTTTTTGAGGCCACAGGACAAATAATAGGCCTTGCTCAGCAATACCAAGCCTCAGTAGGCCATCATCGGCTATGGTATCACACTGGCACAAAGCTAACATAGTTGCAAAGCTGCAAACAGATACTACACTATGATCCTAGGCAGAAGGCTGAGTAGCAACACTTTGATCCTCGGCTGAACGCACTGTTACTTTGATTCTTGGACAACTTTGGATCCATGTGTAAATAATCCCATCATTTATGATGGGTACTATGTTAGTATAAACGAGGAGTACCAAAAGTAACAATATTATTTTTAGTCTGTATCACTTTACTCTAGCCCTCAAAATGTCCAGCCCCACCAACTAGCCAAGTAGGCTACAGATTCTTCTCTTTTTGCTTGTCTATTTGACTGTGTCCCTGGGCGCTCCCAATCTTTGGGGCTACAACCTTGAAAATTTACATGAATACACCACGAGGCACTGCCTAAAAACAGTTCTTTTGGTCTTTCAAAAAAGTGCTTTTGGGGGCCTCCATAGTCATTTTGGACCAACAATACCCTAACTGGGATATTTTTTTGATAATTTTAGATAATTTTTTTTGACAATCATTTCTGGTATTCTTTAGTGATTCATTTGTGTGAGGTATTGATATGTCCCACAAAGTTTTTTCAATAACTCTCAATGTTATAAATGTACTTCTATATCATCTTTCAGAAACGTCCCACGTGGCACCGCCGCCTCCTGTGATTGACGCTCCTCCTCCACCCTACTCAAGCCTCTATCTGAATAATAACATCATGCCTGAGGTGTGTGCAGACCTGAAACCACCGCCCTACTCAGAAACTCTTCCCACATATGAGGAAACCACTGGTCAGCGCCCAGCTCCTCCTTTACAATCAACACAAATACCACGATGAGAAACTCCACTGTTGTCTGTGGTTGTCAAGAACCACCCAATTTGGTGACCATGGAACAAATCTTCCTGTAGATTTCTTCTCTGACACCACCACTTCTAACCCCCTTTCCCTTGGACCCATGTTTTGGGGTTCCTCAGAAATTCAAAATCTGTTCACTAAGAAGTTTGGGAAAAACTCATTACTTATTCATTGACCATCTGAAATAGAAATATACTGTAAAATTTTGGCCATATATATATATGTATGTGTGTGTGTGATAATTGTAGAGACATTTTATTAGGACTCATATTTTGTCTGGCTCTGGTGTTAACCGAGTAACAAATCAAACAGCCAATCATGGAAATAAATAAAGAAAATGAGTGTCGTGCGGGACTCGAACTCACGTTCAACAGGACGATTCCAGCAAGACGCTCATTTTCTGTATCAGATTACATGGTCGGCTGTTTGATTTGCTACTTGGTTCACACCAGTACGAGACGATGTGTTTCCTAGTAAAATATCTCTACAGTTATCCCATTCTGTCTGATATAAACTGTTTAATCTAATGAATAAGCCAAAGATGATATTAGGAATGAGATTCCTTTGTTTGTACTTGCATCTTTAGCTTTCCGAATTGTCTTGTTAATATAATACTGTCGGTTGACTTTTAATCCACTTCCATACACTGATCATTCATATATATATATATATATATATATAAATGTGTTTGACAGTATATTAGACCCAACCAAAAAGCGTGGTCGTATATATGAAGTTGTGGTATCTGGTGGGCAAATTTTCACCCAGATGCCATACACTACCAGTAATTTTATCTAGTGTAACTCCATAATACTGTAATATTATTTACTTAAATGTCATCATCTCATCATTATTATTACTATTACTAGTTAACCTATGCTGTAAAAAAAGACGGCACATATGAAATACATATTGATACACATTGCATTTTATAAATGTAGATAAATAGAGATATGCATTGCAGTGAGCTGGGAGAATAGCGTCCCGTTGATCACAAATTAATTCTGATTATTATGTTTTCGCTTTAATTATTTTTTATTTCATTAAATGTAGCATTTTTATTATATCATTAGAACATGAATGAAATTTTATTTCACTACATCAGTTGCATGAATGAAATTCAATTCTACTGTCAGTTATGTCCCATTAGCGTGACAGAAGACATCTGCACATTGGTAATTATTATATATGTGTGGATTATTATTATTCACTTGGAAGACCCATAGTCACTCCCTATTAATAGAATTTATATCATTATTTGCTTATTCCCTTTTTTTGTTACAAAGAACTGTGTTAGCCTTTCAAATTACTGTGTTGAGCGAGTCTAGAGGTAGAGGTTTAATACCAGCCTCTTGATTTAAAAAAAAAATCGGTATCGAACCTCTACCTCCAGACTCACTCAATTTCCAAATTTAATACCATTCTAATGTCTGTGTTGGGTAAGTCTCTTAAATGAAGCTTGGATTATCTCTCCTTGTGGCCAAATCTTGGAAACCCTGTTTGAAGCATATGATATGCCCTGGTTCTATAAATTTGTTACTCTGCTTCATACGTAGGCGTTCTTTTGCCACCTCATTGCACACACACGTACACGCTGTTCATGTTGGTTTATATGGCAGCCTCCCAGAGAATTTATTGATCATTGTCTAGTTAGTAGCATCCGGAAAGATAGTTGGTGTGTTACTGGTTCAAGATCAACCACTAAGTCAATCATTCGAGCACCGTTGCCAAGTATGGTTTATTTATAGCTAAAATCTGCCAAATTTTCTCGTGTCCAGCTAACATCATCATCAGCCTTTTAGTCTCCATCGTCGGATCTCCAAGACAGCTCTATCATTATTGTCACGAAGCCAGTACTTTCTGAATTTGTCTTAGCTTGTCATATCATCTTACTTTCCGTCGGCTACAATTTTGCATATGATCTCTGAGGATCCATGTCATGAGTCGTGATGTCCAGTGGTTCTGACATTCTTGCTACATGGCCAGCCCATTGCTATTCGAGTTTTCTAATGGTTTCTATAATATCTCAGACTCCTGTCTTTTCTCTGATACACTGTGGTGTCTTATGATTTTTCCATGTGAGGTTAAGAATTGAGCATGATTCTCTCATGGTTTCCAGCTTGATGATCAATCTTTTGGTTAGGTTCTATGTTTCAGCTCCATAGGTGACTGTCGGGACGATGCATTGGTTTTATACCCTTCTTTTTAGGACTAGTGAGATTTTCTTGTTCTTGCTCTACCAAAAGCTTGCCAAACTAGTGTGATTCTTTGCTTTATTTCTTCTCAATTCTATTGCTAAAAGTATTATGTTTACACATTTATTTATTAAATGAAATACCTATATACTAAGATGTTAGAACAAATTATCAAAAAAAAAAAACACAATTAATTTTATTTAACCAATGGCCAGATTTTCAGCTATTGGAGATTTTTATCAGCTAAATTGGAAAAAAATCAGCCAGATCTTGCCAAAAAATGGCTAATTTAGCAACTGCGCATTTGAGGTTTTGGGGAAATCAAGTCAAATTGAAATAGATGAGGTTTTATGATATAGCAATAAAGATTTACTGCCAAATTACAGACTTCAAAACTCTAAAGAATACTTAGATAAAAGTATGTCTTTTGTTTTTCATTTGTGAAATGATTTTCCTTGAAAAATTGGAATTGGACTTGGAGTTATCTCTCTTGGACATTTTTTTTTGTCAAATTTTACGTGGTCAAAAAAATGAATTGTAAATCATAGGGCCCAGTTGGACTTGAGAATGCTCTAATCTTCATGCTAGAGCATTTTAATTCTATTGTGCTAACAAAATTGTACCATCTTTTTCTATGTTACGGTAACAAACACTCAAACAAACTTATAGAAATCAGATCATTATGATGTACACATATGATAAATAGCAATGAGCATTTGCCGTCTGTCATGCTTGCGTCACCAGAGACGTCTGGTGCCGTAACTTAGCAGGAATATAACTTAACGTTCTGTTTAAAGTGATAGATTGTATATTCATTGAATTTTACCTTCAGATTAGTTCAATACTCTGGAAATATTGGACATCATTTTTTACGGCAAGGGCAAAGTAGTCTAACTATAATTCACCAAATGTCTGTTTGTGATCTCGAAACTCAAATCCCCCCAGAGCAATGACCACCAAATTTTCTGTGAATGCTAATGGGACCCTGGAGCAGGTTTTTAGCAAGTCTCTAAAAATTCACCCCCAAAATAAGTTTTTAGTGCTGGTGGGGTCAATTTACAATGTAAATTAATCCTAGATTGGTCTGTCATTTTGTGTTCGGTTTTGTCAACGCTAACCTGAAAATTCACAATTTCTCTTACTATATTTAACTCACCAAATGTTTGTCATTATGTCACAGTTTGCATAACTCAAGGACGGCTGGAGCTATAGCCACCAACTTTTTTGTGGTTACTAATAGGGCATCAGAGCATGTTTCTTGCCAATAAGTTTTTTGAAAATCAAAAAGAGTAATGATACATATGAAGTATGTTTTCAGGGTCTACCCGATAATAATGATCCAACTTCCGTGTATCTATCCATCTTTGTAATATCAAAGTTCGATCCTAGTGCGAGACAGTATAACAATACTACTAATGCTAAGAGGGTAGTACGGTCAATATACCCCTGTCGGATAAATAAAGGGTTCGGTTCGTTACTTCCCCACATCTACCAGATGATACCTGACGAAGGCCGTAGAGTGCAACGGCCGAAACATTGTATGAAAAACAACCAAGATGAGGATGGTCCGAATATCAATAGAAATAATAATAATACCTCATCTCAAAAATTCAGAGATATACTAAGAATTAGGATATCTCTGGAAAAAAAGAACAGTTTTGGCCTCTTCTTCTTTGAACAGAAGGTTGAGTATTTTAGCTAGTATAGATGTTTGTATTCATGTGATTCACTCCCTTGAAGTTCAACTATAAAGATGGTCCGCGCATGGACGTCCACTGCCACTTTTCTGATGTGTTTGCCAAAGGATATATTTCTGGGGTTGGGGGCGCAAAAGCTTATATTTGGAATATAAATTCATGGCAAACCTGTTACCTGTAAAGAATAAAGTCATCTTTTTATCTGGGGACAATAGGTTGCAATTACATAAAACAATTGTACTGCACCATTATTCTTTATTGACTATAAGGTTCCAACTTTCAGACTCATGCACCCCAGGTGAGAAGGCCTGATCCAGAAAGAAGGGAGGGGCAATGCCCTGTTCTCCCTACCCCAGCAGATGCACATAGGCCGATGGGTTCTTGAAAGCCCACCAATGCTCTCTTGATTATTCATTAGTCATTTAAAATCCCATCTATTAACCCATTCAAGACTAAGAAGATGCTTAATGCCTGAATTAAAATGTCCCAGTAGACTTCTAAAAGAGATTGATGGGATATATGTACATTCCAGCAGTCTTGGAAACCTTGGGATATATATGTCCCAGGAGCAGAAACTGTAGAGCTTAAGTTTCAGGGCCCCCAATCCTGGAGGGGGCCCAGAAGCAACTTTTTTTTTTCTAATGAGTGAATTTTTCAACAAAATCAAAGCAATCTTCTTACAGATAAAGCTCAGATATAAGAGATCAGTTGCTAAGCAAAATGATATGGCGAACAAGCTTCTTATTGGTAGCAACAGACCTTGTTGGATGTTGCCTTGTTGTCACTGAGGCCTCCATAACTGTTCAAGCTTCATGGCCCCTGAAATATCGGTCCGCCACTGCCGAGGAGTTGTGAAAGGGTTAATATTCAAATTTTATTCTCTCAGAAGACATAAAATTTTTGTTGCTTGAAGACACTTCAAAACCTTGTGTATTGTATAATTCTCTTTCATTGACCTCTTGGTGTTTCTGAAGCCATTTGCAATACGTAGACATTTTGAAATCAGTATCATCTCTCAAAAGCAGATCCTAACCTTTTTGCCATCACAACCCCTCTCAGTAGTTGGACATGACCCCCAACATCCTGCCCCGGCCTTCTACCTTCACACCTTGAACCAAATGATTAGTTTGAAATTGGTCCTACAAATATATGGAGAAAATTTTTTTTTATACATTATCGAATTTCCCTGGCTGGTAAGACGCACTCTATAATTAGCTGGGTATTTTTTAGAAAATATTTCAGGATCAAATAGCTTGCCATACTAGCAAGTCCGAGTTACTGACACTACGGTGTCATTTTTCCTTCTGTCAAAGCTAATTATCTCATTTTGGACCTATTACCAAATATTTTTCAAGGAAAAAAGTGTACCATGAGCTGTGAAATATGGTATGATCATTACGATGACAGTTGTTAAGTAAATTCACAAAATAATTAAATAAATTTTCACTTTTGTTCTGCTGGCTCATACATCATCATGAAATTACTCATGCTCACTCCCCCAGGGGTCATGCCCCCCTGGTTAAAAATCACTGTTCTAAAAAGTCAAAGAGCTTGAATTTCTTAATATGAATCATAGTCAAATATTATTTTTTGACTAGTCCTTTTTTCATTGTATTTCTCTCGCTTATAGCAACTCTCAAATGGTATGATTTCTATCGAAAATTTATTGGTCGGTATGCTTGAAAAATGATTTTTCTTTAAAAAGAAATAGTCAAATAAAATACATCTATATAATATATATCTAATATGTTTATATCCTACATGTCGATTTTGTACTTCTGGCCTTTTACTGGTTGATTTTCTTCCAGCTATATACAGTACCATTCAGTACTAATATCTAACACTACCGCCTTGTTTTTGGCTATACAGGTATCAGGTACAATGTAGTTCTGTGTTAGCACTCAATTTAGAGCTAGAGTTTACTCCCAGAATTCATTTGAATAACAATTGCAGGAAAAGACAATGATGTCATTCTACTTAAGCCAAATAAATATCATTGATAGAAGGGTTAAATGGTTTTTTTCCCCAATATTTTTGGTCTAAAGCTCATAATTGAGTATCTATTTCTGAAAAAAATATTTCTTGGATCTTTAAACTATATATGTATATATATATATATATATATATATATATATATATATATATATATATATATATATATATATACATATATATATATAAATATATATATATATATATATATATATATATATATATATATATATATACAATATGGACTCTCTCCTGTCAATTTCAACGTATGAGGGTTCCACAAAGCGGAACGACCCAGTGAAGGCAGTTGACTAGACTACAGTCACTCGTATCCTTCACACAACTACAACGATGAACTCAGCGTTAGACAAGTGTGACAAGGCCGTAGCATTGCAGCTACAGGTACTGTCAATCCGAGGGCTTCCGCACAGTTTCCTCTCCCAATTCCCCTCACAAGGCTTGGTCAATCTGTGGCTGTGGTGAGGACACTTCCCAAAGGCGCCCCTATGTTAGAATTCAAATCCCACCAGGATTCGAACCCTGGGCCTTGCAAGTCCAAGTCCATATATATATATATATATATATATATGTATTGGGTGATCAATGAATAGATTACTTCTCTCCCATTTTTTGGGCATTGATCACTAGAATGTCTGAATTTTCAGAAAACAAGAGACACACAAACTGGGGATAATATAGCATAAACTTACATTGCAAATTGTATCCCCCACAACCTCTTTAAGATGGGGAATTTTCAAAATATAAGAAATAAGTTTTTTGTAGACATAGTAAAGAGTAAAAGTACAAATTTACAACCCTCTAGCTCCATTGGTATGGCCAGTTTACATCATGTATACATACTTACATCGACAGCCAGCCAGCCAACAACTTAAAAAACTGTAGAAACCTGTGTTAACAGTTTTAGTTCATGGTTTCTAACATTGTAGCTCTGTATTTTCTTATGAACAAATCTGAATTCTTCATGCATTTGCAAAAAAAAAAAAAAATAAGGGAGATTACTCCATTACTAGTATTTCATGGTTATCTCTCTTGATAAATGTTACAGACCAAAGATATAGACATACATATGGCATATCATATGAATAGGTATTTCATACATGTTTAATCTGACTAAACCAAGCTAACACTATTTTGCAAGTTTTAAAGGTCCATTGGAAAGATATGGATGGTAAAAAAATGTCCTGAATTTTAAACATTTTATTTTGATTCCTTTTTTTTTTAATAATAAAACAGTTTGGCCCACTTATTCGGAATATGGAGTGCATACCCCTCAAGGGAGCAATTTAAATATAAGAGGGGGGATCGGAATTTGGGTATGAAGAGCAAAAAGTATTCTGTGACTCAAAACTTGTTATGGCTCAAGTGATTAATTTTTAATTACACAATCATATCAATTTCTAATTACACAATAATATTGATTACTAATTTTACTCTAAATTCCATTGTGACTAATGCCAAACTCATTAACTTTGTTAGGTATAAAACTGATGTGGTAATTGGGCTGTAGTTATTAAATTTCACAAAACAAAGAAATTAAGAAAAAAAAAATTTAGGAAGTGTTCTTTTTTTTTTTTTTCTTAACAAAGGATTTGTTTCTTCACAGATATTTTCCTTGATAAAAGAAAACCCCTCTGAACTTCAGTAAATTTCTGAATTTAACATTATATCATTGAATATTTTTGATTCCTAATTTATTTTATAGTTGGGGGGACATTTTTTTGACCTATCAAGGGGCAACAGGTAGCAAAATACTCTGGAGCTACTGGTTTATTTTTTTAAAAGAATTATAATCGACAAAGAGTAATCTTATCTTGATTCATTCTTTATTGGATGAAGGAATGTCAACCGTCACCAATTTTCAACTAATATTTCTTTCATTTAAAGATGATAATTCTACTGCTAATATGTAGAAACAATAACAAATATGGGGCTGAGAGATCAAGGGGGAAAATCATGGAAGAATTTGGGGGGGTTAGATCCAATTTTCTGTTAGCCATAAGAGCATTGCTGCCTCCATTGGTCTGTCAACATAGGCAACCTTCCCAAGATGGAGAGATGCAAGTCTGAGTCTCACCTTGAGTTCATCGAATCACTGTAGCTCCACAAATTTCCTGACCAACCAGTCAAGTGAACTAATTCTTCTCTCTTTGTTTACCTATGTGTGTGTGTATTTTTGAGTGTCTCTAGGGCACTCCTGGTCATTTGGGGGGCAATAAACTCAAAAATTTGCATGAATACACAACTAGGCTCTATCTAAAAACGTTTTTTTTTGTCTCTTTTTCAAAAGAGTTCTCTTTGGGGTCACTACAGACATTTTGAGGCTAGCTATACCCAAATCTTGTGCTGTTTTTTTTTTTCTCTGATAATTTCAGATAGAAGATTTATTTCTTTTAGACAATTTTCAATGAAAGATTTTTTTAGATAATTTTTAGAAAATTAGTTGTGATACACGTGCTGGCTATGGTGAATCATTTATTCATTATATATTTCTGATCTATGCTATTTGCTCACTGCTGTAAGCTTGTAAAGAGCAACTAAGACTGAGGGGAAAGAAATACTTGTCAAAAATTGATGTGAGTTAACAAGGATTCATTATCCCTCAAAGATGTTTTTAGGTAATGAGTATTTTTCAACAAAGTGAATCGTGTATATATTTCGATGTATATATTTACATCATCTTCGGTATTTTTTTTTTGTGATTCATGTAAACAGTATATGGGTGATTTCTAAAAAAAAAAAAAATGAGAATTTTAATAATTTTTTTTCTTGAAATATTTTGTTCAAATGTAATCAATCTCTGATACTGTACGACAAAACAAATTTTGAAACTTATTTTGAGCCAAAAATGCTTTGACAAATAAAGATACCAAAATAAATGTTAGAATATATAAAAAAAAATATATTTAAAAAAAATAATTAAAAAAAGATGCGTAACACTGGGCTTTTTTCTCATACAAGGTAAAAACAAAAAAAACAAAAACAAAAACAAATATTTTTCAATGTTTTTTGAACATGAATCTAACTAGTGACAATGTTGCCCAAGGGTTTTGCATTAAAAAAAAATGTTTTTTTTTCTTAGTTGAAATTTTTGACTTTTTTCCTTTGTATTTATTGGGATGTATCAAAAGTATTTTCTTTTTTCAATCAATACTTTTAAAAAGTTTATGCAATGCTCCTTAGTACATATCAGCGACCATTTATCTGCTGGCCAAATGTGGCCTGAAGTAACATTTTTTGTGGCCCTCAGCCAATCTGGGCATTTATTTGAAATCTGATATAATCCTTCTTAAAAAATTGATTCAATAATTCATATTATAAAATTACAATTGATTTTGGTTCACAAATCTATAATATAATAATTGTAATTCATGTGTTTGTCTGATATGGAAATTAGGTATGCTTTCTGTAATACAATCAACAATTTTCAAATGAATTGCCTGAATAAAGATGAAAAATCTATTATGCGGCCCTATAGATCAAAAAGTTACCCATGCCTGCTCTATAATATAGTATCTTCCAACAAGCTATTCGAGGAGATTTTGATTGCAAGAGGTCAGTTTCTACTTTACCTTACATTTTAAGCCCTCATAATCAACAGTTGATGTTTTTTTTTACCTTCGGGCTTTATTTCAAAGAGCAAGTCACTACCATTAAATTGATTGAACTAGTTTGGGGTATTATGGTCAGATATTATTCCATTTCCTTCCACTCCTGAATTCTGCAAGAAGTTTTAGAAGATTTGAGGCCCAAAATTGACAGAATTCCAATATTTTTATTCACCATCAAAAATTCTGGAACAAAAAAATACAGATGATTAGTTTTGATAATTATATGATATATCTAACATGTAATGCAGTTATGATTAGTTGCTCGTATTGTCTTCCAAGGGAAATAACTTTCATATTTGTATGCAAGAGTTTCTTCCCTTAGAAAACATTCAACATCCCGTTATTTGCAAGATAGAGATGATTGTATACAGTAATAATTGAATTGTTATAATTTCTCTATTGAAACAGCTTCATACGTTCTCTTTATATTCTGATCTCTTACATATTTACAATTGCAAAATTCTTGATTTTTGTCATTTGTAACAGCAACGGAAAATTAGTGATATCAATAAAAGAATGGCGTCATAGATATTTGTAAGATGTGTATACGAAATAAGCTTTGGAGAGAAAGTCCGTAAAAAACGAAAATACTTTTGACACAACCTGATACTTAATGATCTGATAATAATAGATGGTAACGTTATGTCTTTGTAAATAACTAAGCTTTTTTTATGTTCTTGATTTGTTGATATTTTTAATGGTCTTGTTAAAAAAAGTAACATTTTTGTTGTCTATTTTTTTATACATTCTGTGTATGTATATATGGAATGCATGTATGTGTGTGTTTATAAAGTCATGTGTGTAGATTTGTATGTATGTGTGTGTGTAAGAGATTGTTTGGCTATACATGAAATAATAACCACCTGAGCTTAATGATTCCCCACTGAAGATATCTGTCAACTAATTACCACATTATCTGCCATGCAAATAAAAGGGTAAATACCGTGACTGACGTTGCTTTGTTTTTCTTACCTTTTTTCTATTTTCTTTTTTCTTTTTTTTCTCTTTTTTCTTTCCTTTTTTTTTCTTTTTCTTCTCTCTTTTTTCTTTCCTCTTTCCCTTTTCTCTCTTTTTCTTTTTCTATTCTCTTTTCTTTTTCTTTCCTCTTTCCTTTTTCCTTTTTCTTTCCTTTTTCTTTCCTTTTTCTTTCAATTTTCCTCTTTTTCCTTTTCTTTTCTTTTTCTTTATCTCTCAATTTTTCTTTTTTTCTTTCCTTTTTTCTTTCCATTTTTCTTCCCTTTTTTCTTTACTTTTTTCTTTTTCTTTCTTTCTCTCTTTCCCTTTTCTTCTTTTTCTTTCCTTTCTTCTCTTCCCTTCCTCCTTTCCTTTTTTTTCTTCCCTTCTTTCTTTTATTGTTCATTTCTCCTTTTTCTTTCATTTCTATTCTTTTTCATTTTCTTTCAAATTGTTTTTGTGAACCCATTATAACTAAGGCAGGTGTTGAAACACAATAACAATTAAAAGAAAAATCTACTTGAAGAAATCTCATAAAAAACACAAATAATCTCAAGTAATCATACATGCAAGTCGACACCTATCAGTCTGAGTCAAAGACCTGTACTCTGCCAGCAGTCAGAGGTAACCTGGGGGCTCTTCTCCCGTTTGCTACTATCCTTTCAAATAGGGGAGGGCGTCACTCCATTCCTGATTTTGTTCTACCCTAATCACACAGCTTGAGTCATACTCACTTAACAGATGAATGTTGAGAGAAATATGTCCAAATGAAGAGTTTTCCACGTACTGGGAATTGAACCTGAATCCTATGTGTGAGGCAGATGTGCTAACCATTATACCACCTGAGTGGACTCATTAACCCTAAACAAAAACAAAAATTTATTTAATCCATTATCTAATCAGATAGATGGAGAAAAAATATTTTTGAAATTTGCCCCCACTGCCTGCTAAAAATCCTGGATCTGCCCCTGCTAAAGTAAGGTGTTATTTATTAATTGGATATTACTCATAAAACGTTCATTTATTTTCATAACAAGGTGAATAATACTAAATATGAAAGATTAACAAATAGGATTGCATTTCTTAACAGATTTGGAGTAAACAGAGATCTAATTCATTGTTATTGGTGATTTTTGAGCCCTTAGCAGCAACACTTCTCTTCCCAATTTTTTCAAGTATGATTTTAATTTAGGACATAATACTGCTCAAGCTAATGATAATGTTGACAGAGCATTTGGATTGAACACTACTACAGAGCGAACTGTTCTGCATTGGTTTGATAGGTGATTCATATTTGGATGACTGAATAATGATGCTATGAATTTTCTATGAATAATAATTTTGTCAAAAAATGCTGGAAACTTTTCCATGTAGGTCTCTTATAAGATTGAAGTGGCCCAAACAAAGTTTTGAAATAATATCTCTACAATATTATTCCAAGACAAATCTTCCTCTGTTACATAATGAAATGTCATTTTTTGATTAGTAAGACAAAACTATCCATATAAAAGACTCATCTGCAAATTAGTATATTTAGTTGTATAATTGTATGGTTGTATGTCTGTTTTGTTTAATTTCTGTCATAACCTAAAAGTTATAATGGATTGGTCCATGTGAAATAGATAAGTTAAGATTTCAATTATAAGGTTGTAAAAAAATGAGATAGTCCGTTGTGACACAGTTATGAATGATATGTCACGGAATTGCTGGACGTTTGAAACTCAAATAAAAGATGAAAAGAGTCTGTAAGTGAATGAAAGAAATGTTTAATGATGAGTTGAGATTTTTGATAAAAACTTGAAAATAGAATACTTGAATTATCAAAAATAAATTATCAAATAAAAAATCTTTATACTTCTTAGTGCAGTTCCTTGCATAAGTAACACCATCGATTGTGATGGTATAATAAATGAACCCCTTGTTGTCTATGTTATCATCACATTTCAGCTAATCCAATCTATGGCCTTCTTCTGGTGTACTATCAGAATGTAATGATATGAAGAGAATTTTCCCAATGGTAGCAACACTACAATATTGGATTGAGGTGATATCTTTTTCTCTTTTTGTTAGGCCTGGATTTCCATACCTTGTCCCCATTGAGTAGTGACCACACCTCAAATCCAATGTAGCATTGATACCAGCTTTATATTCGAATTGAAGGCTGTAGAATGGATCAGCCGAAATGATATGTTAATAACATAAGCAACAAGGAGTTCAGCCTGAAAAACTCTTTGAATATTAATCATCCTCCTCTAAACTATAAACAGGAAAATAATTAATGAGAATATGACACATTCGAAGCAATAACATTTTCTCATAGATTCTTTAATAATGATATATCACCTCTTTAAGATTATTGAGGTTTAGTGATCACTAATTGATGACATAAGTAACAGGTCTGGTTAGTCACTCAATAGAAGCAGTCATGTGACCAACATCTGGCAGCAGAGGTGATCAATTAAAAAATGAAAAAAAGGTGATTAGAGAATAAGTTACTTCTCTCACCTTTTCTTGGGCAGTGATTGCTAAGAAAATCTGAATTTTTCAAAAATGCTAGCATGAATGCTGGCATAAACTGGAGATCAATTATACATAAACTTACATAGTAAATTGACTCCCTCCAACTTATTGAGGGGTGGGGAATTTTTAAAAAATGAAAAAAAAAAAATCTAATATGGGGTAAATGTTGAAAATTTCAGACCTCTTGTTCTTTTTTTACAGCCAGTATGCATGATTGAAATATACGTACAAAAACAGCCAACCAGATTAACTTGAAAACTGAAAAAACCTTTTCTTGCAATTTTCATGACAGTCTTAATTGACGGTTTCTTAAATTTTCAGTTTCAGTATTATTCTCTTCGACGTAAAAACATATCCCGTGTGTAACACTGTAATACCTCACAAAAAGTGGATTCCCAGTGAAAATTCCATACAGTCTACCTAGACTTTGTACACAAGTCAACCGTTGATTTCAGGTCAAGAAATTATCAATTTATGATACGCTTAGTACATAGGTCGACGCCAGGTTTTATAGACAATTAAACAACAAATTATGCGAACTGAATACCATATTCCATGAAACCCTGACAAAAAGATTTATCCATGTCCTATAAAAGTCCAGGTCAGTGAGCATGAAGTACTGAGCCACAAACATAAAGAATGTTTAGTGATCGGAAAATAACTGACATAACATCCTGTTTTGGGACTGAATAAATTTTCTAATAAAAATGTTTTTTTTTCATTGTTTACATTCAGCAACATCTTAAAAACATAAAAGTGCAAAGTCTCCAAGACAATATATATATATATATATATATATATATATATATATATATATTGTCCCACAATGCATAGCTCCTGATAGTGGACTCTGGTTCCAATATACATACATATATATATATATATATATATATATATATATATATATATATATATATATATATATATATATATATATCGTCCCACAATGCATAGCTCCTGATAGTGGACTCTGGTTCCTCATGGGAACTTTAAACACAAACTCACACAGCACACACCACTGAAGATGGGAAGAATCCCGAAACATGTCTGGACAATTTACATCTAAGGATTAATAAACTTTACCTCTAAACATTTTACTCCCAAGTCTGTCTCACTCTTTACAGTACACATTATATATATATATATATATATATATATATATATATATATATATATATATATATATATATATGATTATAAATTGCATCATATTATGTTGAAATTCTTATTTGAAGTGATCTTCTGTTATCACACGGTGAATGTAGCATTTGGCCTTGACAACGTAAATAGAATAAACAATCAAAGAAAATGGAGCTTCTGCATGAATTGAAGCAGGAATTTCTTAACATAATTGTTACTATGGAAGAAACAAATAGAGCAGATATAGACAGTGAATGAGTAAAATGGGAATTTTGAGTTGAAACAGTTATTTGGACCTTTGCATTACCATCAACTGTTTAGCTCAATGGTAAGAGCAACGCTATGTTGAAGCGGCTAACCTATTGGCTGCAGGTTCGATTCCTGCAGCCTTTCAAGGAATATATCCATGTATACATATATATATATATATATATAAATATATATATATATATATATATATATATATATATATATATATAAATATATATATATATATATATGTATATCATCATCATAATCATCATCTGCCGTTATGAGTCCACTGCAGGACAAAGGCCTTTTCCGTCCCCTTTGATATGATTGCAATAATCTTTCTTTTGCCTTACCCACAAACTTTTCTATCTAATCTCTCCATCTTGTTTCTGGTATTTCTCTGCTCTGTTTACTGTCCTACAAGGACCAATTGGTTTGCCTTTTGGTTCATCTGTTGTCCCTTCTCCTCGCTATGTACCCTACCCATCTCCATTTTTGATACTTAATCACTTGTGTAATATTCCTCACCCTGGTTTCTCTTTAATCCATACACAGAAATTTCCAAATCAATGCTTGAACAAGGTTTAAACAAGAATTATTTACAAGTAATTAAGAAAATGGCTTTGCATTGATAAGACTTCATTAAGATACTAATAAGATAAAGATTGGAGGAGGTGTGAGGCAAAGGGAGGAAATGACGCTAAAACTCTCTACAGCGAGATTTGAAAACACTTTTCGAAATACAGACTGGGAAAACATGGGAATAAGCATAGACGGAGAATATTTGAAGAATTTTAAGTACCGTATTGATGATGCAATAATTTCAGTAACTGCAGAGAAGCTACAAAACATGTTGAGTGATCTAAACAGAAGAAGCCAAAAAATAGGGTTAAGATGAACAAAACTAAGACAAAAGTAATGTGCAATAATGAGGTCACGAAAGAGACCACAAGAGCAAAGAGAGAAGACTTTGAACAAGTTAAGGAAGAGATTTATCCAAGCAATAAAGCCAGAGAAAGACCGTCGAAATGAAATAAAAATTGTGCAAAATGAATCGTTGGAAAACATTTGGTATTAATAGATACATGAAGCAAATTGCAAATATGCTTAAAAAAAATAAGTGTATACCTTTTGTATAACCAGGAAACTTATAAAAACAATCGAAAAACAACTCAGAGATGCACGGAAGGCAATAGGAAGAGCTATGTTAGGAATGAATTTTAGCTATATATATATATATATATATATATATATATATATATATATATATATATTCCTGCAACAGCCCCATTTTCTTAAATTTTTTGTTCAATTTACGTTATTTACGCCAAATGATACGTACACCATGTAATAACGGGAGATAATTTCAAATTAAAATTTCTATATGATATAACGCAATTCATAATTATATTTATGTTTTCAACCCGAATTCTCACCTCGTTTATTCTCGGTCTAATTGTCTCTTTGTGTATATTCATCGTGGAACGACGGAAGATAATTTGAAATTCGTTTCTACATCGTACAGAGTATAAGGGTGTTTAGAATCCATTCTGTCGGACCAAATAAGTCCATTTCTTAAATACATTCTGTTTTGTTGAAAGAGATGAATAGATCATGAATAAACGAGATGAGAATTTGAGTTGAAAGCAGTTATTTGTCCTTTGCATTACTGATTCAATGGTAGGATCATTACTACCTTGAAGTGGCTACCCAATTATATATATATATATATATATATATATATATATATATATATATATATATATATATATCATTAAAATGACAACAAAGGGCATCGTTTTAATCTTTTTTAGTAATCTTTTCTTGTTTTTGTATATGTGAACGGATCTTTGGTTTCTGTGAATAAAGATATTTTCCAAAGGATAAAGTATTTTCGACATCTTTATCTACCATTGAAAGTGCTTCACTTTTCAGACAATATCTACATTCATTTAAACCATACAAAGAACAAGAAAAGATTACTAAAAAGATTAAAACGATGCCCTTTGTTGTCATTCATATATATATATATATATATATATATATATATATATATATATATATATATATATGTGTGTGTGTGTGTGTGTGTGTGTGTGTCTGAAGGTAAGAGTTGGTCTTGTTCTTTCTCTCGCGTACAGATTTTAACAAAACTGTTACCTATGTAGAGGTTGATCCCTAGTTTTGGGACATAGAATATACAGATCGTAATCCCTGACAATGCACATTGATCAACCAAAAATACGTAGTTTTGATGTTAGGTGGCATTAGGGGCGTTCAGTTTAGTTCAGTTTTAGTTAAACTACACTTTGTACAGTGTATCGTGACAGTGTACATTTATTTCAATTGTCGAAATTGGTGTATTTTTGTTTATTGATTCTTACATTGAATATAGAAGAAGATGAACAACATGTTCTGCATAGCATACTTGTTTTTTATTTTAAGAAAGGTAAAAATGTGCTCCGTACAGTTAAAAGAGAAGGTACTGCAAATGATCGAACGTGTTAAAAGCGATTTGTGAAATT
Organism: Thysanoteuthis rhombus; assembly: GCA_963457665.1. Lineage (NCBI taxonomy): Eukaryota > Metazoa > Mollusca > Cephalopoda > Oegopsida > Thysanoteuthidae > Thysanoteuthis > Thysanoteuthis major. The sequence continues at coordinate 12,259,297 of OY735236.1, read as the reverse complement.
TCATGTCGGAGACTTCTCATTGAACGATACTCCACGGTTGAAGTTAAAAGCGATCAATTCGCGACATATCTTGCAAATATTCAACGTTAAACATCGCAGGATATGGTGGATAAATAAAAAGAAATAAGTGAATTTATGAAAGTACACACTATACTCGAATATCTAAATCAATCAAGTGTTGAAAAAGATTCGTACTAGCTTGGTTATGATAGTCGCCTTGATGTTTGATTTCCACATAAGTTAAGCAAAAAACAAACAAACCAAAAAACCCAAAAAGAGACCAAAACAATAAGACCATATTTCTGTGTTAGAGGTTGCTAGTTAATTCATTCTTCATTTTCCTGAAGTGACTGCAAGTCAGCTGCTGGCCTTGGGGATTAACTAGCCGTGACAGCTACAATTACTAATTCTATACTTTATACGGGAAATAAGATTATATACAGTTGCTGGCTGTATAGTAGAGTATTCAAATGGAGTGAGATACTATGCTCACTACCTGCTCCTTCCGGAGAACCAAACGCTTGATTCAAACAATTACTGCTCCCAATAAGATGAATTAAAGACGGCGAGGGATTAAAAGCAACCGAAATTAGTTAACAGGAAATTCGTAGTATTCTATGGGGATAACATTGAGCTGTGTGTCTCTTTGGTGGTCAAGCAAAAATTGATAAAGCTTGCCCCAAGTTTGAAGTAATCCACGGTATTCAATAGATATTGCATATTTGGATTACCATCCATTTCAGTCTTTACCGAAATTTGGCAAACAAGAAGTATTTAAACTTCCACACATCTACATACACCAAATGTTGAAAAGAATCCAGGTCAAAAGGCATCGCTCAATAGGGCAGCAGTGTACAATCGTATTCGGTCAGAAGGCATCAGTCGAACGGACAACACTAGTTTGAATGATAGAAATAAATCGCAATAAGACTTGTATTCACTTGAATTTACAAAAATAGTGAATTGAATAACTTATTTCAGTTGAAATATTCATTCTATAGTGTTATCCATTTCACTGATGCCTTTTGACCGAATGCAATTGTGACTTGGAGTAGTCCTTTCTACACTGTTGTCCTTTAGACTGATGCCTTTTGGACTGATGCTTTTTTACCAGTAATGATGGATAAATAGAAAGAAATAAGAGAATTCATGACATATTTCCAAACAGTGAAGTATCCAAATCAGTTCCATTCAAATGATCAGATAAAGATGGTTAAACTCTCTATGTTTACCCAGAATTCTTTTCTGAAAAAAGAAAGAAGAAAATTCAATAATATTTGAATCTTTTTTCCAGCAAGTACGGCTCTGCCTGCCCTCTGCATTTTGTTGCTAGGACCGCTCTTTGCACAAAAAGATTAAAAGTAAGTTCTGGAAAGACGGAACTGAGATATTGTTTGATAGTGAGACAGAGCAGTAAATATTGTTCGATAAAATTAATACCAGGGAAAATAGATGAGAAACAGTCAACCAAATCTGTCAACAAAACTGTCAACATAGGTTTCTTCAGTGTTCAAGTTGGTCCTGCTGTCTATCCGACTGGTTGAATGGCTATGTATGTATCATGCATACAGGCTATATCAATGTAGTTAGAGGGCTGAAAATTTAAACATTGACTCCTTATTTTTTTCAATAACGAAGTTTTTTTTCTCTAACCCATCCCTATAGATATTTTTTTAGAGGGGAGTTAAATTTGCAATGTAAGTTTATGCTAAATTGATCCCATAGTTTGTGTCAAGGAGCGTTCACGCGATTTATGTTTTTTTTAGCGATCTATGCACAGCAAAAGGTGAGAGTAGCTTATTCATTGATTACCCCTTTAAAAAAAAATTCAATTGATCACCCCAACATGGTATGCTGCCTGGAAGATGTTGGACACGTGACAACCTGTATTGAGGGACTAACCAGACCTGTCTATCTTAGTTTCACTTAATAAACCGAATGAACTTTTTACGTTATTGGATAGATTTCTCAATCTAAGGGAGAGAACTTCAGCTATTTTTCAACCAATTATCCCCTTCTGATGATTTTCTAGAGTTATCTCCCTTACAATTAGATAATTCTGAACCTTCATAATCAAGTTGAATAATCCGTCTTGTACGCCTCTGTTAAGTTGAGATTCGATGATTCTGACTGTACGGTACCCCCACAAGGAGTCATTGGGGAAGGGGGGAAATTTTAATTTGCATGTGAAAAGCGAAAAGCATTCTGTAGTTCAAAACCAATTCCTGATTATTCAAAACGAATATACGTACGCTTAACCTATGGATCTAAGCCACACACACACACACACACACACACACATACATATGTATATATATATATATATATGTGTGTGTGTGTTCGTGTGTGTGTATGCATGTGTATGTATTCAGGGTTGAGCACTCTATAAGTGAGGTAACTCATTCATTGTAAGTTTATGCAATGCTCTTCCATAGGAATAGAGCACTGGTGGATGAGGGATTTCTGTTTGAATAGATATATCGCTTAGATTCAGTCTTACTGTTCCGTAGTCCAGAGGTTGGATATCGGCCTCTGGGTCTGAAGTGAAGGTTTCAATTCTGCCTCGCGGTACTGGATGGGATAATGGAAAGTCTATGGCCACACTGAAGAGATGTAATACATCGAAACACCTGTCTGTGGATGACACAATAATATATACGTGCATGTGTGTGTGTGTGTGCACATCAGCAGCAGCCATTATAAGTCCACTTCTGCGCAAAGGTCTTTCCCATCTACTGACGTACAAGTAACTTTATTTTCATTTGGTTTGATTGTTCGCATCGAACGAGCACATTAAACATTGCAATGACTGCTAAAACATCATGTAATTATGTACAAGATTATCTTCTTCGATAATACTAAAACAAGCGATTGATTTCTAAATTTTATTAAAAGATTGATACAGATAGTTTATATATTTATACTTACTATTTTTTTTTCTTTGACTGTTTCGTGGATTGCATAAATCTTTCATCGGATAAATTGGAAAAACAACCCAGCCAGATATCAGTGAAAAAGCCAATTCGACAACCCTGATGTGATTTTTGGCAGTGCTGGCCAAGCTGCATTCTGATTGGTTAATAATCGCTGACCTCCTCATCCAACTAGTGCTGAGACTGGTTGATTTGAATATTGCTTAATTGTTTATTGTCGCTTAATTCTTCTCTCTGGTGTAAGCTGTAGGATTATGTAAGATATAATAAGGAGTTAAATGACAACAAGAATCTTTCCAGTCTGTGCAGAGCTCGAGAGATTCTTTATTGGCCGGGAACCTCGTAATTTCCCGCTACGGTTAAGATTTCTTGAGTCAAAATACCTCTAGTCATTTGGAGTCTTGCTATGGCTCGGCATTGTCATAATATTGAATAAAAAGTGAAGGGAATTGAGTCTGGTTCTATTCAACGAAACGAAGAAAGAAAGAATGAAAAAGAGAATGAAAAATAGAAAGGAGGAAAGAAAGAATAAAGAAAGATAAAAGAGTGAGAGAAATAGAGAGAAAAAAAAGGAAAGTAATGGACATTAGATTGAATCATCTGGTGTCTCTAACCGAATTTCGAAAAATCAAAATTTATTACTGCTATTTACCGAAATATTTCACTAAAATACGAAATACTGCTAGTCGATTTTGGTATCGAATAAGCAAGTTGAACAGAGAGTGTGTTCTTCTAAGTTTAACCATTATTTTTTACCCAGAAAACTCTTGAGACCAGACATTCTTTAGATTTCGGAATTTCTGTATTTTGGAAAATCATCCATTGAGCAGAACTTCTCAAACTATTATAATTTGTGACCCCATTTGATGAAACGAAATTTTTCGAAACCTTTTTCGATGAGAGGAAAATTTTCGTGACCCTTTTCGATGCGACAAAATTTTACGTGACTTTTTTCGATGAGGCAGACGTTCTAACCATTATAGCATCCGAACAATAGAATATGCAACTTAAATTGTTACTGATTTTAGCACCTAGAACGAAAGTTTACGTAACTTTTTCTGATAAGAAGAAATTTTACAAGACTTTTTTGATGAGGCTGACGTTCTAACCATTATACCATCCGAACAATGGAATCTGCAACTTGAATAGTAACATATTTTAGCAGCTAGCACGAAAGTTTACGCCACTTTTTCTGATGGAACGAAATTTATGCAATCCTAGCAATCCTATATTAAGAGTTACTTGTCTTGGCAAATGAATAATTTGTCCCCTAGAGTTTATTTAGTTATTTATAATAAGTCATAATACTTCCACCAAATGAGCTAAAGACGGGGTGGAGGGCCTTACCTTGCCACGGTGGCCCATGATGTATTGTAATGGGAGGGTCATGCCTTTCCAGAATGGCATTAATGTGAAGTGAACGCAAACTAAGCCGGAGTTTGAACTTATTTCATTCCCCTCTGTCCACAACTGCTCGGCTACTCACACATCCTTCAGTCAATTCATTACCACCAGTAAATGACACGCCCAAATCGACTTGGATGCACCGGTCCCCGTGCAATTATCATCGGACCAGGTCAGTCAGGTGGACCATCGAGATATACATAGTAGGTCTCGGACCCTTTAAAAAAAAAATCAAATTTCATGTATTTGTTGGCCATTGAGTTTCTGATGGCTTTTATACGAACTTTTGTGACACAATTTGTTTAGTTTTTGTTTTTATAAACATTGCATTGTATAATTCGTTTACTATAGGCATGTCCGCGGACTTTTGACGAATTGTTGCATGTGTAGATACATCCAGATTTTAAAATTCTACCAAAAATTAACTAATAGGCGGATTTCGATATTTTTTCTTTACTTGCAGAGTTTATTTTTAAAATTCATAGACCTCAAGCGTAAATTTCCACAAGTTAGATTGGATTTTATATACATGAGGGATATGTGCAAAATTTTGAATTAATCAAAATGGGCACTCACAAAACGAAGTTGCTGGTCCTTGGTCTCGATGGATGAATATCAAGGCATATATCCCGATACATACTTAAATACATACATACATCTTATCAGATATACATTTCTCAATACAAAGAAACTTATATTGATACATGCATCACAATGTGGATATACGTATGTGATACAGACATACATGCATCTCTATACAGGCATACATCACGTTGCAGCTGATTCCAGTTTATAGATTCGTATCGGGAACAACGATTTAAGACCCATTAACCAACTGGTCCAGTTTATCGAAAAACTTTGAACACAACTGTTTCTCTCAATTCAAGGTCAGACAACTGGTTTAAGAACCACAACGACTTATGTCCCTTCTCTTCACCAGATATCCGAAAGATATTTGTTTTGAGAACCGAAAAAAATATTTTTTGTAATTCTATCAGGTTTCATTTTTTGAAAAAAAATGTTTATTCAGTAGTACTGCTACTTGGTCCAAATATGCAGTGAACTGGTCATAATAAACGAACCCAAATACGTTTGAATCGATCCAGACAAGATTAGTTATATTGTTCGTCTGAACCTGAAAACTGACGGCCCTATTAAGCAAACACACATACACGAATCTCAATAAATATAAAGATACGTAGATCTCAATACATCCATCCATACATACATAGATACATGCTAGGCACGTGTCATGGGTAATTACACAGGGTAGGGAGTCGGTCGACCTTTATGAAGTAAATTATCAAAAAAAGCCATAAATATACGATGTATTTTAATAAATAAAACCTACATTCTGCCGAACAAAGCTTTACTTTAGTTTATATCGCAGTTTTCAACGTTTCCTGGGTTTTAATTAATTCTTATCAGAGTGATAAATTATAAAAAAATGAATTGATTTGAATTCTTTGGGAATTTAACTTTCTACAGTGTAAACGCCTTTTTGTCGTGTTTCATATTATTGAGATGTTATAAAAAAGAACTGGGAGTCTTACGTGGAAATATATTTTCATTACCCTTTTTTTTCAGTAAGTGCCCTTTGCATAAAAAAATTTCCTCTAATTAATGAAATAAATGAACTCGCCACCACAATCAAAATTGAACTACCGTAGCGTCGAAATTTGGAATCAAGTGAAAGAAAAAATACATCGAAGGATAAATGTGGTCAGAATGAATTCTATTTATGACATCACTGGCTTTTTCCACTGGAAAACATCTAAAAAAGGAGAGTAGGAAACATCCAGATTTTTCAGAAACTAGATGTTATTAATAAACCCGTTAGAGTAAGGCCCCCCGAAAGTCAAAGAAGCTTTATCTCAAAAATCAAAAAAAGGCATTTTCTGAACATGTCTAGTGGAGCACTGATGCCAAATTACAAGTCTATAGACAAAAAAGTATGGCCAGGAGTGGTGGGGCACACAAACGAGTAGACACATACATACACACACATATTGAAATAGATAGAACCCTTCGCTGTCTTTGGTGGCTATTATTGTTCAATACCGGAGGTTTTTATGAAATTTTATCAATCGGTTTTATTTTAATGGGTTTTCAAATTCGAGTGTATATTTGGCATTGGAAAGTTTTCCATTTGATTTCGTACGTGTTTTTCCCAACAATTGTAAACAAAAACAGCTTTCAAATTTCAAATACGACTTTGTTTGGAAATCTTTTTTTTTTTTTCTAGTTTTAGTTTTAAATTTTGAAAGAGATTAGCAAGTAGTCTACAAAAGCAGACGCCGAAAAGAACTCTCTTTTCCTATTTGAAGAATGAAGGTCTGTTCTGGCAGCCACTGCTTCCGTAAACTACAATACGAGAGACGGCTGGCTTTGGTGCAGAGGCAGGTTTCTGCCTGCCTTCACCCCTACGTTCTTAAGTGTATCAAAGACTAGTTCTCATGGCACGTGTCTCTCACATAGTAGCTCGCATTCAATAAACTGATGTTTAAGGGCACATGAGATCTATGCCTGATGGAAAATTTTTAAAAACATCTTTGTACTGAATTATTCAGTGAATTCAGTTACAAATCTACTTTGAATTGGAAATCTTTGCCTTTTCATATTTTAAAATTAACCTTTATGATTTTACTATGGGTGGGTAGGGCCTACCTCTCCTATCCGGACGACTGCAGATATACAATATCGTCCATAAATGATTTTCTTTATATACAGTTAATTTTCTTCTAAACCATACACACCAGGATTTTATTATTTCTAGTTGAGCATTATATAATGAAAATGGATATCATTAAGTATCATTTATTACCACACTTACATCATTAAAATTCTGTAATAAAAAAATGTGAATACATAGTAACCCCTCAAAAAAATCCACACGAAAAAAGTTTATTTATACCAATATTTGGTGTGACAGCTTTTATTTTCTATTACTTTTTGTTGTCTTGATCATATTGACTTCATTAGATTTTCACGAAAAGCTACTGAAATGTTTCCCAACTTTGACAGAACGTATTCTTTCAAACCAGTCTTGTTGAATAGTCATCATCTTTCTACTTTTTGTTCCAGTACATTCCACAAGTACTGAATTGGATTTGAATCTGGCCTCATGTGAGGCCAATGCAACACTCTTATCTTCAGCTTCTTCAGAAACTCTGTTTTTTTGTTGTTTTTTTTTTTTTTATAGCTGAGTGTTTTGAACCATTGTAATGCTGAAACCATTAAAAATCTCAAATGGCAATAGGCTGGCCATGTTGCAAGAATGACAGACAACCGATGGACATCACGACTCACGACATGGATCCCCCGAGATCACATGTGTAACCGAGGCCGGCAGAATATTAGATGGAGAAACGAGCTAGACAAGTTCAGGAAGTACTGGCTCTGCGATGCCTATGATAGAGAAGTGTAGCAAATCCTGGAGAAGGTCTATGTCCAATGACGGACGCTGAAAGACCGATGATGGTGATGAATGCTGAAACACAGCTGTCCTTCCAAAGCGTCTGAGAGAAGACATATTTTCTTTCAATGTATGGATGTAACCTTCAGCATTCATGGTCCAATCGCCAGTGCTATTAGACCTCATACAACCCCAGACAATAACGTTTCTACCACTAAGCTCATCTGTTAATACAAAACACTTTTTGTTTTATCTGACCACAGTACGTTGTCCAAAAATGTTGGATTCTTATTCTTCCGTAGAAATTCTGTTGTGTTCAGATGGAAAAAAGATCAACCTATGAGGGTCTGATGGCAGACAACAAGTTTAGCCTCGTCTTAGCGAGGTGCACATACATATGTTGCAACATATACATAAATCTCAACACACACACACACACACACACACACACACACACACACACACACATTCGTGTTCTTCTCTGATTTGTCAGACACATCAAAAGATTCCTTTGTAGACAAGTCTAGGCTGCTCACACTGACTGACCTTAAATTGGAACAACTGACTTCACAACTCATGGACCACCCATTTAAAAGATAAAATCGTAAGTCGACTCATGCCCTAATGACTTACGTCCGATCGCTGATACATCCTCATCAGAGCTTTAAACTCTGATGATATCAAGAATTTCAATCCTTGCAGTCATATGGCTCAATTGCAGGTGGTAAAAATATCAGCCATGTTATTGTTGGCTTGATAGAGAGAACTCAGTGAATACGTCATATTTGTTTCAAGTTCTTCAGACCGGGTAGACGAGAAAGAAGAAGTAAAAGAGCAGACATTTTGCTGGGTTAAATGAATGTCTTAGCAAAAGAAACGTAATGGATGACATTTGCTTCTTCCTCATCTGAAAGGCAAGGAAGACGTGCGTATAACGTAGAGGTTTAGGAAGGGCTGTATTGAGACCACAATGGGCCCCACACCACCTATAAAAAAACTTATATGGCAATGGGCTGGCCATGTTGCAAGAATGACAGACAACCGATGGACCTCACGATTCACAACATGGATCCCCAGATATAAAATGCGAAACCGAGGCCGATAGAATACAAGATGGAGAGATGAACTAGACAAATTCAGAAAGTACTGGCTCTGCGACGCCTATGATAGGGAATTGTGACGAATCCTGGGGAAAGTCTACGTCCAACGACGGACATTAAAAGACTAATGATGACATTAAAATTATATGAGATCTGAAGGTAAGTTTATATGGAAATATAAACATAATAAAAAAAACAGTTTATTGACAGGGAAATTTTTATTGAAATATAAGCATAAAGATAAGATACGTAAAAATATTTAGAATATAAACTTTTTTCCGGACTCATTGTGAGAAATTCGTCCAATGATGGTATCAAACACCACTGAGGAGATGATATCATTTTCAACTGACATCAAAACAGAAGCATTTTACCAATAAATAACATTTTCTTTCCCCTGTTAAATTTATTGAATAATTATTTTATTTATGATTTATCTCTTTCTCAAAGGAATAGTAATAAGGTTCTACACTGAGGCGTATAAGGCAAATCCAGTCCTGTGTTTAGGTAAATATCTATGTTATATGGTATCTTATGTTGTGTAGTGCGTATATTTCATTTAATCCTATAATGATCGACTTACGCCCAAATCGAGTTGCATTCATACTACCAGAACATATCCCGGACGCAAGGCGACGCATAGTTGTACAGGTTTTCCCCGTTATCCGAAAGTAGAAAACTTATCATACCTGTCGTAAGCCGAAATAGCATAAAGCGAAGAAACAATTGCGATTAATTTACATGGAAAAGATATATGTGTTCCCAGACCCAAAGTGGTTGTGATGGTATCTTAGGTTGAGTTATCGGAGGTTAGGGTTGGAGGAACAGGAGACTTGGTTGCAGGAGATAGAGGAAGAAGTTGTGCGTTGCCTCTATAACGACTCACCTACTACCATGGAGCCCTTCTGCTTTACACAAATCAGACACGAATATAAACTCCACTTTTCGAAAGTTCGCTTTACGCCACTTCGCTTTTACGAAAGACGTACATTAGTTTAGGTTTTCCCCGATATTCGGAAATAACGTGGAAGTAATTAGCAATAATTCATATGAGGGGAAAATACAGAGCCTTCCCAGCACCCATCCAAATAACCTTCTTCTTTAACTGCCAGTCTCAATATCGAAGGTCGAGATTTGTCCTTTGCTGAGACTGATGTGGTTGGTTTGAAATACGACCGTATGCTTGACTGCTTAGCTCCGGATATTGAAAACCATCAACAATAACTGTCAACATTGGTTTCTTCAGTTTTCAAGTTCGTCCGGCTGGCTATCTATCTATCTATCTATGAATGAATGAATGAGCGAACGAGCGAGTGAGCGGGCGATGACGGTAACGACTCGGACAATGGAATCACTGAAACTTCGGTCGGGGCTGCATATGTTCACTCTGCACTAATGCCCTTGGGAAAGGCATGATTCCATCTCCTCCCAAGCTATGGATAAAATAGCTGGGCAGATTGAGCTCTTTAGCCTTGAGAAGGTAACCAGTCTTGGAGAAGGAAAACTCTGATTCCAGAACCAAGGAGCGGAGACCCCTTAGGGCGATTTAACGTATAAATAGACGTTCTTCCGGCAGCTCCTGCAACAATTCGTATTGTTCTTAGTTTTCCTCGGGGTAACATCAGCGAGGCTGGGGGGGGGGGGGGTCTGACGGCTGGGCATCCCTAGATTACCTTACGCTTCATCCAGCATCCGCTTCGTCGATGTGGGACGTTCCAATATCTGTAACAGACTGAACGGGGGCCGTCGTGTATTACGTGTGATGATACCAATAAGAGCCAGTAGGCTGAAATTTAAACAATTACTCTTTGTGTTAAGGAAAAAACGCTTTTTTAAACCCCTACCCCAATTTGTTTTCAGTGTGGGGTCAATTTAAAAAAAATGGCCCTTATTATGAGCGGTAGCAGACATGTTTGTTAGTTGTATTTTTTTTTTTAATTCTGGCTTTTCCTAAAAGCCTTCCTGCGGAGTGAACGCAAACAGCCCCGACCGAGACTCGAACTCAATTCGCCAAATCCGTTTTGAGTTAAGGTAACCGTTATGCTATTCCCACCTCCTGACACATTGTTTTAGCAATCAGAAACCGACAATTAAAACGACCACAAAAAATATCAACATAGGTTTCTTCAGTTTTCAAGTGGGTCTGTCTATCTGGCTGAGTATTTATCACGCGAACGGGTCACACCAATGAAGTAGAGGTTTAAACATTTTAAAATTTACACCTTATAATATTTAGTAAACGGTTTTTTTAAGATCTCCCCCTAAATAGCTCTTAAGTGGGGGGGGGTCTAATTTGCAATGTGAGTTCATACTAGATTGATCCCTTAGTTTGTGTCAGGTAGCATTCACACGTATTTTCTGAAAATTCAAGCATTTACTCTAGAAGACATGAGTTTTTTTTTGTTTTTATTAAATTTTCAATGTAAGTTTATGCTGAACTGACCCCTTTATTTGTGTCCGGCAGTATTTGCGCTTTTTCCCTGAGAATCCGGACTTTTGTAATGATCACTGCTCGACAAAAAGCAAGAGGGGTTATTTATTCATTGATCACCCCTTTTTCTAACATTTTAATTGATCATCCCAACACTGCATGTTGCCAAAAGATGTTGATCACGTTGCAGTTTCAATTGAATAACTAACAAGACTTGTATCTTTTCTTAACCGGTTGAGGGATCCATTTTTGAACTGATGTCCCCCATTCACGAAGATACACGCTCTACATATGAAGAGTAACTACATAGACAATAGACTACAATTAACAACACTCAAAGAGAGAGAAATTGGTGGAGATGCAACAGAAATAGTTTAAATAAATAAAGGAGAAGGTCTGGTTAGTCACTCAATAGAAAGCGTCATACGATCAATGACTTTTGGCAGTATGCCATGTTGGGGTGATCAATTTAAAAAATTGGAAACAGTGTAATCTATGGATAACTTACACCTCTCGCCTTCTAGGGGCGTTGATCGCAAAAAAATCTTATTTAAAAAACAAACAAACAGGTGGACACAAACTAAGATATCAATTTAGCATGAAAGTACATTGCAAATTGATTCACACCAAAAAAAATTACTTGGGATGGGGAGTTTCTGAAAAAAAGAAAACAATGAAAAAGAGATATTTTCTAGACATAATATGGAGTGAATGTTTCAATTTTCAGCCTTCTAGCCCTATTGGTACGGCCTGTACACATAATATATGCATAGATAGCAAGCCAAGCTGCCGAGCAGCCAGCCAGGTAGAATCATTGAAAAACTGGAGAAACCTATGTTAACAATGTTGTCAGTTTTGTTTGACGGCTTCTAATGAAATAACTGACGAATATTTAGACATAGGAATCGAATAGTCATAGGTCACTAAAAAATGGATTAAGTTTGTTTGGTAAAAGAAGATTAGAATTATTCAATGTCATTTATTAATTTACAAAAATTAATGTATTTGGTTAGTGCAAAAATAATTGCGGCTTTTGTTATTTTAAGTTTGATTCCTATTTTTTAAATTAAATTGTTGTTTAACTATGTTCATGGAATATACCATTTTGAAGCGTGGATTTCATTCTTTTCTTTCAAGTTGAATGTTTTCTTTTCATTATTTATTTAGATTGATATGGGGCTGTCAGATCAGAGAAAGCAAATCCGAGCAATTTTGATGTATGAGCTCAAACGGGACGTAAAGCTGGCTCCAATCGTACAGACAGACAGACCAACTTAAAAACTTAAAGAAACCTATGTTGACAGTTTTGTGACAGTTTTTGTTGACGATTTCTAAAGGAAAATATCGCAGTTGATAGATTTTTCACAATGAATAAAACATACAAAAGGCTATACAGAAAGGAAAAAAACAACCTTTTCTCACAAAAAACTATCAATAACTGAAACACCTTGTTGGATTATGACCCAAATACGCTTGAAATAAGCAAGTTAACAATTTTAAGAACAAGTATATATATCCGTAACTTACGTAAATGAACCACCATAGCCCACGCATGTACCAGAACTAATTATCTGGAAAATATCTAAAATCATCTAAAAAAAATACTAGCACAAGATTTGGGCGTTGTTGGTCCAAAATTGCTTTAGAGACACCAAGAGAACTTTTGGGGAAAAACAAAAACAAATTGTTTTAGGTGGTGCCTAGTGGTGTACTCATGCAAAATTTTAAGGTTGTACCAGGAGCGCTCGGTGACGCACACACACACACACACACATAAAAGAATCTGTAGCCCACTTGGCTGGTTGGTGGGGCGAGCAATTTGTGGGGCTACAGAGATTCAATTTGCATATATCATCACACCCTGTTCATACCCTCATCAAGGGTGTGGCAGGGTTAAATACCCACAAGCAATTGTTTGTAAAATCCTCTACCGGCTTGCCAGGGCTAACAATGCTTTGTTTTAATTGCAGTAACTGGCGTTCCACAATAGGCACCCATCTAGATTCTGACCAGGCTCGACGTTGCTTAACGTCAATGATCTTACGAGATCGGGTTTATCCAACAAGATTTGGTCATAATATACCTCTGGGAGTGGTTTCTCAATCTGAGTCCTTGTGCTGGGTGCAAATCTAAGAGCCAGCCAAGAAAATAACTTAAAACAAGACTGGTTACTTCAGGGTCAAACTCCATTTTGATTGAACCTCGAATGACTTAGCTTAAAAGTTTGAAAAAAAAAATTTCAGGTTTCTAGGTCTGTTTTCAAGGATTTTAGAGCAGAATAGAAACGAATCAAAGCAAAATTTATACAACAAAATTTAGTGGTTATCCTTGCTTCCGCTGAAAAACTGCTAAAAATTTAGCGGAAGTAAGGATAACCGCTAAATTTTTAGCGGTTTTTCAGTTTAACATTTTTGGTTGCTGCGCCCACCACTGATTTCAGCAAATTATCATACTTCATTTGGGGTTATTCATTTAACAAAGTAATTGATTAGGGCGTGGTATCTATGTGATACATTGACGACACATAAATGCAAAGGTATTTGAACCTGAAGTCATAGCTGCTGCACAAAGATCAAAACGAAAACAAAGCGGTGTTATTTCTGAAATGTCAGACATTTTTGTTGTATTATATTACTATACAGCAAAAAAGAAAATACGTTAAACAAAGTCGAGCCTGGTCAGAATCTAAACAAGTAAAAAGCGTATGTTTTAATATTTCTGTATATTTCCCTAATTCAGGGTCCCTCTATAACATATGTCACAGGCACTGCATTAGCTTCGCCTGACCCTGCTAGGATTACAGACACAACGACATTAGGATTCAGAGTCAAGAATACAAATATCAAGTACATGAATGCAGAGAGGGGCCACAAGATGGCAGTAATCAAGTCAGGGGCGAAAAACCAACCCCTTTTTAGGGTACACAGTTCATTCAGTTCAAAGTTGGGGTTATCAGAAGTCAGAGATAAATACTCATACGCCAGTTCTTGTGATAATTTTTCGGACATGATGGCATCGTGAAAGTAAAAAAGCACCCAGGAAGTATATAGCTATGCCACCACCGTATACTTACTGAAAACTGAATGAAAATCAGTTTATATATAGCTAACAATGAAGGGGAGTTTTCATATATCGGACTAATTATAACTTCTAGATATATGAAAAATTAGTCGGAAAGTGATCTCGGATCCGTTCGAAAATGTAAACAGTTCTTTCCTAGTCAAACGGCCCGTACTATCACGACCTTTGAAATTCACGAAGAACTTCTAGTAATATCGTATGGATAAATATGAGTGAATATATGAATACATAAAAAAATTGAAAATTATATCTCAACCGAAAGAATTCCTGGATCCGACCTAAAATTAAGCCAATTCTTCCGTAGCCACTGTTCCACCGTTACCACCGTGGAAACTTTTGAATATATCGTGTATAGCAAATAAAAATAATTAATACTTTACTATGCGAGTAAAAAATTTACGTATTCTAATATCTATATTTATTTTTAAAAATCTTGATTCCCTTTTTCAAATATGCTACGGGGCTTGCACCTACTCACCCGGCACTAGTCATAGCCATATTTCCCTCTGATATAAATGCGTAAGCACGTTTTGTAACCCGTGCACAACGGAAATTAAAGTGTGCATAAAAGTTTAGTTATTAGAAATAATGTAGTAATTAATAATTATGCTTGTACTTAGAAGTATATGATGATAGTGTACATATAGTTGAATGATCATTTTCGGCAACTTTGATAGTATAGATCTGAGAATTGATGCGTGATATCGTTACCAATTTATTTCGATAAAGCATCACATACAAATAAGAAATACCCATTTATGCTTTATTAAACTCAACAGGGTAGTTCAAAGTATAGAATAATATCTCAACTAAGTCGTTACTTCGTAGAATGCAATCGTACTGGTATTATATTAAAAGATGTCTATACTGTTTATTAGCCATGAGAGATAGGCTGTGCTGAAATTATCTTGGAGCAATTTCAAGTTCACATTCGCGCGAACATTCAGTGCATACATACTTTAGTCACAGGAAAAAATTGCTTCACATATGATTTTTCGCTTGACGCCGTCTAAAAATTAGATGGGTCGTTGGTAAACACCGGCATCCGGTCGGATGGTCGCCGGTAAATTGGTCGCTGGTCAATTTGTCGATTTTGCAATTAGTCAATCAAATTAGGGCAGTTCGTTACAAGTGTCTGCTATAATTCACCTCTGTCAATGAAGTTGAAAAGGGGTGTATATTTTTGGTAGCGTCTGTTGGTTTGCCTGTTCGTCTCTCCACACGATATCTCCGAAAGTACTGGAAGAATCTGAATGAAATTTGGTTGAAGGTAAGGCGATGGTATAAGATAGAGGAGGTGAAATTTTAGGGCGGATCCATGATATTCTTCCGTTTTTTTTTTCAGGTACATTTATGTATACGCACATGACTGCCCAAACAATATCTCCATAAGTTCTCAATGAAATTCTATGAGTAGGCCACAATAGTACATTTTTAATTATCGAGCAGATCCACTCACAATTAATTCCCCTACGTTGTGGTTATATATCTGAAGCACATAATATCTCCATCATTTCGTGCCTTTCCATGCAATCTCCAAAAGGTCTCAATGAATGTATTTTTACGTTTCTTAAATTAAACAATAATTATTGGACAAATGATCTTATATTTATTTAGCAAGTTTTGATTTAGTTCTCAAACATCATATTTAATGCAAGAATCCTATCCATCAATATAACCATCTGTAAGCTCAACATTTCGGAGTAAGGAAAAATATACGTCTATAGACAAAAAAACGTATTTTATATATATATATATATATATATATATATATATATATATAATATTATAATATGTATATATGTGTGTATGCGTATGTATGAGTATGTGTGTGTGTTTATGCATGTGTGTGTTCGTGCGTGTATGTGATAATTATGAAGACATTATCACATTCTACTGGACATAAAATGTCCATTCTACACACACACACACACACACACACACACACACACATATATATATATATATATATATGGGGGATAGGGAAAAAAATAATATTCATGGAGCTTTGATATAATGGGGATGTGAAAATCGTACGTGCAATGCTAGACTTTGAGAAAGAATGAAAAAGAATGAAAAGAAGGATGAAAAAGATAAAAGGAAATTAAAAGAATGAAAAGAAGATAAGAAGGGGTAAAAAGAATGAAAAAATAGAAAAAAATGAAAAGTGAAAAAGAAAAGAAAGAAAACATGACAGATTGATGAAAAGTAAAGAAAGAAAAACAAAAAGTAAGAATGACAGAGAAAAAGAAACACGAAGAAAAATAAAATAAAAAAAAAAGGAAGATAAAAAGAACAGAATGCGACAGAAAGAAAGAAAACAAAGAAGGGACAAGCAAGAAAATAGAAGATAGAAAGGAAGAAAGAAAGAGAAAGTAGGGGGAAAGGGAGGAAAATAAAGAAAAAAGAAAGAAAGAGTGCCTAAGAGAAGAATAAAAGAAAGAAAAAAATAAGGAATAAGACAGAAAAGAATAGAGAGAAAGATTGGTTGAAAAAAAGGAAAGAAAGAAAGGAAGGAAGGAAGAAAGAAAGAAGAATATGACGAAAGAAAAAAAAGAAAAAAAGGCTGAGTTAGAAAAAGAGAAGAATTACAGATTGGTTGAAAATAAGATGGAAAAAGATAGAAAAAAACTGAAAGAATCAGGAAGGAAGAAAGAAAGAAAGAAAGAAGGGGAATAAAAAAAGGACTGAAAGAAAATGAAAGAAAAAGAGAGACAGAGAAAGGAAGAAAAAATAGATCGGCTGAATATAGATTATATTCCATTCTTTGGGGGCATATTAATGATTGCCAATCCATTTTTGTCAGTTTGAGTCATTTCTCTGACCCCTGACCCTTTCAAAGGGCGTGGCTTACTTCATTAATCCATTTGGTCGATCAGTCCAATTATTTCCTTAGTAAAAACTCATTACCCCACAGATATACCAACCTTACCCTAAAATTAGGATTATCATTGATATTTTTACAGTAGTCTCCCGTCATTACGGCAGTCTCAAGGAGTGCCGTTATAACAGGTGGATTTTATACCAAGTGTATCAATGAAAAAGCCTGATTGCTTCAGGGTCAAACTCCAATCCTACTCCTATCCCAACTGAAGATGATTACTGCAACTTTTTTGCTGCATATGTAACTGATAAATTCGTACATGCATGAAACGTCCCATTTTGGCTCAGTCTGTATGCAAGCCGCCAACTAATCACTTGGACTTGATTTCAAATCACAGTGGGGGGATGATAATTCTATGTATCTGTTTGGTTTAACATGACAGGGTAGACAGACAGTGAAGGGTTTCATCCCCTATATTTGGTGAGGATTATTCTTGTTCTTGTTGTTACAGGAGGGGGACAAGGTCTCTAACATAAATGACCGTTTATTATTTTCATATAGTCTAATATCCAATGTACAGGTTAAAGGTCTGTAAATGGAATGCGTCAACCTGTACAATAGTCTTGCAAGAATATGAAAAACACAAATGCCGATATAACGCGTGTGTCATTAAATTGTGCTGTTAGAACGAGAGTTTCCTGTTTAATAGAGATATCCTCCAGTAAAATTTACTTATTCCTTTACTACAAAACCGGAATGAGGTTACTAAGTTTCAAGTACTAATGACTAGTTACGATCTCAGGATGATTGGTTTTCTTTAAAACTGCATTGTTAAATAGATTCTTGTTTACATGGTCCTAAAATCGACAAACACACAGATTGTCAAAAGTTATCCCCCTGGATGACTAAAAATGGCTAAAACATTATTTTTTTTGATTTTGCTTCACTAAGAAATTTTAATAATGCGTCTTAATGAAAAATTATTATATTGGCAGTATGTAGTGAAAGGGAAAAGGGTTGATCTATGTGATAATTACTTATCTTGCTTCTCTTTTGTTGGGTAGTGATCACTGAAAAGAAGCTGAACACTAACTAAGGGATCAATTTGGCATAAACTTACACTGCAAACTGAACCTCCCTCTAAAAACCCAGGGGTGGGTAACAAAACAAAACAAAAAAAAAATTAAAACATATTAAAGAGTAGATGTCTAAAATTTCCACCCTCTAGCTCCACTGGTATGGCCTGTGTGCATGATACATACAAAGCCAGCCAGTCGACTCGAAAACTGAAGATAGCTGTTTTGACAGTTTTGTGACAGTTTTAGTTGACTGTTTCTAATATTTAAAGATAACTGAATGTCAAAATGAATTTAAAATAATAGACGCTATATTGTAGCAAACTTAGTTTAGACCTAACTTGGTTTAATACACAATTCTACTTGAAAAAAAAAAACTAGCCGTTTTTAGTCACCAAGGGGGATAACTTTTGGCGATCTTCATACTAGTCACGTTTAGTACCGAATAAGCAAGAATTGCCATTAAATTAAACGCTCTTCTGTTTAGCCACCAAGTTCAGAGGTGCTAATTGGCGTAACGGTTATCGGACGGAAAACGGAACCAGCGAACTGAGATTGACTTCCAGTCGTTCTTGCTTACGTTCACTTCACACTAATGCCCTTGAGAAAGGTCTGAATCCATTTCTCCTAATGGGTAAATAGCAAGCCGATTGGTGCCCTTTAGCCTTATAAAGGAATACATTGAAGAGAAGGTTACTCTGATAGAAAAAAAGACCCAAGCCCGGGTAAGAGGAAGAGAGTTGGGCGTTGAAAAAAATTTTGCAACTGAAACCGAATCAGCATCAGATGTTGTGGTCACGACCCGATGACCCCACAAGGAGTTTACAAGGATTTATAACAAGCAACGTTTAGCTTAGTCTGACTATACACCTTTTTAGCTTAAAATTAAAACAGCTGAACTTAATTAGAAAGGTTAAACTTCAGTTAGAAATGTTGAACTTCAATTTAAAACAATATTTATCTTTTACAAAATATAATGAGTCCATAAGTGTGAAGAGATACAGAATTGGTTCAAACATAAACTAGAGAACAATATAATCAAAAAGATAGTTCGTGTATGATTTTCATTGGAGATTTTGTTGTGCCAAGGTTGGAGCAAAGTGCTTTCGTACGTGATTGTACGTTTTCATATACAACAGAGAGGTTATCGTAGTCATTGCTTCATCGATTGCAATCAGAGATCCATTTCAGAAACTACGACTGATGGTGAAGCCATCAAAGTGGCAAACGTTTCATAGCAGTCTGCACGACGCCCCAGTTCACTCTGAGTAAGATCACCCACTTCAAGAAGCACTGAGTCTTACTTGGAAATTCCTTTTCTAAATCGAATTTCAACTTTTTTAATTGAAGCTAAAAAGATCAGTGTTTCTTGAAGTATTTCAGTGTCATTCACACTCGCGTCTTTATTACAAAATCTCATTCATTCAGGGCTAAATTTCCTTATGCCTTTGATTATTTTCATCTTATTCTCCCTTGTGTATAATTTTAAACATAATTTTTCACTTTGTATCATGGGCAAAAAGCATAAATTAACTCATTTCTCAAGTGTTTATTTTATTCATGTTTTTCAACTTCCTAAAAATATGTAAAGAAAACTATGGGTGACAACAAAAAAAACACAATTTTTTTAAAGAATTTTTCGTGTTTACATAAATATAACTAGAAACAGTCTCAGAACTTTTTATAATTTTTTTAGAAATAACATTTTCTTGTCGAATATGTTTACGACAAAAATTACCTTCTTTTAAGAATAGAAAAAATATGAATAACTGAGTAGATTAAGTCTTTCACCCCACAAGTTTCATTCACCCTCCACTCAACCCTCGAGTTTCATTCACTCTTAACTTATCCCTCAAGTTTCATTCACCCTTCATTCATCCCTTGAGTTTCATTCACCCTTCACTCTCCCTTCGACTTTCATTCACTCTTGGATGAATCATATACCAATTCAAGAAACACTAGTGGATTAGGCTGTTCACTATCGTCTTCAGTACAAAGCTTAACTTAGTACAAGGAGGCTGGGATGAGAAGTGGATTCAGGCCTTTCCCAGGGGTATTAGTGTGAAGTGAATGTAATCAATATCGACCGAAACTCGATCCCGATTCACCGATTCCGTTTACCGTTTACACCAACCCACACTTCTAAACTTAGAGGCAAACCATAAAACCATTTAATTATATAATTCAGCTTTAAGTGAACCAATCGTCTTGAGTTCGTTACTTCATGAGGATCGAACACACTCTACTTGTGAATTGGCCTGTGGGACGGAGTTGTTCACTATCAAGCAACGATAGGTGTTTCATTTAGCTTGGACTTCATGGAACTTTCCAAGCTTTTTGCATTGGCGACAAACTTTTGGAAACAAAAAGGTTTGTTAGTGAAGCCAAATACATAATGTCATACCAGTTGTTCAACTGACCCAGGAAAAGTATCTTTTAAAAGATAATTATGCTTAATTTCTCGACACACCCAGGGATTATTGGTGACACACTACACCTTTTAGCCTCAAATGAAAAAAGGTTGAACTTCAATCCAAAAGTAGAATTTCAAATAAAAAATTTGAACTTCAATTTGAAATTGTTGAAGTTCAAATAAAGAAGTTGAACTTCAATTTAAAAAGTTGAACTTGAAATAAAAAAAAGTTGAACTTCAAATAAAGAAGTTGAACTTCAATTTAAAAAAAAGTTGAACTTCAAATAAAGAAGTTGAACTTCAATTTAAAAAGTTGAACTTGAAATAAAAAAAAGTTGAACTTCAAATAAAGAAGTTGAACTTCAATTTAAAAAAAAGTTGAACTTCAATTTAAAAAAGGAATTCCAAAGCCTCTTGAACTGGACAGTCCAGCCTTTGAACACTTTGGCTCCGGTCCGGCGCCAACTTGGATAGATATTTTTTTGAAAGTCGGGAATGAAAATAACCCTAATGTACGGAGGGGCATAAATGACAATCGTCTTTCGGACTTGCCGACAGGGCGAGGGTATTAAGACCAGAACTCAAGTGATAAGTCAACTTTCACTCATTTATAAGAGGCTAATACACTCCATGTCGTTTCTAAAATTATTCATCTAATAAATTCAATATTAAGATCCAAGGAAATTATTTTGTTTTCATTTTATGAAGAAAATTAATTCATATTGCAAAATAATACCATTTCCACGTGAACTGGTCAGAGTTGCTATCTTAAAAAAAACAAGTTTAATTGCCAAAGAACGCTAAAAAATGCTTAGATTTTAAAAGAAATGCCCCCAAGTAGCCAAAACTACACCAAAAAGATGCTAAACATGGTCAAAAACGACCAGAAATGTTTAAAATCACTGCGTTAATTTCGCAATTTTTGCATTACTATAACAAAAAAGCGTTAAATTTAGCGCGAAAAAGGCTAAATTCAGCACGAAATACACTAAATTGGCAACACCAGGCCACTTAGCATATGTTTTGCACTCTGCAACCGGTCTGCAGCCCGTTGGTTGGGGACCGCTGCACAAGGATGTTGGTCTGTGCGACAAGGTTCACCATCAAGCAACGGTAGGAGTTTTTTCTAATTTAGTCTGACACAAAACTACATATGTTAAGGTCCCAGTGAATATCGATCTTGTTACATTAATGAACTAGATGGGCTTGTTAACCAGAGCAACAGTACAGAACTCTAATAGTATTTTTTTTATAAGTGCTAAACAGACATTGTGTTCAAATTCATGACTAATTGAGTTTTATGGTAAAGGGCTTCAAATAAAGTAGCAATAAAAAAAAAAAGAAAGGAATTTAAAATTTCAATTTTTTCCCATGACTTGATGTCCGTGGGGAAGCGTGTTGAATTACTTTCTTTTGTTTAGACCACATGTTTGAAATTTGAAAACAGTAATAAAAAAAAGTATCGAATTTTCAAATAAGTGAAACATTCCAGGGAGTCAAACACCCACGCCCTGAAGAATTGGTCAGTCTTGAGCAAGTGTTACCACTTCTTGCTTCCTTCTAGCAAACCTAACAAATGTATGCATGTATGTACGTACATGTGTACACCCGAATAGCGTTGGATACACCAGTTCGCGAAGCTAGGTTAAGCTATGTCGATATTGGTCATTATCTAGATGAGAATTCCAGAAGCAAGATTGTTCTACGCCCGTCTCAGACTACACTCTGACGTCCATTAACGGAATATCTCGCCAAGCTAAGACCGGACTGTGCACCAGGTTCCTCCCTCAAGCACATGCTACTCCATGGAAGACACATAGCAGTGTGCTCTCCAATGGACCATCATACTCGTATCGAGTGGAAATGATAATGTATGTATATGTATGAATGTATGTATAAATGCAGTCTGGAAGATTTCAGAAAAAAAGTATCTCAACCGTCGGTCGAGTTGGAGGTTAAGTTTACTCGCCTCAAAATAATTTGCTTCGGCCGAAATACTTGAGCAAAGAACATTGACTCATGCCTAAAAGAAGTGCATCATATAAAGTGTAATGAGCTATGTTGACTTTGATTATACTGTTTCACTTTTCCTGTGCCTCCATACGTGGACAAACTGAAAGAAACAAGGCTACGTAGGGTCATACATTACACCGTCGTTTTTGAGATCTCTACGATGATAAATTTATTGGTGTGTTTAGTTCTGCTCAGCCCGCCCCTAATAACGATTCAGTTGAATATTAAAAATCAAAATATGGTAAAAAGATTTTATTTTTTCAACTCACACAGAAACTTATATGCCCGAAAGGCTGAGTCGAATGGTTATGTTAAATTGTTTTCTGCTTATGTCCACATTAATGTTTCCGTCGGGTCAAATAAACACGGGCAATACTTAATACCCGCTTCCAGATTGTCAGGCTTGTCGGAGATCTGTTTTGCCTAAGACACCCAGTTACGATGGTCAGCCATCTAGCAACTGAACAGGCTCGACCATGTTTAAATGTGGTTGAGAACCTGTGTATCGAACGTGATTTGGTCGTAACCCGTCAGATTCAGGGAGAATTTCCTCAATTCAAGTCCTTGTGCTGAGTACTTAGCAGAGATGCATTGACTACCATTTAAAAAAAAATCTTTGATGTGACTCTGTGATGGATTGAATCCAGTGATTGGTACATCAAGCCATATAGTTTACGTTAAAGGTTTCTGTATTGGGTGGTCCTGGAGCACTTTTGGCGGACAAGGGTGTGTAGATACTGGTCGCCCCAACCCCTGGGCCTACCCCGAAACATGACATCCATGTTAAAATATGCAGAATTAACTTAGAAGCAAAAGTATTAACGAGGGAGAGGTAATAGCTTATACGACACCAAATGCGGTGTATTATCAGTAATAGTTATTAATAACCGTCAACCAAAACTGTCATCATTGGTTTCTTTAGTTTTCAAGTTGGTCTGGCTGGCTAGGCATTTAACCCCGTACAGGCCGTACCAATGCCGCCAGGCAGAATTACTTAAAAACTGAAGAAACCCATGTTGACTGCTATCAGTCTTGATTGCCGGTTTCTGATAAAAAATAAAGACTGAGTAATAATAAATAAAAGGCTTTTGAGAACTGACAGGTGAATATTTTTATATCTTTTATAACGGATCATCTTCTGTTTCTCGATACTCTTTTTTTTGTTAGTCAGAAAGGTCAAAGGTCAGCAGCTGGTTCGCCGACCAGGCAGGTAAAGCAAATGAAAAAAGAGGCCACTTGAAGCGCTAACGTCGCCAATAAGTGGGAGATCCTTGAGTTAGAGGGCTGAAAATCTAAACATTTACACCTCCAGTCTACATAAAAGGATCTTCCATTTTATTTTTTTTGTTTTTGTTTTTGAAAATTCACCACCTAAATAGGTTTTTAGAGTGGAGTTCAATATGGAAAGTAAGTCTATGCTAAAATGATCACTTATTTTGTGTCCGGTAGCATTCACACTTGTTTTTTTTTTGTTTTTTTTAACCCAGCTTTTCTCAATGATCACTGTCAAATAAAACGCGAAAGAAGTAACTTATTCACTGATCACTCCTTTTTTCAAATATTTAAATGATCACCCCCACACAGCATGCCACCAAAATACGTCGGCTACGAGGTGATTTCTATTGAGTGACTAACCAGACCTGTAACTGGATTCTTAATAATTTTTTGCCTCCATTGTTATTACAGAGTCTTTAGTTTAATTAATGACTGTCGTAATAGTACGTCAGTGTTATATTGCAGAAATCTCATTGTGCTATTAGTATTTTGCCGTTCTTAAATACATTAACTGTAGCAGATATCATTACATCACGTAGAAGCCAACATAGTTCACCTGTTACAAATAATATACGGTGTAAAATCCAAGACACATGTTTCACTCTAGTCCAGACAGTCTCAGAACGTGATGCTATGTAGCAGTGATTAACATTGGCTAAAGGCAGATAATAATAATAATAATAATAATAATAATAATAATAATAATAATAATAATAATAATAATAACTGGTGTGAGATTGCAAATAATAATAATAATAATAATAATAATAATTGGTGTGAGTTTGCAAATGATAATAATAATAATAATAATAATAATAATCTTATGTACAATATTTTCTGTTTATTTATTTGTTTGTTTGTTTGCGCTCAAATGGGATGACCTCGTTGGTTGATTTAGTATACTTTCATTATCAAAAATAAATTAACTAATAAAATAGCTTTAGGCTCCTCAGTGTCGATGAATGCATAAATAACCCCATCATTTCTGACGGATATATTCTAGTAATTATAATAAAAATAATAATCTAACAATATGATGAGCTAATTCTGCATTTTCTTTGTTTATTTGTTTATTTGCGCTCCAATGGGATGAGCTCATTGGTTAATTTACCTTCCTATTATGAAGTAATAGTAAAAATCACGTCATGGAAACACTAAAGACTCCGTGTCTAATCACACATTAAAACAGCTTGAGCTAATTGAAGAGTTGAAAAAAAAAACTGAAAATTAGTATAATAATTAAACTTCAGGCTCCTTTGTTCTGATCGATACATAAATGACCCCGTCATTTCCGACGAGTATATAATAATAATAATAACAATAATAATAATAATAATAATAATAATAATAATAATAATAATAATCTAACCATGTAATGAGCTAATATGCAATTCTTCTGTATATTTGTTTCTGTGACCTCGAATGAGATGATCTCGTTGGTTTATTCAGCTTTCTATTATGACTTGATAAATATAACGTTGTAGAATATCTTAAGGTTTCGTGTCTGATCATCGCACATTAAAATAGCTTCAAAATCATCAAAAGTAAATTACCTAATGAAATAGCTTTAGGCTCCTTTGTGCCGATCCAAACATTATTAACGCCGCCATGTTTGACTAGTATATAATAATAATAATAAATCACAGTATTACTGTGACCAATGAGTACTAGGAGAGAAGGGCTGGAGACTTGAAGAGACTTGTTGTCACTCAGCTTTCAGCAATGACCACTGGGCAACCGGTGTGAAACTGTAAACTGCAGTATTACAGTGGCCTATGAGAACTAGGAGAGAAGGGCTGGAGACTTGAAGAGACTTGCTGTCACTCAAACTCCAGCAGTAACCACCAGGCAACTGGTGTGAGATTGAAAATAATAATAATAATAATAATAATAATAATAATAATAATAATAATAATATAAACTAATCTATTGGGAAAATGACGTAGCGTGACAGACGACAAATGTACATTACTAATTTTATATGCGGATTCATGCACCAGCATTCATAGCCGATCTGCAGGTAGATTTATTGAGATATTTTGGAGATAGTCTGTTTACAGACAATTAGCAACGATGCTGGGGAGGTGACTGTAAAAAATACATGGATCTGCCCCCAAATTTAATCCTTGTTTTGTCCTTCCACAAAATGCCATTAATATTAATTGAGAATTTTTGGAGATACTGTGTGGACAGACATATAGCTGCAATGCTAGGGTGGTGATTGTGAAAGTATTTTTCCTGGATCCGCCTCAAAATTTAATCGTCTTACTCAGTTCATGACCTACCCTTCCACAAAATGTCATTGAAATTTGTGAAACTTGAAAAAAAAAATAATAGAACTGAACAGATTTGGTTAGTCACTCAATAGGAACCGTCACGTAACCAACGTCTTCAAGCAGTATGCCGTGTTGGGGGTGATCAATAAGAAAATTAGAAAATAGAGAGATCAATGAATGAATAGCTTCTCTCTGAATTTCTCCCAAAACAATGCTGCCGGACCCAAAGGAACCAATTTAGAATAAAACTACATTGCAAGTTGAAGCCACCACTAAAAACGTATTCATATGATAATTTTCATTAATAAAAATAAAAAGTTTTCTCGAGACATCATCATCATCATCATCATCATCATCATCATCATCATTTTTTCAACATCTGTCGTTGGAAAAGATCTTCCCCAGGATTCGCCACACTTCTCCATCGTGGACGTCGCGGAGCCAGTACTTTCTGAATTCGCTTTGCTCATCTCTCCACCTACTACTCTGCCGTCTTCGGTTGCGCATGTGATCCTTTAGGATCCATGAGTTGTGATGTCCATCGGTTGTCTGCCATTCTTGCAACATGGCCAGCCAATAGCCATTTGAGATTTTTAATGGGTTCTATGATGTCCCTGACTCCTGTCTTCTCCTTGGTGTATTGTATTGTCTTGTGAACTCTCCATATGAGGTTCAGGATAATTCTTTCATGTGCACGTTGCATGGTTTAATACAGAGTAAATGTTCAGCTCCATTAGTGCAGCCTGTAAAATCACTTAGAAACTGAAGAAACCTATGTTGACTATGCTATCAACCTTGGTCCCCGGCTCCTGACAAGAATGAATAAAAGGCTATTGAGAACTGACAGGTGGATTTTTTATTTCTATTTTATGGCGGGTCTTCCTCTTCTGTTTCCCTTATCTTTCAATATTTTTTTGAGGAGCCAAAAAGGTCATAGGTCAGCAGCTGGTAGCCGACCTGCAGGTAAAGTAAACTGAAAAGCGGTCACTTAAAGCGCAAACGTTGACAATTAGTGGGAGACCCTGGCTGCCCTTTTCCAACGGGGACACAAATCAGGGGCGGATCCCAGAGAATTTCAGGGTAGCTCTATTTATTTTTTTTGTCAATTCTTTCAAATACAAAACCTTTATAGTTTTATGATATTGGATTCCTTTGTCCAGCCTTTAGGGACAGGTTATATATATATATATATATATATATATATATATATATATATATATATATATATATGAACGCACAAGAATACAATACCATACATAAATATTTAATAGTGTGAGTGTTAGAAGTCTTCCTGGACAAATTTCTTTCCGATCGCCTTCTGTTTTACCGGCAAACATTTCTATTTTGTCTTGCCATCTTGCGGCTGGTCTTTTCCCACTTCGATTACTGTCCTTCGAGCATCATTAACCGACAAGAATAGGAGGGAACACGGCACATGGCGAGAAGAAAGGACAAGAGAAATATATATATAAAGAAAGAAGAAATTCACAATATATATATATATATATATATATATATATATATATATATGTGTGTATATATATATATATATATATATATATATATATATATATATGTATATATATATATATATGTATATATATATATATATATATATATATATATATCTATCTATATCTATCTATATATATATATATATATATATATATATATATATATATATATATTGTGAATTTCTTCTTTCTTTGGCCAAATACATCAAAATTATAAAAAAGTGTATGAAGGCCATTGCTAGCGAGTCTGATCCTTCTTGGTTGGCCCAAACGCGTTTGCCTTGTGCCAGATTACGTTAAACTTGATAAATACCCTGTTCACATGTTATAGTAAGCTCAGTGATTTTTCGTATGAAAACATCTCTGGTCAAATTAGCCATTTCTTCCGGCTAGATCTGGCTATTTCCCTGGATTTAGCCAATAAAATCTACAAAAATCAAAATCTGGTCATTTGTGAGAAAAAAAAAAAAAAAACCAATTAGTATGTTTAATAAAAGTAAACGCGCAATTTTCATTAATCATCTATTCTAGAGACTTTTTGTAAAGTTATTCTACTTGATAAGTGGGCTTTAAAAACGAATAATTTTAGCTGCAAAATTAGCAGGAAATAGTTGAACTTCAAAACATTTTCAAAGACAGTTTCAAGATTATATTCACACACAAACTCAACACACACAATCACACATACGGTGACATTTTCACACCCACAACACACACAAATATATACGCGTACAGGCCCCACTAGGCCATATTGGATGAACAATGACATATGTGAAAGTGACATTTTCGTATATAGACTCCTACGCATATCAACTCTGTCTCTCTTTGTCTCTCTGTCTCTGTCTGTCTGTCTGTCTCTCTCTCCTCCCCACCCCGCCGCCTCAGGGACACAGGGTTTTAACTGTTATTATATCTTCGTCTCTTCTTGCAATATTTTTAAGGTCCCTGTCCTCTGTAATGCTGACCCCGAAAATACAATGTCCCCACCGTAACAATGATTAGACAGGTGTTTCTGTTCTCTCCCTGAATCGTTGACCCTCTCCCCCCACCGAACAGACACCTTCCACAGTGTACCCACTGACACTTTCACACACATGCACACACACATTGATACGTACAGTCACACACACTGATTAAAATACTATCACATTCATGCATACGCATATTCAAACACACACAGTCACATCTCCACATACACAACATATGTTCAAACACACATATACACACTTGGACATACACACATATTCATTCACATACTCAAACACATACTGATAAACACACACATACACACACACATGGACAGAAAAATTCTCAGACACTCATTAACATATCACATACACGCATACGCGCATTCACACACTCATCTACGCACACACACATACACAGCACATATTCATACGTGTTTACACATTTGCACACAAACACCTACACACATTCACACAGAGATATTTTTACACACACACACACACACACACACACACGACACTTACAAACATATTCATATCCGCAAACATATACACACATAACACATACAAACATACATATTCCCGTACACATTCGCATAGAAACACACATCCATACAGAGTGACATCTCCACACGCATATACACATACAAACACACACACATACGATACAGCATACATTCACGCTCGCAAACACACACAGACATACTGAAATCTCTCTATACATAAATATTATCTCTTTAGACATATACGCATACAATCACTGACATCTATACTCACTATCACAAACACACATACACACACACATACACACGCATACACATATACAAGGAAAATTTCTGTTATCTAATCTGACATATACACTCGCATACACATTCACACACATAACTAATACACACAAAAACAGAATAATGCATACAATTTTAACAATTTTTCTCGGCATGCATATATATATATATATAAATATATGTGTGTGTGTATAACAATAGAGAAAGAGACAATGTGGAAACCAAATTTTGAAAAAGAACTTTTATTTTTGTAACAAGTTTTGCTTCCGAAGAAGCTTCCACGAACCATTAAAGTGAAAAATTAATTGTCCGTAAAAGCTTTCACTGTAATGTCGCAAAAATATTACACACACACACACACACACACACACATATATATATATATATATATATATATATATATATATATATATATATATATATATATATATATGGTGAATTTGATAGACAATATGGAAACACGAAAGTTTGGAAAATAGATCGGATCTATTTCTGTCACACGTTTTGAAAGATTTTTTTCTCTTGTTGCAAAACATCAAATGTGAAAAATGATAAAATTTTGTAAATACCAAGGTTGGGAGAAGAGGACGGAGATTATGCATGGTTATTCTTGTTATCGTTTTTGATCTTTGACACAAACACATTTTCACTTTTTTGCCAGTAAAGGATAAGGAATTTGGAACATTAACAAGAATAACCACAAATTATCTCCTGCACTCCGAACATTCGCAAAATTCTATCAATTTCCCATTTATATACATATATGTATACATAAGCAATCAAATAAATGGGGCTACTCCAGGAATCAAACCAGAAAACGATAGGGTAACCGCTTATATAGATATATATATGTATGTATGTGTACGTGTGATTATAAATTGCATTATATTATGTAGAAACATTCTTTTGAAATGATCTCCCGTCGAAACATGGTCCAAAGTATCATTTGGCCTAGACAACATGAATCGAATAAACAAGTAAAGAAAATGGGGCTGTTGCCGAAATCGAGCCTGCGACCGATGGGGATAGCCGCTTCAACGTAGTGATACTCTAACCATTGAGCTAAACAGACGCCAATAATGCACAATCCCAAATTTATTCTTCCATCCCAAATTTTCATTCATTTATCTTATTGTTTATTTTAGGTCTATTCGAATGGTGAGAGCGACGCTAAGTTGAAGCAGCTGCTTTATCGGTTGCAGGTTCAATTCCTGCAGCAGCCCCATTTTCTTAAATTGTTCATTCGATTTACGTTGTCTTGGCTTGGTGATACATTAACCGTGTGACGACGGGAGATCATTTCAAGTAAATGTTTCTATATAATATAACGCAATCTATAATCATTATGCCGGATCATATAGATCCATTTCTTAATACATATGCACAGACACACACACACACACACACATACATATATATATATATATATATACATATATATGTATGTATATGTATATATATATATGTATATATACATATATGTGTGTGTGTATATATGTATGTATATATATGTATATATATATGTATATATACATATATGTGTGTGTGTGTGTGTGTTTGTGTGTGCGCATGTGTATACAATGAAAAAGTGTTAAAATTGTATGTGGTAAATATTCTTAAATTCAATGCATTTTTGTCTGTTACATTATATTTTAAAATTTTGACTACATAGACACTTTTGATATGTAAAAAAGGGGGCAGGGGCTCAAACACCCCATGACCCCCTTCCCGTACATGTACATGCCATCAATACTGTGAAGTGAGTTCAATCCTCAATTGTGACCCTATACCAAACTAAGCAAAGTTTATAAAATTGATGACTTTGCATAAAGCATTGCACCCGAGAGACGATGTCGACAGATTACAAGTAAAAAAAAAAAAATAACGAATAAACGAGGGAGGGAGATGATTCTGCAGTTAAGGGACTAGAAGATTATCCTAGAAAGAGTTAGGAAATATTAATTACAACTGCAAGAGACAACAATAGAAATAACATAGAGACCAGAGAGCCAGAGAATGCAAAAACAAGAATCCAAAAGTGGGAAGAAAAATAACTACACGGACATTTCTGAAGAAAAACCCAAGGAATTGCAGATTGGGCGGCATGGGAAAAGAAACCTTAAGAGAGAAACTGAATCCTAATGGCGGCCCTGAAGAACGCCATAAAAACCAACTTTATACAGGCTAATACAAAAATAGAGAAACAGCGAGTCTAGATTGCGTGAAGATAAAGATGACATAATCAACCACATAATGTACGAAAGTAGCAAGTAAGCCTACAGGGAGTACACGAATAGGTTCGACTAGATCGAGAGGGTGATCCACTAGGAACTGTGCAAGCGACACGCCGTTTAGACCGTATAAACCAAACGTACATGCACAGACCAGTCCTAGAGAATGAAATGCTCCAATTCCCCTGGGACTTCGAGATCCAAATAGGTCATCCAATCTGGGCCAGAAGACCAGTTATCGTAGTGGTTAACTAAGAGATGTGAGAGCATCAGGTCGTAGATTTTGCTGTCTCGGCAGACCAGAGAATAAACCTCGAAGAGGTTGGAAAATTGAATAAGTAGCTAGACCTTGACAGGGAGCGGAAGAAAATGTGGGACGTGAAGGTAACAGTGTAGTATAATAATAATAATAATAATAATAATAATAATAATAATAATAATAATAATACTGGGACTTTGACATCCAAACTGACCAACTCATCCAGGCAAGAAGACCGGACTTAGTAATAGTAGACAAAAAAAGGAAGGCCTGCCAAATAGTAGACGTTGCTGTACCTGCAGACCATAGAGTAAAAAAGAAGGAGGGTGAAAAAAGGGAAAAATACCAGGACCTAGCAAGGGAGTTAAGGAAAATGTGGAACATGAAAACCAGGGTAGTACCGGTCATAGTGGGCGCACTAGGAACTGTCCCCAAAACGCTGAGGGAGAGACTGGAGGAGATTAGGGGGAGGATAGAGACTGTACAGACCACAGCACTACTGGGAACTGCACGGATACTGAGGAAGGTGCTAGAGATATAAGTACTGCAACGAATTGTAGCTCTGTCATGATATGCGAAAGAGAGAGGAGACGTTAGCCGAAGACCTGAGGAGACTTATTGTCACTCAGCCTTCAGCGATAACCACTGGGCAACCGGTGTGAAACTGTAAATCGTAGAATTACTGCGACCAATGAGTACTGGGGGAGGAGGACTGGAGACTTGAGGAGACTTGCTGTCACTCAAACTCCAGCGGTTACCACCAGGCAACTGGTGTGAGATTGCAAATAATAATAATAATAATAATAATAATAATAATAATAATATCAAAGTTATAATGGATTGGTCCATGTGAAATACATTAACCCGACTAAAAAAGTGTTAAAGGGTTGTAAAAAATGAGGGCTGTTACAACATAAAACACACAACATAAATTAGAATGCTTGAATTACCTAATAAAATAGCTCTAGGCTTCTTATTGCCGATCCATACACATGAAACATTGTCATTTTTGACGGGTATACGTTAGTTCTAAAATATATGAAGGAATGAATTAGAGAAATATCACTAAATGTCAATGTATATCGCTATATGATAAATCATTATGTGTATGTGTTTATTTTCATATACATGGTACATTAACCAAAATGCCCATGATGCTGGATTTTTTTTTCTTATCATTAACTATCTTGGCAATTCAACATTACCAAATGTATTACGAACTACGTTTGAAAAAGTGCTCTATAGCGAATCAGCGCTTCGTGGAGTGGCTCTGAGTGGGGTATTACTATATAAAAAATGTAATCATTAACCTTTAGAACTGCCACCCATTTGGTGAAATCCTAGAGGCAGGAACCGACAATATGTGTCACAGTGTTACAAATAGTACAACAACTTATTCGACGGTTCCTGCTTTTTTGCCTGGAGTCCAGATGAGTCAGCGTCTGTTATGGAATGTTTGTCATTTGGAGAACAATATTCAGTCCTGTTTAGGACGACTTATGTCCCATAATAGCTGTTACATTTGCATGTATATTTCACACGCTAAATGTTATATCTATTATGGGACAGAGGGAGAATTAACATTTGACTGCTATTTACCTTCGTTTTGAGTTTTAGTTGGGTAGCCAAATTAGCCATTTTCGGCTAGTTCTGGCCAATTAATTTCCATTTTAGCCGAAAAATCGACAATAGCCGAAAATCTGGCCATTTTGTAAAAGTTATCAGTAAAAGTTAATGTGCAATTTTTATTGATAAATAATTTATAGCTACTTTATTTGTTAAGTTGGTTTTAAATGAGTATACATACATACATACATACATACATATTTATATATATATATATATATATATGTATATATATATATATATACATATATATATACACACACACACACACACACACACACACACATATATATATATATATATATATATGCATGGTAGCAACTTCAATCAATGCTCTTACCATTGAGCTAATCAGCCGCCGGTAAGGCAGAGGCCCAAATGATTGTTTTCACTCCAAATTCTCAACGCGACAGTTGTATATTAATACATACATACATATATATATATATTTATATACATATATATATATATATATATATATATATATATATATATATATGTGTGTGTGTGTGTGTGTGTGTGTGTGTGAGAGAGAGTGTGTGTGTGTGTGTGTGAGTGTATAATTTTAGCTATAAAGTAAGCTAGAAATGGAAGAATTTAGCTGATACTAACCATCGTTAAAGACAGTTTTAGCTACAAATAAATAAAATGATACTAAATAAAATAGCATGCAGGAATCATAGAATTGATCCCGCCTTCATTACTTGGGGTGTGCCGAAAGTGGGTGCCGCGACCCCACTGATCTTTCTGTCGGCAAATTTCTTCTTTTGTTTGGCCTGCACGCCCACTTTGCCGGCAAATCAGAGACATGTCCACACTGTCAGCAAGTAAGAGGTTCCACAAATGAAAAAATCATTTTTTATAATTCTGATCATTACTATCTCTGTCCCATAATAGTTGTTACATTTACATCCATTTTTCATACTCTAGATGTAACAACAATTATGAAACAGAACTGTCCCATAATGATTGTTACATTTACATGTATGTTTCACATGCTGAATATAACAATTATTTTGAGACTGAGCTGTCCCATAATTGTCGTTACATTTGTATATACATTTCATACCCTAAATGTGATAACTATTATGGGACAGAGGTTGTATTCATTTTTGACAATTATATACCTTCATCTTGATTTTTTGATGTTTCTAACGAAACAACCCAGGCTTTCAAACCAAGGTATTGAGTTAACAGCGTGGGCCCGAAATGAAGAAAAAGCCGTCGGTGAGACACGAACTCATGTCTCTCTCATCCCAAGGAAACAAGGAGCAATTAATTGTGTGAGACCAATGGAGAAGAGTCTGCCACCGTGAAGTCGCAGTGTTGTAATCACAGCAAGGGCTTTGAAAATGCGTCTTACGGAGCAGTTTTCTCGTCCGTCTTGTCTTCATCATTATCTAAGAAATTCAGATAGCTAAAAAAAAATATTAAGGAGGTGAGATTGGCGCAACAGTACGGAAAATGGAATCGACGATCCGAGTTCAAACCACAGTCGGGCAGTTTTTGTTCATTTCGCGCTAGTTTACTTGGGAAAGGCATAAATCCACCTCTTCTTCCCAATGCAGCTATTAGTGGAATGGCAGGACTCTCTAGCCGTTGGAAAGGCAACCAGTCCAGGAAAAGGACAACTCTGATTCCAAACAAGAGAGTGAAACTCCTTTGAGTCGATTTAACGTCCTTCAAGCTGATTCAAGACTTATAGCTCTCTGCTTTCCTCTGGACGACATCAGCGAGACTTTGCATCGAAGGATCTTTGTACGTTTGCGCCCAGAGGAGGGCGTTCTATAGTCTGTAGAGACAGAACTGGGGCCATTCCATTCATTAATTCAAAAAACTAATGTCTGTTTACTAAGTGTTAAAAAAAGGAACAAAAATAAAATGAATGAATGAAAAACGTGACAAAAATTGACGATAATAGCAAACCTTCACCCCAAAATGCTATATCATTACTAAGCGTAAACAAGAAACAAAAATAAATGAAAGAAAAATCGTAAATATTGACGGTCGTGAAATCTCATCATATCATCAACAAGAATAGCAGGCTTGGATACAAGCACCTGAGGTGGTGCTGCTCACTTCACCCTGCGTTATTTAAACCATAGCAATGAGAGGGGAGAGATGGATTCGTGCCTTTCCAGAATACATAGGCGCAAAGTGAACACAAACTATCCCAGTTTAGGATCGGATCTCTGAGTTAATTCTCCGTGCGTGTCCATTATCTGCTTAACCACCCTTGCACCTCCCTTCTATTTACACAGAAGGAGTAAAAAAAGAAATCGACCCTCCCCACTCCTGCTAAAAAACCTGGATCCGCCCCTGAATAACATATCTCTTTATCAGACGTATACTTGTTTGTTTGCTCCTGCTGCCTTCCAATTTCAGTCAAGGTTGGTCTCCTTTGTTCAGCGTGTCGGCTGAGGAGACACATGCTTTTCCAGGGTTGCTTAATTAGCCATTTTCGGCGATCTGGCTGGTTGTTTTCTAATTTTGCCGATAAAAATCGGCCATTATAGCTAGATATTGCCTCAATCAAAAGTTGAAGTCAAAAGGATATTCAGACATGATTGAATCAAAATTGAGAAACAGTATGGTAGTAAAAATACTAAAAGTTCTATGGGCAGTTAAATTTGGATTGACTAGGCACAATGAATGTTTTAGTAACTATGAAATACCAGAGACGTTGTTATAATTTGCCGGCTCGGTGGCTTCATATTTGAGCAAAAAATAAATGAATATCTGCACCTCGAATAAATGGATCACCGTAACCCATGTGTGTGCGAGAGCTAATTATCGAAAAAATAAATATTGGGCAACAGTGATTCGATATATATATATATATATATATATATATATGGCAATGGAAAAAGCAATGTTAGGAATAACTGGTAGTGATAGAAGAACTGAAGACCTGGGTGAGGTATGTGGCACATGTAATTAAGCAACAAAAGCAGAGATGGGCAGGACACATAGCAAGGTGTAGGGATAACAGATGGATCGAAAATTAGAAACTGTCAACTAAAGCTGTCACCAAAACTGCCAACATAAGTTTCTTCAGTTTTTAAGCTGGTCCAGCTAACTGACTGGCCGGCTTTGTACGTATCACGTGTACAGGCCACACAAACATTTATGCCTTATTATTTCTAGAAATATACATTTTTAAGAAAAAATTCCACCTCCAAATACTTTTTTGTGATTTGGTTCAATTTGCAATGTAAGTTAATGCTAAACTGATCCTTAAATCTGCATCACAATGTTTTTTTATTTAAAGACTTTTTTTTAGTGATAACTTGCTAACAAATGGCAACTTTTTCATTGATCACAATTTTTCCCAATTTTTTTATTGATCATCCCCAACACAGCAGGTTGCCAAAAGACATTGGCCATGGTTTCTATTGAGTGACTAATGTATAAGTGTTTGTTTTATCGTCGTGTTATTCTTCTTGTTACAAGAACACGGATAATACCACACACACACTCAAACACAAACATATATATATATATATATATATATATATATATATATAACATTTTTTGCCGTAAAGTTGGCTGAATAATAAAATATTTAGCCAGTTTTAGCCATTTTAAGAGACAGTTCTGGCTATAAATAACAAGCCAAGGTCGGTCCTCTTTGTATGTTTAGTGTGTCGGCTGAGGAGACACTTGCCTCAACACGTGACTGCCATCAGAGATATTTTCAGTAGTTTTGGAGGCTGAGAACATTTACTTGCAAAACCTCTCACATCTGGAGAGTTTTGCAATGTCAGGACAAGAATTAGAGACGCGTGGAACACAAGGAATAGAAAACTCTTTACTATGTACAGTGATTCCCAAACCTATGGTCGCGACCCAAGTAACAGTTTCTCAAGGATGCTCTTTGGTGTCGTCGCAGAACGGTTTGAAAATTTGGCATAATGATAAGAAGACATAGCCAGCCAGCCGAGTCAACTTGAAAACTGAAGAAACCTTTTTTCTGATAGTTTGGTTGACAGTTTTTATTTACGGTTTCTAAACATTGATATTTTGTACTCTGTCGATTATAATGGGTTGGAATTGCCCTCCTGTGCAATATATATATATATATATATATATATATATATATATATATATATATATATATATATGTGTGTGTGTGTGTGTGTGTGTGTGTGTGTGTGTGTGTGTGTGGAATCCCCCCCCTGCACAAAATCCTGGATCCGCTCTTAGAGTTATTAGAAAAAAAGCATGATGTGAGATTCTGTTTAAAGCTCCTTGAAGACAGGCCTAGTTAGTCACACGATGGAAACCGTCACGTGACCAATGTCTTTTTGCAACGTGTTGGGGGTAATCAATTATTAAATTCGAAAAAGGGGATGATCAATGAAAAAAGTTACTTCTCTCACCTTTTGTTGGGCAATGATCACTGAAAAGGGTCTGAGTTTTCAGAGGGCAATCGTGATTGCTGTAGGACACAAAAGGGAGATCAATTTAGCGTCAACTTCTATTGTAAATTGATCCCCACTCTGAAACGTATTTGGGAAGGGATCTTTTAAAAAAA
This sequence comes from Thysanoteuthis rhombus, assembly GCA_963457665.1. Taxonomy (NCBI): domain Eukaryota; kingdom Metazoa; phylum Mollusca; class Cephalopoda; order Oegopsida; family Thysanoteuthidae; genus Thysanoteuthis; species Thysanoteuthis major. Next base: position 12,221,139 of record OY735236.1, on the reverse strand, counting down.
AGTTTCTTTCCTGACATAACAAGGAGTGAATATTTATATACTCATCCATATGTATATATATATATATATATATATTCCAGCCAGCCAGCCAGCCAGAATCACTTGAGAACTGAAGCAACCAATTCTAATAGATTTGGTGATAGTCGGAATACTAAGTGTCATTGAGACTTTGGGATAGGAAATAGACTGAAGATGATTACTTCAACTTTTGTGTTGTATATATATATATATATATATATATATATATATATATATATATATATATATATATATATATATATATATATATATATATATAAATACGGATATATATATATATATAAATACGGATTTATATGATATATATATATATATATATATATATATATATATATATATATATATATATATATATATATATATATATATATATATATATATATATATATATCATATAAATCCGTATTTTCAGAAATCGGTTTAGCTGAGCTGTTGTGACAAACGCCTTCTGATCACGTATTTCTGGTTTCAAACCAAGTTGGGGAAATGTTAAATAAGTGGATTAATAGATACTTTTTAACATCACGTGATTAACAATCAGTGAAGAGTACACTCCCCAGAATTTTCTGTTACAAGGGAAAGAAAAAAAATTTACTCCAGCATGAGTTTGACACTAGATTAATATTTTTGTCAAGAGAACTACTTCTCCAGATTAATAATTTTCGGTGAATTGGCTTGACGCCTTGCTAGAAAGTAATGGTTCACCAACTAATTTTGGAGACTATAAAGAGAGAATTGAATTTGATCCACACTGCGTGACTCCCCACGTGTGACCCTGTGCCAAACTAAAGTTAAGTAAATATCTGTATACTTTGCTTCAAAGCAAAAGTTACCAAAATAGTTTCGAATGCAATACAGCGCGGGGGGAGGGACTTTGGCTCCTTGAAGCCCCTCCCCAATCATTTAGTGAGATTTGTCAGTAGCAAATGTAGTAAATTAACAACTATCTACAAAGGTTCTGGATCTCCCTCCTCAGGGGACCCGAGGGGTATTTTCAAATGAAGCCCTCTAACCTCATTCAGCTACGCCTCTGGGCTTGTGAGAATAGCTTGCTTGTTAACCACGAAATGGCCGTACGTATTTATTAGGTGTTGCTTAGTCCAGCACAAGACTACCTACATGAGTACCCAGGTGGATTAACCATTAGGTTGGGTAGGCTTGAAAATGATTGTACAAAAATGGTTTATCTGAGTGTACAAAAAAATGATTTAGTTGAATGTATACGCGAGGATTTTGGATGATATTTCAGTTATTATGAATGTATTTTTTCAAATCTTCCTTAGTCCCGTAACTCAATACAGGGTTTTCAGTCCCCCGTACCAGGATACCCTGTGTTTTCTGCCAATCCTTTTCCAGGGCTCCTCAGTCCTACATTCTACGCTGAATGCATTGCAGAGAGGAATCGAGTGCCATTTTAAAAGACCTGGGAAAAGATTTGAACTCACGATCTGGAAACCCGCAGGCGAGCAGAGCACACCATCACTAGACTACGGTGATTTTTTTTCTTTTGTTTTTTTACATCTGGAATATTGCGGATACTATTTTCCAAATTAAGCTTCAAACTGATACATATTTATAAGTAATACTTTTTTTTTTTTGGTGACTTAACAGCACTTTACTCTATTCAGAGAGGTGGGGCTGAAGTCAAGGTCTTAGTAAAGATCAGCCTAGGGTCCCGAATGGTGGATAATTCCGTCGTGTTATGCTGATAGGATCGAACATTGTGCTAATGATCTAGTGAGACGAGCGTGTTAACCATTACTCTGCTCAGCCCCCCCCCTTACAGGAGACCAAGAACTGGTGCAATACCAAAAATGTCAAACTATTTATAGACAGCAAAATAATGCCTAGTGTCGATTACGCCGCCTGGTCACCGAGTTTGGTTTAAACCATTATTCTAAAAATGAAATATCAGACATGGGGCAGTTATATATATATATATATATATATATATATATATATATATATATATATATATATATATATATATATATATATATATATGGTAGTGTTCTTTTTTCTCTCTCTTTCTCTCCGTCTATGTTCATTCTTTTCCTATTTCTCTCTTCTTCTCTTCTTCATACCTACCCACTAACAATCATTCTTTTTTTCTCTCAACCTTATGGCTGCCTCATCCCCCCTCTCTCTCTTTCCTTTTTTTCTCTCCTTTTCTTTCTCTCTCTCTGTCTGCCTCTCTCTTTCGTTAGAAACCGTCAACCAAAACTGTCATCGAAACAGTCATCATAGGTTTCTCTCGGTTTTTGAGTCAGTCCGTCTGGCTGGGTGGCTGGCTATGAATGAATGTAAGTATGAATATGTGTATGTTTGTATCACGTGTACAGGTCGCACCAATGGAGCTAGAGGGCCGAATTTTCATTATTGAGCAAGGCAACTTATCATATTAGACGAATAACAAAATATCAATTTTTAGAAACCTTAAACTTGGACTGTCACCCAAATTGTCAGAATAGGTTTTTTCTTACTGCTTGCTATCTATGTATGTATAATGTGTACAGATCACGCCAATGGATCTAGAGGGCTGAAAATTTAAAAAAATTACTCATTATGTCTGATGAAAAGATTTACATGATTTAAGGGTGGTGCTCAATTTGAAATGTAAGTTTATGCTAAACTGATCCCTTAGTTTATGCCCGGCAGCATTAACACTTGAATTATTTTTAATCCAGACTTTTTTTATCACTGCCTTACGAAAGGCGAGAGAAGTAATTTTTTCATTGATCACCCTTTTTCCAATTTTTTTAACTGATCACCCCCGACATAGCATGCTGCCAAAAGAGTTTGTTTGCATGACAGTTTCTTTTGACAAACCAAACCTATTTCTTTCTTTCTGTTTAATTCCTCTCTCTCTTTTTTCCTGTATTTTTCCATTACAGAAAGATAAAGAAAGGAATTTTTCTTCGTGTGTGTGTGTGTTCCATTGCTCTCTTTTCTACGAATAGGCGTAACGATTATCAAAACGAAATCGGCAAAAGGCATGACCCCAACTCTCCCTGCACTCTCTCTATATGTAATGTTCTTTAACAGCTATCAGCATGATCAACGGAATTGGGTAACAGAGATCGAATTGCAGTTAAGGCTGCTTGTGTTCATCTAGAACTAATGCCCTTGCAAAAGGCATGAATCTACCACTCTTCGCATTATATATATATATATATATATATAATATATATATATATATATATATATATATGTATATATATATATATATACGCGTGTGTGTTTCACTGAGCGAGAGGTCTCAATTTGCTCACCACTCCCCGCCCCCAATCTTTCAGCGATGTATGTTCACTTTGCTAAAAAAACTACGTAATTTCAAAAAATATCCACAATCATCTAGATTTCAATCATAATTATCCAGATTTATATCTAGCATCTTACTGACGCACAGGCATTTGGCGAATTATAATAAGATTATTTACTTATTACATTATTTACACGTTTATTTGTATCTAATATCATTTAGAAAGTAATTTGTACATTATACATTGCATAAAACGGTATCATTGAGGTTTTTGGGGTTCGATATTTTCATTGAGAAGGAATTACTGAAATCCCATAGGTTTGATTATACATTTAACGAATTTTCATGTAACGGGACCTTTTGTAGTCCTCATCAATATTATATATATATATATATATATATGTATATATATATATATATATATATATATATATATATATATATATATATATATATATATATATATATATATATATATATATATATATATATATATATATATATATATATATATATATATAATTCGTAATGATTTTAGTACTTCGTAAGAATACAAAAACGAAACAGATTTTTTCTGATGTTGATATTTGATCACAGTCTCCAATATATATCAAGGCAAAAAGAGCTGTTAATACATAAAATAGTATTTACTGGGATATTTCCCGGTGTATATACACAGTTCGTGCCTTATGCATTCTTCAGTAACCGGCAATATGTTTTGTTCTTGTAATCAATGAAGACAAAAAGCCTATTTCGTTTCCGTAATTGCAAGAACAAAATATATTGCCGTTTGCTGAGGATTGGGTAAGGTACGAATGTTGACAAACACCGGGTAAATATCCTGGTAGATTTTACCATATATATATATATATATATGTGTGTGTGTGTGTGTGTGTGTGTGATTAAGAAATGGATGTATATCCCGAAAGATTATTTATAAATGCTCTCCCGTTGTTCCGTGGAGAATGAGTCCGATTAGGTAGCCATTTCGACGTAACGTCTCTCTTGTCTATTGAGCTTAACAGTCTGACGATTTGAGCCTTTGCCTTTCCCAACAAAAAGGCATGAATCGAACTTCTCTTTAGTTCTGCCCTATGGCCAGATATATTGACAAAATCCATCGACGCATTAAAATGTTTGACAGAAAAAGAACTCATTAGGTTTTCAAGTCTGGCCGACTGGCTATGTATTTATCAACAATGGAGAAAGGGGCTGAAAGTTTCAATATGCGAAACCGAGGCCGACGGAATACAAGATGGGGAGATGAATTAGACAAATTCGGAAAATACTAGCTCCACGACGCCCATGATAGAAAATTGTAGCGAATCCTGGAGGAGGTCTATGTCTGACGACTAACGTTAAAATGATGATGATGTCTAGAAAAGGCGTTTTTTTTTGCATAACCCCCAATAGGTTTTAACAGAGAAGCAGTTTTGAATTCAAGTTTATGCTAAATTGAGTTCACTCACTTGTTTTTTGGTTTCCATAGTGATTATTACCCAACAAAAGCGGAGAAAGAAGTCACTCATGTGACTGTTTGTTTTAATGTTTTGATAATTCATGATTTTTTAGCATTATTTGTTTTTTTAAATCTTTATTTGCAAAATTTCTTTACCCAGATATTAAAATTTCTTTTTTGAATTGTGCTTAACCAGAACAGGGCGGAGCTGACCCTGCTGACCCCTACCCCACCCCATCTACGTCTGAACTATTACTAATTCTTCATGAAAATTGAAGACTAGTTAATCCTTCATCTTATTATTTTGGTGTTTTTAATCGCAAAGCTCAGGTCGTTTTCACATTCTACGACCGTTCATCAGGATGGATTGAAAAAGTTGGCTTCGGAGGAATTTGAACTCACATTCTGCATCATACTTATTTACAAACACTCATACACACACATACACCATTTCACACACACACACACACACACACACGTTTCCCTTTTTGCACACTAACGCACTAACGCAAGCATTTTTTTTTCAAATAGAAAAACGCACACATACATATATGCTTTCTTTTTCACATACGCATACACACACATACACACACAGAGGCGTCATTGAAGTAGGTGGGAAGGGGCTATTTCAAACGTCCCCACCAGAGCTCAAATTCGGGCTGGGATGCCCACAACTTTTTGAAAATAGCATTTCACAAACTACAACAATATATATATATATATATATATATATATATATATATATATATATATATATATATATATATATGTTTATAGATACAGGAATTACATAAATAATAATTCAGACTCAGGGGTTTGTTTTTCACCAATCAAGTGATGACACATGTCTATTTATCGCATTTTGGTCAAATCACACTAAATGTTGAAGGGGGCCCGTCTAAGAGGCAAGCCCCCCGGGTTTCCAAATCTCCAGCTACGCCTCTACTCACACACACACATACATGCACGCATACACCCATGTTAGTGCCAATCGTCTTTAGTATATGAATTCCATTCCATATATTCTTGCTCTAAAATACTTTTGCACTATTTCGAAGTAGGTCAGTAGTGTCATGTAAAGAATATGCATTTTGTCTATACAATGTTGCCAAGTATGGTTTGTTATTTATAGCTAAAACTGGCTGTAAAAATGGCTAAAATCGGTTAGATTTTTCCATTTACACATAATATGTTACAGGAAGATTGTGAAACTAGCGATTTCATATTTAAGCAAACATGACGCCTGTAGATGATACTTAATCTTTAGATTGAGTGCATTTGATATAAAGAAATGAACAAATTTTATTTTCATACAATATTTTCCATAATTTGTTCTGCAGTCTTTTTACGTATAATTTTTCACATATGAATATCTATGTATATAATTTACGTGTTTATATATATATATCATATTTAAGTAAAAATGACTCTTGTCCCTCTACATCGACGTGTATATATATGTATACATGTGTGTGTAAGTGAGTGCATATATATATATATATATATATATATATATATATATATATATATATGTATATATATATATATATATGTATATATATATGTATATATATATATATATATATATATATATATATATATATATATATATATATATGTGTGTGTATATATGTATATATATGATTATTAGATAGATAAGTTATATCCAACAATGTTGAAAGTTTTTTTTTATAGACAATGATGAAAAACAGATCGAATGAATAGGTATTTATTCATTTTTTTCAAATGCCTATTCACCCTGTGTTTCCTCATCGTCTATAAAAAAGCTTTCAGTATATATATATTTATATTCATATATATATATATATATATATATATATAATTGTGTGTGCGTGTGTGTGTGTGTGTATTACAGTAAGATTATGAAACTACTTGTCTTATGAAATCCCTGAACATTCCAATAATCGCATGGAAACCCTGATTTTACAATCAGTATAGTAAATGCAAAGTAACATGTGATTCTAACCATTACGACCGTGATGAGTTCGATTCTCACTGAACGTCCCACGACTGTTGCCTAATATCGAACTGAGTATACCTACTCAAAATACTGAAGCAGAATATTATTGATATTTACAAAATTTAGCTTAGATAGACACGAGGAAAGAATAGCGGGATCCCTGTGAGGATCGAAACAATAGTAATGGTCTGCATCAAAAACTTATTATCATATAATACAACTCCAGAAGAAATTATTGATAAAATTGTACATCTACTCCTATTAAACTTACCAGATTTAATCATCTGAAGATAGGATATCATCTTCAAAAGTCGGTGTTGAGAGACAGGAATCATTTTGTTCAAATGTGAAACCATTTTGTCCATGTCTTGTAATGACCTTTCGGGGACTCCACAGATACTACAATATTCTTAATTAAAATTTAATTGCCAATAGTGCTTTTAGCATTTTTATTTACGTTATATTTCTCAAATTTAGATAAATTATGTTCAATCGCAGTTCATATTTTAACTTCAATATTTGAGTGAGACAATGTTTAGCCTTCTTCGTAAATATTTTTAGGCTTTATGCGATGAATCAGCCGGAAATAGCTAATTTGGCAACCCTACAGCAGTAAAAAACAAAACAAAAGACAAACAAAAACTGAGACATGTGACCCGACATCTGGTCACGTGATATTATTATCAACTTTCTACCCTGCAAGCACTTGGGGGTAGTCTTCACGCGTCAGGCATCATTCTCAAAGTATGAAATCTTCAGCAAGAAGATACGGTAGGACCTTGTTCTCTGCGACGGATAGGTTCTAAGATTCCCCCGTCCCGATTTGCGAATATCACAGTACGGCCAAATTTATTTTCAATTTTGCATGTAAAATTGCGTAAAAAAACATCCTAGGAACATCTGCTTAAAAAACAATTCTCAAAGTCAAAGTATTGATGCGCTACTTCTTTCCTTGTGTGAAGATCTAACAAGGGTAGTGTCGCCGACTTTATTTTCAAGTTTGCATCTAAATTTGAGTCGAAATCATCTCAAAACCAGGGATGTACTCGGGAGTACAATATATACCTACTTCCCGATTTCCAGGTCTTTCGTATGTTCAATATTTACTAATGTAGACATTAAGGTATACCTAGTTCCCAAAACCAATCCATACCAGGATTCTGATTCCCTAAAATCATTTCCGTTACTGCTTTAAGCACCTTGAAACATCTAGATTCTCTCTCTCTCTCTCTCTCTCTCTCTCTCTCTATATATATATATATATATATATATATATATATATATATATATAGTAGATAGTGGATTCGCTACACAAACTAGCTCTTGTTTCTGCCCTCTTCGGGCCTCATCAGGCGAAAATGTTGTACGTATCGAGCACTCTATGAAATGAATCCATTACATTTCAGAAGTGGCTTTATATTATTGATATATTATTATATTATGTTATACTGCTAGCCTGATCCATATCAAATATACTATATATATATATATATATATATATATATATATATATATATATATATATATATATATATGTACGTGAGTGTGTATATATATATATATGTGTGTGTATATACATATATATATATATATATATATATATCAAATGTGAATTTGATTAGAATATTACTGTAGCTATCAAAAATGTTACTAATTTATATCATATTTATTTCTATGAATCAAATAAAAATATTACTTATTCTATCAAATATCGCCAAAATAGCCATTTCTAACATCTAGATTTAAATGAAAAACATCTTAATTAGTCCAATCGCGCTTGATTAGTTCATACTGTATTTACATTCAACTTGATTTAATTTATCTGAATCACTGTTTTTACTTCATTTTAAAATCTATCATGTATCATCATTAAGTCCATCATATATATATATATATATATATATATATATATATATATATATATATATATGTAATCAATAACTGTGTTACAACTCTTTAGTGTGGCTATAGACTATCCAATATCCCTTCCAATATTCCAGTACCGCGATGTAGGATCAAAACTTTAGCGTCAGACAAAGAAGCTGACATTTTCCCCCTGTCCTACGCAGAACTGGACTGTCAGGAGGACCGAATTTTAGCGATATATTTACTTACGCACAATTACCCCTCCACCAGAGTGCTCCATTCCAGAGTGCGGAGACTCGTTGATGTTCTACACTGCTGATAACATATGGCTTCCACAGGCGATCGAGTGAGCAAGTATCCACAATACTCCAGTACTCTCATCAGAATTTATTTGAAAGTGACAACAAAAACTTTCAACGAAGGTGTCTTCAGTTTTCAAGTCAGTCTTGATGGCTGACAATATATGTAGCAGTCCACATTAATGAATCAAGTGGGTTGATAAATCTAACATTGACTCTTATTATGTCTAGAAAAAAAAAGTTTTTTTGATCCCCCCCCCATAAATAGATTCTTAGAAAAGGGTTCGTTTTACAATGTAAGTTTATGCTAAAATGGTCCCTAATTTATGCTCATTCACATTTCATTTGGTGATTTGACGAAAGGAAAAGTAAATCATTCATTGATCACCTTCAACACGACCTGCTGCCAAAAGACTTTGGTTGCGTGACGGTTTCTATTAAGCGACTAACCAGACATGCCATTATTATTATTATTATTATTATTATTATTGTTGTTGTTGTTGTTGTTGTTGTTGTTGTTGTTGGCCTTGATTTAAGTTTATGTAAGTCACCAGCCGGGTCTCAACCAGAGACCTAAGCCTTGCAACGTTGTGTGTGTGTGTGTGTGTGAGAGAGAGAGAGAGAGAGAGAGAGAGAGAAGGGGTCAGGATTTTCACATATACAGGCAGCACAACACTTTTCCGAATACACGTCTTTATATACATACAGTTATGAATAATGGGTATAGTACAGACAATCAGATTGACAAGAATTTTCTGATATAATGTGGGCAGTTGAGGTAAGAGCTATTTCCTACACTTCATACATGCTGGGCTTTGAAAGTTTGCTGTCGGCAAGTTCATTGATTCCTTTTTTATGTAATCCAAAGCTCCAGCAACAATCGGAATTATTATGGCCCTGGGTTGTCACATTCAACCGATTTCTGTTTCAAGGTATTTGTATTTTGAGAGTTTCTCGAATTCGTCGTCGACAGTGTTTTTTAATCCATTGGGACAGTCATATCTACTAACGTTTTTTCTTTAAAGTCTTTCTCATATTCGAGTGCTGTATACCATTGCCTTCGTTCACTTCTTTTATGTGTCATCATGGTTTGGCTTTTTGGTCGAGGCGTTGATGTCTGTGTGCGCAGTTTTGGCTGCAGAGATATCTCCTTGAGGAATCAAATCATTATAATACAGAACGTGAATTCAGACCCCACACTATTATTATCGACATGCAGCTGTATTAGAAATTGCTTCATTCTCCAAGTTAGAGCATTTCAACGGTATTGCTCTTATGTAAATCTCACAACGATGTGCTGTTCGTGGGGTGTGAGATTTGACAAAATAAATTTTCCTAAAATTCATAGATTCACCAACTTGCAAAACTACTCATAAGTAATGCCCTTTTACTGGCTACGGCGTCAGCCGACTCTGCTTGGGTTTCACATATTCCATTACCACTTACTCGGTTGGTTTGTGACATATGAATTAGACTTAGTGGCGACAAGCACACAAAGTGATGTCACTCACTTCATCCTGCGCTATTTTATCCGTGGTTGGGGAATGGGTGGATTTATACTTTACCCAAGGGCATTACTGCAAAGTGAACACAAACTCTCCCTGTTGGAGTTTGAACTTGGTTCGCTGAGTCCATCTTCAGTATCGTTACCCGCTCGGCCAACCGAAACTTAATCATACATGAGCCAATGTCGTTTGCCGTCACTGACTGACCTATTGAAACGTTAATTACCTCCCTTGCCAAGTATTGTCAATTCTGATGTTGCTGAGTCACGTCCCTTGCTCAATGTTACCAAAGTAGATGTTTTTCTCTTCAATCTAGATGTTTTTGGTTCGTCTACTTGCCAGAAATTACTATCTAATAATACGTAACATTTTTATTCAATTCATAATAATAAAAAGTAATATTCTCAATAAATTAAGTACAATTTTAATTGAAAAAATGGTGACGATTGAAGTAACATTTAATTAATTTGTAATACATAAGCTGACTATATATATTTAGTCATAAACATTGCAGTTTTGTTTTAAAAGAATTTTAGTTTGAAAAATTTCATAACTTTAATACCAAACATCCGACGATGTCTCGTCGCGCAAGTCAGTTACTTTCTGATCCCCAATATGTATAAGATTTTTTTATGTCATTTCAGTCAACCATTTCCCAATATCTGTCATTGTAATTTGTGTAATTTTTTCACTGTTTTTCCCTATTTCAAATATACTTTGTTATTTTGGTACAAAGTATAAGTTATCTCTTGTTGGGATCATTGGTAGTTTACCACGTAACCGTTTCGGGGATTTAAAAGTCTGACCCGATAGATCAACATGGCACCCCAGCAGTATTAATCGAACACCACTTCCCTTTCTTATCATATAGTTCATGTCATACCTGTAGTTTTTCATTTTATATCAGGTTTTAGTGTATTGTATACAGATATTTTATTCTTCATATCTATCTTTAGAAACAGGGCTTACTTACGTAGATTACCCCCCAAAATGTTTTCTACGATGAGGGATCAGTAAGTATAACAACAGACATGACTCGCTGTTCGTGTCATTTCTATTTAATGTTCACCCATGTGAATATCAAATCAGTTGTGTTGGTTTTAATCTTAGACTGCACGCAAAACTACTAATGTTATCATCTTTAAGAATACTAATTATACAGAAAAAAACTTCTTCGAGTCGATTCTCTACCAACATATTCAACCGAAGAATTTGACAATTTTTTTTTGACTGAGCTTCAAGTTAATTTTTCCACGTCGAATAACATCAAGCTTCCATCAAATATATATGTATATATATATGGAAATATATAGATGTTTTAGCAATGAGCAAATATTTTTCAAGAGTGGCTACAAAAGGCGCCTGGCCATAGATTGCTCAGCACCTACCTGCAACCGCTGAAATCAATGGGTATAGAACCCCCCAGTCTGCAGCCATTGATTTCTTGGTGCCTCCGACTCAATTTTAGATGTAAACTTGAAAACTAAATTGGCAACATTCCCTTTGCTAATTCTTCAAGTAAGAAAAGGACTAATGCATCTATGGCCTGACTTTCAGGCTTCTTTCTTTCAAACAAACAATTTAGAAAATCTCCAAATCTCATGTTTATAGCCAGAAAACTCCTTATATTAGGAAATTACATTTTTCTCTCCTCGAGAACAGATGTGAGTGTTTTGGAGTTGATAACGACATGAAAAACATAAGACGAGACGTGATCACGCCCTTGTCATGCCGGATGGGTGATATTAGTCTGATGACGTCATAGTTAACCTTGCCGAATTATTAAGAGTCTGGAGCGACCGGGTTGACTGCATTGTGTGCCATCGGGCTGATAATCAAGATACACGAGAAGCCGGATCTTGCTTTGTCGATTCTGGAAACTTAGTTGGTTTGTACAACGCAGTCCAATTACGAAAACAAGTCATTTATTTTTTAAAAAAAAGGAAAGAAAAGAAAAAAGAAAAGAAGAACAGACTCTGTTCGAAATCTGCGACATTCTTTTCAAATTTTTGACGTTTGTTTCGGACACTATCAAAAAATAAAAAAATATTCAAAATTTCATCACATTTTTTATTTCATTAAAGATACAAATGTTTTTTTTTCTATAGTAAAATTGTTTGTAATCCATTTTATATTTAAAAGACCTTCTTCCCACGGTTTCGAAACTTTGGAAACTCCAAGATCCATCAATCAAGGAAGAATGTTCAGCTTTTATTTTTTATACTACTTAATGAACTACAATAAAAAGACATTTTTGACCTTCAAGAAAAATATTCATTTAACATCGATTAAATTTTTTCAGATTCTAATATAATGACAAGTTTTGATAGCTATGAGATGAGTCATGCTACAAGATACACAATGTCTGGTTCAGAGGGAACACTGCCACGGACTCCCAAACATTATTTGACGGACCTACACTTTCGAAACCATTGCCCTATTCCGACTGTCATACCTGCTTTAATTACTAATCACTGACAATCACTTACTTCCTGAATTCAAGTGAATTTATATTGTAAAATCATTATATGTGTCCGTCGTTAGACACAGACTTTCCGTAAGATTCGCAAGACCTCTCTATCATAGGCGCCGCAGAGCCAATACTTTTTTGAACTTATCTAGTTCATCACACCATCTTATATTTTGCCGGTCGAATTTTCTCATATGATCTCTGGGATTCACTTTTTGAGTTGTGATGTCGATCGGTTGTCAGCCATTCTTGCAACAGCCCATTGTGATTTGTGTTTCCTAATGGATTCTGTGATATCCCTGTCTCCTATTTTTCCCCTAATATACTGTGCTGTTTTAAATATCATTAGAAGCAAAAGATGATACCATATTATGGGACTTTACAATACATACTGATTTATCTCTATTATTGTTCGGACTATACTCATCTTGGTGGTTTTCCATACAATAATATTCTGCTCACTCTTGGGTCCAACTTTCAATAACAAGTGTCATCGGAATATGAGGCCAGATAAAACCTCAACTTGAAAATTTTTTTTCTATATATATATATATATATATATATATATATATATATATATATATATATATATACTACTTTCCTGGGGAAGGTGTCACTTGGTCTAGACAGTGTAAATAGAATAAACAATTAAAGAAACGACATGGCGTCGCTATAACCACGGAGCTAAACATTCATTATGTGGCGTTAAATAACGAATTATATTGAACCATCAAAGATGGCAAAAGGTTCTAACCTTTTTTATTTTTTTTAATTTTAGTGTGTTAATGTTTGTGCGCTTTTTTATGTGTTTGTGCGGGCTAGCACACATGGCTGTTCAGTTTTGTCCAGAGACTTGAAAATTGCCATCGATACTCCATAAGACCCTTTCAAAAATGTTTTTATTCTTCATTTTGGGAAGAAAAGGCTTTTTTCTTTTAACCTTTTTGGGGCCTCATTCCGAAGGGTTCAAATATAACATCTAGATTCACAAGAATCTTTTTTATCTTATTTCAGATGTTTTCCAGTGGAAAACAGTTGTAAGGTCATAAATATGATTTATTGTGACCATTTTTATTGTCTGATGGATTAAAAAAAAATATTATTTCACATCCTAACGATACGGTTATTCAATTATTGACTATGGTGGCAAATCTCCATAAATACTGAATCTATAAAAAAATGCAATTACATTTAGCATTTAAATTTAGCATTATTCACTTCGACTGAGATTCTAAATTTATTTCATGATTATTCACCTTCAAATATTTTATCACAAAATTTAATTCATCCACGACTGAATTTTCTCATATTTTTAAATCATTTTCATGCCCCACAAATAGTCCACCCGAGCAACCAGCCAAGTAGGCTACATATTCTTCGCTCCTCTGCATGTGTGTGGGTGTGTCAGCGGGCGCTCCTGATCTCATTTTGGGAGCTACAACTTCGAAGATTTGCAATAGTATATCACTACACACCATCTAAAAACTTTTTTTCTCTGCTTTTGGGGGGTGTCTATGGGACCACTATCACCCATATTCTGACGCTAGTATTTTCAAAGGTATCTTTTATAGATCATTTCAGATAGTTTTTTTTTTAGAGCATTAGTTTGGATATATCGACGGTGATTCATCTATGCAAGGTACGGATATTTTTAATACGTTATTCATTTCATATGATCAGTTTCACCCTAAAAATATACTACAGTGAGTTTGGGAAATATCCGACACCTTTGAAATGAGAAAATCACCATCATCATCTGCCATTATTGGTCCACTGCTGGACAAAGGCCTTTCCCATCTCCTTCCATGCCGACTGCAATTGTGCTAACGTCTACCATGTCAAACCATCTTACGCCTGGTCTTTTCGTACTGTGTTTTCTGCCCCATGGGTACCAGTCGGTTAGCTTTCTGCTCCATCTGTTGTCATTTCATCTTGCTGAGTATCCAGCCCACCTCCATTTTGTCACTTATTTATTTGCATTATATCTTTCTCTTTAGTCTTTTTCTGACCATTTAGTGCTATATCTAGTATTGGTCTTTCTGTGGTTCTCAGTGTGATTCAAAGTCAGTTCGCAGTTGGTCTTGTTCATTTTTATACTTTTTGTCCGTAAGTCATCGCTAGTATAATGCATTCTCTGTATACTTTATGCTTCAAGCACATTGACACGGTTCTCTTCAATCAGTGGAAATGAAAACCATCAAATTTCCAGCACAACTACCATTAAGAAATACTAAAAGCTTATAAACTAACCACTTTAGTGGAAATGCCTTTTTGACTATCGAAAAATATAAATATCTGAATAAAATCAAGTCATTCACTCATGTTTCATTCACTCTTCATTTACCCCTATAGTCTCATCCCGACCCGCATAATTCCATTCAAACTGGGGTGAATTATTCACCAGTTAAAGAAACCCTAATCTATGATGTAAAAAAAAAAAGAAGACATTTCATGGGTAACAACGTAATATTTATCACAATAAAACCGCCCATACCAGACGTTAGTAACCTTTAAGTGGAAAAGTCCATTGTTACAAAGACAGGACCAAGAAAGTTACTCTATTCATAATATAAGTGGATGAAAAAACATTTCATGTGTAACAAGGTAATATCTATCATTATAAAACCGCCCATACCAGACGTCAGGTTTTTTTTTTTTTAATAAAAGCGTTTATGATTGTTTCTCATTTTTAGATTTATGGCCACTTGGTTGACTATCACCAGCGGAATGTCACAAATTCCACTCAAGAAATAAAAAAAGAATCGTGTCTGGGGTATTTGCACCCGCATTTGAAGTAATTTGTACCCCGAAGACAGCTCGGGGGTTTGGAGGCCGTAAGGTTTATGGCTTGTCTAAAGAGTATTGTTGCCTAGTATGGTTTGTAATTGACAAGTACACTGTTATAGCTAAATGTGTCTCAAAATGGCTAAAAACGACTAAATTTGTCCTCTTCAAGCTGACTTTATGTCTAAAAATGTAATATATGTACTTGAATATCTTGAATCGTGCGGTTTTGATTTGTGTAAGTTTTGATGTGGTTCAGCCAAGTTGTTGGTGTACAAATTAATGTAACTTAGTAAAAGCTGAAAATAAGACGTGTTGGAGACCTTGAGCAGTACGTTTCTGAACAGCACGGGAAACTTTGGAATAAATTAATCGCACTAATCAAGGTATATCTGTTGTGATTTAAAGCTTACTTTAATATATATATATATATATATATATATATATATATATATATATATATATATATTCATATATATATATATATATGTATATAAGTGTGTGTGTGTGTGTGCATATACACTTTAATTGTTTATACTATTTGTGTTGTCTAGGACAAATGATGCTTTCACCGAGTAACAGAGGGAAAACATTTTAAATAGTTTCAATGGATGTAATATAATGCAGTTTATAATCATATATATGTCTCTCTCTTTCTTTCTCTCTCTCTCTCTCTGTATACATATGTGTGTGTGAGAGAGTATGTGTGTGTGTGTGTGTGTGTGTGTGTGTGTGAATCGTTAATTAGATAACAATAAAATCAAATTAGGTATAAAAATAATTAAGGATAAGTAGAAGTTGAACGAAAAATTATCAAAGTATCTTAAATTATGATAAATATGTAAGTTTAAGAATAAAATCCTGGTGGGGAGGTTGTGTCCGATTAACACAACCAGGGGATACAATGGTAAAATGACAGTACTGTTTTTTTTTTCAATCCACGAAATAAGTCCCTGCAGAAACAGCTGAGGATACCCGCAATGATATTTAACGTACAACGTAAGAATTCAAATTTAGATAACAGAAATAACATTTAATGCTCTGTGTATAAAACAAAATATCTAAAACCAGTACATTAAGAGGAATCAGAAAGTTATTGACTTGCACGACATGACATCGTAGAATGATTTAGAGGACTGTTGAAAAAATCTTTTCAACCAAATGTGCCAAGTTTATGACTATATATATATATATATGACTATGTATATATATGACTATATATATATATATGACAGTATATATATATATATATATGACTATATATATATATATATATATATATGTACATACATACATGTGTATGTGTGTGTGTGTACATTCTTGTGTGTTTCGACGAATCGGTGTCATTGCCCAAGAGGTTATTTAATACATCTTCTTTTGATCGAAAGTTTATATAATCAAAACTAAGATATGAAACAACTTGGAAAAAAATAGATAAAATTTAGAAAAAAACTTCATCTGTTATTCTATCCATGATATAGATATAATGCTGAACTGGACCCTAATTTTAGTCCGTCGTATGAAACCAATGTTTTGAAGTATTTTGGTTACCTCCACTATAAAAAAAATGAATGTTTCATTTTTAATTATGTTTAAACGAATTTCTGTGATTTGGAAAATATTTCGGACGATCGTACAACGGTTTGAAATTAGGGGTCCAGATCAGCATTACACTTATATGGTAAATATTCCAAAGGTAACAGAAGTCGTATTGATTGAGACCACAAAAAATAAGGTCAACGACCTTTACTTGGAAAACAGGTTATGGAAAACAACTAAAAGGTTGAGATGATGGTAAAGAATAATCAAATATTGATAATAAAGGTTTAAAATACATCAATTATTCGTGTATAACATGCACGTTTTGTCAAACTCATACTATTCAAATTTTGTTTTGATTTTTCACGACAATGACAATGTTTTCACCAAAAACCAATGACATCATGTACGCTAAAACTGATGACGAATTCACTCTCCCAACTCAGGTCGACTTATTTTGCTAAAGTTTGCGAATAACATATACAGGAACTACTGATAAAGGTGCTGAATGTGGAAGTTTTGGAATAATATTGCATGGAGAAATGAATTCTGTTTTGTTTACCTTTCAGATTTTGATAAAGCAAGGGAGTTAGATCCTAGGGCAGCCATGCTTGTTTCCTTTACTCTTAAACCCAAAACTTTGGTGTGCGTATTATACATGACAACTAACTATCATCTTTTCTCACTAATCAAGTGCGTGGTCACATTAGGGACGACATAACCGAAAGCAAATTATTGTCCGTGTCAGATATAGATATATGGACTGCTTCATCTATGTTGTCAGTAAGTAACTTGTAAATTACGTGTTTGAAAATGTAATGTAAATAATATAAAATCTTATTTTTAGTTGATATAAACTGGGTGTAGTTGAAAGAAAGTTAAATCTATCAGCCATAAATTCTGAAAAGTCAGTGCCATTTATGCATTAGAGATGTTTTTATCAAGGATTTCAGACCCCATAATTAAGGGTGCATATTATGCAGAAGTGCATAATATACGAATGAGTACGGTACATTATCTACGAAAAAATGAATAATAAAATAGAGATGGTCTCCAATGCACGATAGGGATTGAGGCCAAAAATGAAATTTGAACTAGCGAAATCGTAATTCGAATCCGTAATCTGAAATAGATTACGGTTGCTTACTTAGTTTTATTTGTAATTTAAGAGAAAAAAAATGGATCTTGACTTCTGAATATCGTAAATTGAAAAATCGTAAGTCGGGGACAATCAGTAATTACTTCCAACTTTACTTTAAAAAAAAATAGTATGATTTGTATTTAGCCTACTGGTAACGGTTAAACAAGGAAAGCAAGAAGCGAAAGCCATTCACAGTGAAACATAATTAGTACTTCTAATTCCATTACACTCTTTTATGGACGCTTCATTTCGTCAATGTATAACGAAAAACTCACAAAACTTGTACAAGAAAATCGTTGTAATCTTAGTCTTAATTATCATCAGCCTTTTAACGTCTGCCGTTATGTTGTAAGTCGTGATGTCCATCGGTTGTCTACCATTATTGCAACATGACCAGCCAATTGCAATTTGAGTTTTCTAATGGATCCTATGATATCTCGGACTCCTGTTTTCTCACTGATATACTGTGCTGTGTTGTGATCTCTCCATGTGAGGTTGAACATGATTCTCTCATGTGAACGTTGCGTACTTCTCCGTCTGCGGGTCTATCTCTTAGTTAGGTTCAATATTTCAGCTCCATAGGTAACTATTAGGAGGATGCATTGGCTGTATACTCTTCTTTTAGGATTAATGGGATCTTCTTGTTTTCGAAGGTTGAGCTTACTCTGCCGAGAGCTTGCCATCCTCAAATGATTATTCACTTGATTTCTTCTTCTTTTGTGGGGTCCATAGAGATTAGTTGTCCTAGGTAGATGTTGTGGCCCCCCCTTCTCCAGCTTTGCGTCATTCTAACCAAAAAATTCCGTTTCGAATGTTTTGAGTCGGAGATATAATCTTACATAGCGTACCTGGGAAGATGGTCTCATATAGCCGATTTGAGAAGGTGCTCCCTTGGGAGTCTACATATGGAATATTAGGTCGATTGGCCTTGTGGTTTTGGCGTGAAAGAGGCATGGACAAACCAACAAAAAGCTCAAATGTTAGTATATAAAAATCTTCCTTTGTATAGGAAAGATAGGTAACAAGGTCAGCAAGAACGCTCTCCAACCCGAAGCCATGAGACAATTCTCCATCCTGCCCCAATATCCCCTGCCCACACGCCACACCCCCAACCAATAGGATATTTATTCACCAACGTTACACTCGTCTACATCGTGTCTTTATCTACAGAATCGGGTTGGATTCTTGTCGTACGTAAATCTGGCTCGCGGCTAACCTCTTTGGTCACGTGAGCTCACCCGTTGTTAATTACTAGTCGGTAGCCATTGTTGACTGTAGTGACTACACTGTACTACTAATACCCACATATGTACTGACATCATTGTTGCGACTAATGAAATCGCCAACGCTAACTACAATCTATACGTACTCGTACCATCATAGTATCCGTCATTTTTTACGGCTATCATACTAGTATGTACCTATATGATTATTTCAGGTTTCAAGTCCGATTGAAGATAATTTCTACAAGTTTAGCAGATACACTAATCCACACACATATTTTTTACACATACACACACATATATATATATATTTGTATGTGTGTGTGTGTATATATATATATATATATATATATATATATGTGTGTGTGTGTATATATATATATATATATATATATATATATATATAATTAATGCTCCTCTATTCAGGGTTGAGCACACTTTAAGTAAGGTAACTCACCCATTGTAAGCTTATGCAATGCTCTTCCATAGGAATAGAACACTCTGGCGGATGAGGGGTTTCTGTGTAAATAAATATATCGGTGACTGTCAAGTTCCGTAGTCCAGTGGTAGGATATCGGCCTGTGGGTCTGAAGTGAAGGTTTCAATTCTGCCTCGCGGTACTGGATGGGATAATGGAAAATCTATAGCTACACTGAAGAGATGTAATACATCGAAACAGCTGTCTGTGGATGACACAATAATTACACACACACATATATATATATATATATATATATATAACCAGTGTAATAATGGATTATAATTTATCCATCAATATTAGAGTGAAATGACAATTCAGAAGACCTTCTATACAAATGAGATTTCTTAGTTTGTTTGACGTTTCAACAGTTCACCCTGGCTTCTTCAGAAAATACACTAAACTAACCTGTTATACTTTTTTTTTTCAAGTTAGAGTCTTTCTCAGTCACGCTTTTCGTTACAATAGTTTTTTTCCATTTGTTTAGAATGGGTGAGGGTTGTGATTTCGAATGCAGTGGGGAGGGCAATTCAAATATATTGGGGGGCGATTTAGAATTTAGATGCAGAATATTAGATGGAGAGACGAGCTAGATGAATTCAGAAAGTACTGGCTCCGTGACGCCCATGATAGAGAAGTGTGGCGAATCCTAGGGAAGGTCTACGTCCAACGACTGACGTTGAAAGACTGATGATGATGATGATGATGATCATAAAGAATGTCTCAATTAATTTTTCCGTTTTCTTTTTCCTTTAAAAGATAGATATATTCAAAATATAATTACTATCATATAAATGTAAATATAAATCCAACAAGTTTGGTTACTGCAAGGTCAAACACCAATCCCCCTTCTAATACAACTGATAATGATGACTGTAACTTCGGTATGGTCCGTATAATAAATAGATTTCTATACATCGAATTTGTTTGCTTGGCTTAATTGGTAAGAGAGCTGCCTGGCAATCACTTGGTCGAGATTCCAAATCTTGGTAAAGAAATTTTTTCATACATATCGGGTTGGTTTAACGTGGCTGGATGAACGACCAGTAGAGTGTTTACTTCCTGAAAATAGGTGAAGATTGTTCTTGTTCTTGTTACGGTAGGAATAACTTGGACTGGAGTTTGAAAAAAAAATTCTTTCGGGTCCTTTAACCAAATTTTGCTTAAAATGCAAAATTAACCAGTTGCCTCCGACTTCTTCATTTTTAGATAAAGTCTTATTTTTCATGGTAAAATTATTATAGAAAATGATTTTAATGATTATTAGGGGTGATCAAGACATTGAATTACCTGATCTGCTACTTGTATTCCAATCTGGAAACAGTGCCTCGCTTTCAGAATGAATGCTGCAGAAACACGTTCAAAAAATCTTTATACATTTCCAAATGTCTCTAAAAATGAGATAATCCTTCTTCATAAGACTGTAAAATGAATTTTTCCTTATGATGAATTTAGCAATCGTATTTTCCACCCGTGAAAGCAAAGAAAACCAATAATTATATGCTTCAGAAAAATCACATAACTTCGTAATCTCCTTTGGGAAACCGAAATTGTCACATATGTTATAAACCTTGAAAGAATGGGATATCGACTGGTGACGATCCAATCTTTCTATCTTCAGTAGTGTCCGAGTTATTGGGCTTTAAAAAACGAGCTGGGCCATGCCTTTTTTACGAAGTCTAAACGAAACTTCAGAACACTTCTTATCGAATGGTAAAAACTGCATCCTTCTATATTTAATAGTTTCCGAGATAGTGAGCAGTTCTGTGACCAATATATTTGTTAAGACGTGCCATCTCGCTTTCTTTTCGATAATAACAATACTATAATCCTCGATTACTAATATTACAATAGATCTCATTGTAACTAATGTTTAACTTATCAACTTTGTGGTACGTAAAAGCCATGAGGTAAGTGTGTTTTTGTTACTTAATTTAACAAAATAAAGGAAATTCATATTTCGGTAAATTTATACCAGAATAATATTTTTACAGAATTTGTTCTTTTGCAGATATTTTCCTAGATTTAAAACTCCAAAATTTGGCAAATTTCTGAATTCAAAATTATTATATCACTAGCTGAATACCTAGGACAGGATAAATTGCCATAAAAAACTGATAAAAATCGATAGTGATTGACATCATTTGTCTTAAAAGAGTGATATTTGTGACTTCTAGATTTTTATTAGGATCTTAAAAAAAATATCAAAATTACGTAAACTTGACAGGAAAAAAACGAAACAGTCATTTTACCCCTTACTCTCAGTCCCTTCCTATGAATGAAACCAAAGTACCCACTGTTACCAAGATGAAGCATGTACAATCACCAGCTGATATCTCCTTCTTACTCTCCCCTCCTCTCTATGAACGATGCATAGTCTCCGATTGCACTAAGATTGAACAGTTTTTTTTTTAATCAGCACCCAGTGGATCTAGCTGAAAAAGCAGGCACAAAAACTCGGACCATTTTTAGCATGAATCTGAATTGTAAGCAGAACCCCACATTGATATATGGGGGGTCACAGCAGCCCAAGTCCTCATAATCTAGGAGTGGCCTCGCCCTCCTGTCCCTCCCCAAGTAAAATTCACCATAAGAAATTGAGCGTATGTACCATTAATTTTTGTTTCATTCATAACGATAAGAATCAGGAGCGTATGTTATGTTTTACAGCGTTTATTACAAGAAGAAGTAAATTATTGAAAAAGAATTGAATTAGTGATGTATGACAAAAACGAATCTAAAAAAAAATTACTGAATAGTATTGAGCAATTTTTACAATAAGCTCCAGAAGTTGTAACTTTTTGCGTAGACATGATAAATAAAAGCATAAGTTACATGATTATTCTTTAAAGCAAGATTTCCAAAAATTTCCCCTATAATTCTTACATGACACCCGACACTAAGAGGTGTTCCAACCCTGACTTTTAAAAGCCTTGTCTTAAGCTAGGCCCTCGTGTTGCTTTAATCCAACACCCTTAAAAGTGTATGGTGGGGGTAATTTTCAAAAAATTAATTCGCCAAGAACCTTCCCCAGGGTCACATTAGTACATACCGAAAATCTCACGGGGTTATGTTGCGTGGCTTGTGCGGTAGGCTGTCACATACAGACGGATGGATAGACTTTAATCTTAACGCGACCTGGGAGGGGTCACGACCACTACTTTGAGAAGCTGTGAACTAGCCAAAGGCTTCTAGTTGCTCTTAATCCGGTGATACCTACAATGTAGCAAAAGATTACCAGTGAGTCTCTGAACACCTACCTCCTCCTTCTAAACATCTTGTCAATTGAATAAGAGAGCTGAGGGGCTTGGACGCTACGGTCTTAGGCATCCCACGCTGACTGCAAGGCAGGGTTGCCAGAAAGATAGCCAAAACATCCAGAAAATGGCCAAAGAATAGCCCAATGAAAAATTGTTTAGAAACGCAATTATTTTATTATAATTCGTTTTTCAAAAATTAGATACCATATTGGACATCAACAACAATTTATACTACTAATTACTTTCATCTTAATTTTTTTGTTGCTTTTTTTTATCGCTAATTCACAGTGACGGCCAGAGTAATACATAAAAATATATAAAAAACAGATGAAAGTAAATATCTGTACCTCACATGAATGAATCACCGTAGTCAGCGTGTGTACCAGTACTAATTATCTAAAAAATATATCTAAAATTCTCTAAAGAATATATCTATCTAAAATTATCTAACAAAAAAATAGACCCTTTTTTTAATCTAAAATTATCTTGTTTTCTGAATTTTTGAGATGAGGTATAATTATAATTTCGATTATTATGGACGCATAGCGTAGTGGTTAGAGAATCAGACAGAATTACTGCAAGTAATCTAATAGTTCTGGGTTCAATCCCAGTGTGAGACAATAATAATTCGAAAATACTACTACAGCTAAGAGGGGAGTGCAGTCAATATACCCCCGTCGGTTAAATAAAGGGTTTGGTTCGTAACTTCCCCACACTTACCAGATGATACCTGATGAAGGCCGTAGAGACAACGGCCAAAACGTCGTATAAAAAACAACCAAGATGAGGATAGTTCGAATAATAAAATTATCTTTAAAAGTACCAAGATTTGAATATTGTTGGTCCAAAATGACCGCATGCCCCCAACCCCCCCCCCAAAAAAAACAAAAAACACCGCGAAAACATTTTTAGATGGCGCTTAGTGGTGTACTCTTCGAAATTATCATGGTTGTAGCTTCAAATATGTGACCAGGGGCACCCGGTGTACAGACAGACAGACACACGCACACGCATACGCGCGAGGGCACACACGTGCATACACTGAGAGGCAAGCAAAGGGAGAAGAATCTTTAACCACTTGGCTGGTCGGTCAGGGTATTTGAGGGGCTACGGTAATTCGATGTACAAAATATGATTAATGATCATAATTATCAATAAAACATAGCAATAGTTTCGTACACAGCTAAAATGAAGATGTAGTAAAAATAGTAAGTCACAATTCAGCTAAGTTAAAATAGCCAAAAATTTAAAAATGGCCAAACCAAAAAGTTCATGGACAATGCTTAAAAAATGCCAAATTTGTCAAATTTGGCCATAAAATCGTTAGAATGGTGACCTTGCTAGAAGGCCAGTTTCGTGCACCTTTATAAGACGATTAGGTAAATTAATAAGGCTTAAGATATTTAAGTAATTAGGCCAGGTATTCCAATAATTCAGCCCCGAAACTATGCTTAAATCCAGGGTCACCACCCAGCGACAAAAGTGCACAGCAATAAGAAAAAGGATTCATTGTGGCTTCAACAAATACAGAAGCTGTGATCTCGGTGTTTTCGGGGGTCTGCAAAAGTTGATGAGTGAAAGGGTAATTCATGCCAGGTACGGATATTTTTCAAGTCTTGGTTGTGATCGAACCGCGACCTATAGATCTGCGGTCGAGAAATCTACAACTGGGACATGGTGATTGGTATGCATATATGTATTCTTAGAGATAAAAGCTCTGCTTCCATTCAGGCTTATAAACGGATGGGAAAACCTTGGTGAATGTCGAGTGCAAATTCATGCCAAGTTAAATCAGATTAAAAGTAAAGAAAGATAAGAGCGTGAATCGACAATGAGACATGGTGACCGGATAAAAAGGAAGAGAAAAGAGGAAAGGGCAAGAGACTAAATCAGGGTCATCTATAACGATCAGAGCTTTTTTTGCTTTTTGAAGCTGTTTTCTTTGTTCCTTCTTTCTTTCTTTCTTTATTTCTTCATTTATTTCTTTGTTTATGTCTTTTGTTTTGCTTTTTTCTTTCTTCCTTCCTTTTTCTTAATTCTTTTCGTTCTTTCTTTCTTTCTTTTTTATTCCCGTCTTTCTTTCTTTCATCCTTTCGCTTATTATCTGCACTATTTCTTTTCTACCTTTTCTTTCTTTCTTTCTTTCTTTCTTCCTTTTATTTTTGTTTGTTTCTTTGTTTGTTTTTTTATTCCCAGCTTTCTTTCTTTCTTTCTGTCTGTCTTTCTTTCTTTGAGTCTCTCTGTATTTCTGTTGCTTTTCCCAACTTTCTTCTTCGTTTTCCTTCTCCTTTTCTCTCTCTCTCTCTCTCTCTCTCTCTCTCTCTCTCGTCTTTCTTTTTTTCCTTTCTTTCTTTTTCTTCCTTTCTTGGGTTTTCTTTCTTACTTTCTTTCTTTGCCTTTGCTCTTTCCCTCCTTCTTACTTTATTTTTTCTTTGTCTTTCTTTCCTTTCCTGTGTTTTCTTCCTTTCTTCGTTCTTTCTATCCTTTCCCCTCTCTTTCCTTCTTCCCTTCTTTTTTCTTTCTTTCTTTCCTTCTTTCTTTCTTTCTTTCTTTCTTTCTTTCAAGCAGTTTGTCCTCCTTTACCGAATGACATCCCACCCACAGATCCTCTACTCCTCACCGAAGCCTATCCTTGTTACCCGACAGACAGGTGGATCAAATCAGAGATACTTTTGACACACTTTCTTTTCTAAGAACAAGTTTTGTTTTTCGACGAATAAAAATGAATAAAAAGGTATTTCAATCTATCGTTTGAGGTAAAAAAAAAATCTGCAGATATTAAGAAGTTGTTGTCTAGTTTGAGTCGAACAGCTGCAGACTTTATTATGATGCCACTGATCACCATGATCAAGTGGTAAAGTGCTCGCCTTTGGTTCGGGGGAGGTGGTGAGTTCAATCCATGGGTGAGTCGGGTCTGGTTCATAATCATGATTATTCCGAACGTTGACTGTTTTCACAAGGGAAAATTCAAAGTCGGCAAAATAAAAATGCAGACTATCAACGTTCGGGATAATCTTTTTCGGGAAAGTGAAATTCGGGATATTGATTACCACCCGGCCAAATCATGTCCCAAACTTTGGATTGGATTCTCTGGCCTTTTGAGGGTAACCAGTGTGGGGGAGTGGAAGTCCTTTAAGGTGATTCGACGTCCCAGTAGATAGCGGTCATTCGTTCAACTTCTTCATGCATCTTCAGGTGCCTTTTTTTTGTCTAACCGAACCCAGAAGTTTACCAACTACGAGAAACACCGGAAAAAAGGAGGTGGGGTACAACGACAAAGGCGTCGTGACTATAACGACCGAAATGAGGACTTTAGTCTAAAAATCTGTTTGATAATGATAATTGACGCTGATTAATTAAAGATTGAAGGAGTCCAATTACTAATGGATCTAATGTGAGGACACCTGATCAAAATTGCTGCTAATTGATGTCTGCTCAATTATCTCCATGTGCATGTTTGTTTTTTTTAAAAATATATTATTGATGATCTTAACGTAAGAATGGATATCCGAACCCGAGTGGAAGAGTCCATTGTTTCAAATGTAGAACAGGAGATATCAGCTAAATAGTTACCTTGAAGCGGTTTATGTTGGGCAAATGATTACCATAGTTCAGCAGTTAACATCGGCCGTTCAACGTTTCACCTCGATTCGCCAGACCTCTTGGTCCTGGGCTTCGCGTTACCAGAACCTTCTGAACATATCGTCATTTATCGTCTTATTTTCTGCAACTATACAATCTCGTACGTAATCTCTGGGGATCCATGTTGTGAGTCTTGATTTTTAGGGGTTGTCCAACATTCTTGCAATACGACCAGCCCATTGCTATTTGTTTTTTTTTCTTGAGATTTCTATATTATCTCTGATCCCTGTTTGTTTTCTAATATACTGTGCTGTCTTGTACTCTCTCCGTGTGATTTTGAGCATTATTCTCTTCTGAGCACATTTCGTGTTACTCAGTTTGAGGGCCATTCGTTTGGTTAGGTTCCATGTTTCAGTTCCACGAGTGACAATGATTGTAGAACCTTCTTTTTAAAATTATAATTCCTTGTTCTTGAAGGTTGAGCTTGCTCTACCGAAGGCTTGCCAGCGTAAAGTGATTCTTCGCTTGATTTCTTCTTCTTTTGAGGATTTCATGAAAATTTGTTGTGATATTCGTGATTTTTGATCACGGTTGTTAATGAGTAAGCAAATAAAAAAGCCTATGATTGAACCTGATAAGAATTTGACAGTCTGTAGGAGATATATCAGGTGAATGCAAGGCTTGAACAGCATTATGTCCTATTTTGAAATTGTTCTAGAAAATGAATCTATCTTATCGGGTAGAAACCATTGATGTTAAAAACTTGAAATAAAACTTTGTTAATAACTAATCATATTAACATTTAGATTGAATTTGTCAACTGATACAATTACATTTATTCTTTTGGAGATATCAAGTGGACAAACAGACAGAATTGAGTGGATACATATGCCTGTTTAAAATGTGAATCAACGAAAAAAGTTACTGGAGTGGTTCAAGTAATTTTTTCGATATGGAGTTATTGGGTGTTTCAGACGATTCGGTGGTCACTGCCCAGAAAAGACGAGAGAAGTGACTAATGAACTAATCACCTTATTTTGAAATTTTTAATTGATAGCCCCTACCACGACGAGACTTATGTTTTACCGTGGGAAAAAAGAATAAATATATATGTTATAAATGCATTATATTACTTTGATGTGATCTCCCATTATCACACAGTGAATATGTCATTTGGTCTAGACAGCGTAAATAGAATAAGCCATTAGAGAAAATGGGGCTGTTGTGGGAATCGAACCTGCGACTGATAGTGTAGCTGCTACAATAATTGAGCTTAACAACCAGTAGTATTTCAAAGGTTCAAACAATTGCTTTAACCCTTAATTCCCATTTTGTTCATTCACTGTCTTTATCTACTATAGTTACTCTATTTGGTTCTCAATGTAATGATATATATGTATATATTATTGTGTCATCCACTGACGAATGTTTCGATGTATTACATCTCTTCAGTGTGGTTACAGACTTTCCATTATCCCATCCAGTACCACAAGGCAGAATTGAAACCTTCACATCAAACCCGAAGGCCGATGCCCCACCTCTGGACAACGGATCTGGACAGTCATTAAGGCTGAATTTAAGCGATATATCTATTGACACACAGAAATTCCTCATCCACCCGAGTGCTCTATTCCTATGGAAAAGCATTGCGTAGGCTTACAATGGATGAATTACCTCACTTGAAGAGTGCTCAACCCTAAGTAGAGGATGTCGATATATATATATATATATATATATATATATATATATATATATATATATATATATAAAGCTTTACCACTTTGAACATTGAAAAAAAATTCCAATAGATTTTTTTGTGTCACTTCAGTTACTCATTTCCCAATATCAGTCAATGCAATTTTCTGTTATTTCCCCCAGGGTTTTACCCTGTTTTTCCAAAACTTTGTTATTATGGTACTATGAACAAACACACACGCACCCACACACACTCACACACACACACACACACACACATATATATATTTATGTATATATGCGTGTATGTGTGATATACTATACTGATTGATACTATAACAATGATTTAAATTACAATGCCTTAATCAATCGAGCTTGTCGTAGGTCATGAGGATTTCCTTTGTCAATTGTTTCTCTTAGTTTCACAACAATGGTAAGTATTCAACTGTTAGATATTCCTGAAAAATCTTTTTATTTCGACTGTTCTGATTTTACTTATTCATTCTCCCATGTTCCATTTTTATGTGGAAAGTCCAACTGTCTCAGACACAAAACAGGCGCACCCTGGCACTTGGCGTCGTAGGTGTCTGCCAGTATTACTGGTACTTTCGGACGGCCCTGATCTCCACTAAGGGTCTTGTGTCAAACTAAGGTAAGTTTTCTTTATCAAAATGTGTGCCAACCTGGATAACCCTGCGTCCCCGAAACAAAAAAGAAAAGGAAAAATAAATAAATCTTAAAAATCGTGAACCTGTTTAAATACCAAATGAATAAATATGAAAATTGTTTATTCTTTTCGTTGTAGAATTCGGCAGCTGCTCGTCACAGTCACGACAACAGAGTAAAAGGGGAAGGGAGCGTTTTTTGTCTTCGTTCTTTATTGGAGACCTGCTCTAGCGGCAGACATAGGTAGGTAAGTACAGAGGGGCAGGTAAGGTGGACCTGGGCAAGGTAGATAAAAACAGAGACACAGAGAGAGAGAGCGAGAGAGGTCAGTGCTTTGGCGTAGCCGAAGACAGAGCTAGTGTTGAATGGAGGGATGAGCCGGGGGGGGAGGACAAGGACGGTACGGGTTGACGGGGGGTTCATCGACCGCGTTTTACCCTTGCCGGGTATTATTGTCACGCTTCTGAGATTTTACAAGTTGATTCCCCGGGTGTGGGGTGTTTGGTGGCGGTGGTACGGGTGGAATACTCATTGAGGCGTGGCGACAGACATCAGACCAGCTGGTTGTTGTGTGATCGACACGCGCCAACATCGGCAGGTGTCTGTTACTGGGGGGTAGGTGTAATAGGGGTGGAGAGGGTGGGGCAAGGACAACCATCAACACAGCAATAATTAGGGCTAAGTGAATAAATGAATAAGTAGAAAAAACTGGGTACACAACTGCGTGACAACAGCTGGCATGATGAGTCGGGGGAGGTGCAGGGGGGATGTAGGTATAAATTTGTTACGAGATATGTATATATATGCTTTATCTCTGTAATCGAGCACTCTCCCCTTATAAATAACACAATTTTCAAAATCAATATATATATATATATATATATATATGCTTTCTAGACAATATATATATAAATATATATATATATATATGCGCGCGTGTGTGTGTGTGAGACTCTCTCTCTCTCTCTCTCGCTCTCTGTCTGTCTGTCTCCCTCATTCTCTCTCTCCCGCTCTCTCTCTCTCTCTCTCTCTCTCTCTCTCTCTCTCTCTCTCTCTCTCTCTATATATATATATATATATATATATATATATATATATGCCTTTGGTAGTTCATTTACGTGGATACCTTTGGAGGTTGTACTCGATCAAAGATACGTGTGGGTTAACATATCTATCTATCTATCAGTCAGTCTGTCTGTGTCAGTATATATATATATATATATATATATATATATATATATATATATATATATATATATGTTCATTTGTATGTATGTATGTATCTATCTATTTATCTGTCTCAGTCTGTATATATATGTATGTATGTATGTATGTATCTATCTATCTATCTATCTATCTATCTAAATATGTTCATTCGTATGTATGTATGTATGTATGTATGTATGTATGTATGTATGTATGTATGTATGTACGTGTCTATCTATCTATCTATCTATCTATTTAAGAGTACACAATAAAAAAGTGACGCATGTGTACTCTCGGGTCACACCTGCCGTCATGGTAAGTGGCGCGCACGACCCACACAGATATTCATGCACGCAACCATGTACCCATGTATACAAATTCACAAATACCTTTTTAAATTCATTGTTACATAAAAACAATATATATATATATATATATATATATATATATATATATATATATATATATATATATATATATCATTAGCCTTTATACGTCCACTGTGTAATACCTATACATACTATATTTCATACCCTTTCCCATTCCTTTCCATGACGACTGTGATTTCGCCAACCTCTTTCATGTTTTGCCGACACACCCTTCTATCTTATACCCCCATATTTTCTGTCTGGTCTTTGTCAACAGCGTTTGCTGTCCCATGGGCGTCATTCAGTTAAACTTTTGTTCCATCTGTTCTCCTGTCTTTTTGTCAAGTATCTAACCCATCTCCATTTTTGCCGCTGATATATATATATATATATATATATAGAGAGAGAGAGAGAGAAAGAGAGAGAGAGAGAGAGAGAAAGAGAGAGAGAGAGGGGGGGGTAATGAGTTTCTGTTGTGTAAGTTTCTTCATGGGTAAGGAGTTATATTAGTCAGACAATACGCAAAAAATGCTCCTCCTAGTTAAAACAACAAACGCTCTTTCTATTATCATTAATCTTGGCTTAGTAAAGTTATGAGACCAAACTGAGAGAAGTAGCACTGAGAAGGCTGTGTTGCGCCAATATTCAACCTGCAGGAGTTTGGAATGCCTTAAAAATTAACGTTAGATATCCTGTATTCTGCACGGGTAGAACACGGGTGTGGTTGGGAACATCGAATCAATACTCCAACCCCAGCTGGAACTAGCCTTATCCATCTATCTCAGTATGTTCATATCTATCTATCTATCTATCTATCTATCTATCTATCTATCTATCTATCTATCTCAGTCTGTTCATCTCTCTCTCTGTCTCAGTCTATTCATATCTATCTATCTATCTATTCATCTATCTATCTATCTCAGTCTGTTCATATCTATTTATCAATCTGTCTGTCTATCTATCTATCTATCTATCTATCTATCTATCTATCTATCTATCCATCTCAGTCTGTTCATATCTATCTCAGTCTGTTCATATCTATCTCAGTCTGTTCATATCTATCTATCTAATCTCAGTGCTAGGGTTAATCTTCTGGTTAAGTTTCATGTTCCAATTCCATAGGTGACTATGGGGAGTATGTATTTGCTGTACACCCTTCTTTTCGGGATTTTCTTGTTCTTGAAGTCCAAGCTTGCTTTCCCGAAAGCTTGCCAGCCTGGATTCACCGCCTGTTTTGTTTTTTTTACTTTTTTCTTCTTCTTTTGAGGATTTAATGGAGATTCGTTGTCCTTGGGAGATGTAGCGGTCTACTTTCCTCTTCGTTTTCCTTTCTCATAGATTCTTAGTGTTTTTTACTTGTGTATGTTGACAGCGGAAATTCCTTTCCAAGTATAAAAATTCAAATGTCATACACCTTTCATATGTCTTTCACCCTTTATTCACACCCAGCATCATTCACCCCTAAAATAATTTTGTTCACCCTTGGGTGAATCATTCATCAGTTTGAAAAGCACTAATCTACTACATGGTGGCCGAGCGAACAACGACACGTAAAATGGACTCAGCGGACCGGGTTCGAACCTCAGCTGGGGCAGTTTGTGTTCACTTCGCATTAATGCCCTTGGTAAAAGCATGAAACTAGTGTGAAATAGTGCAGAGTGAAGTTAGTAACGCCAGGTGCTTGTCGCCTGTATGTCTAGTTCACAAATGGTGTGAACAAATAATCACGTAGACAGTGGAAATAGCTCAACCGTATCATTAAATGATATTGACACACAAGCAATAAAGAGCGAAATAAACTTCAAAAACACTTCTAAGATTCCCCTAGCATTGTGTCAGAAACAGTCCTGGTAAAATTGTCATCAACATAGCTTGGACACACACACACATATATATATGTATATGTGTGTACGTGAGTGAGTATTTCTTCGCCTCCTATATATATATATATATATATATATATATATATATATATATATATATATATATACACACACATATATATATGTGTGTGTATGTGTGTGTGTTCATGCTACGTTGATGACAATTTTATACAGCAAATAAATACATACACGCACATATATATGTATATGTATATGTATAAAATACACACACACACACACACACGTATATATGCGTGTGTGTGTACATGCTACGTTGATGACAATTTTATAAAGCAAATAAATACACACACATATATAAGTGTGTAAAATACATACACACACGTATATATATATATATATATATATATATATATATATATATATATATATATGAGTGAGTGTATTTATTTCACTCATATTTATATGTATGTGTGCATTTATTCGCACACACATACACATATATATATATATGTATGTGTGTTTGTGTGTGTGTGTATTTATTCCCCTCCTCGTGAGGGTGGAGTGTGACAAGAAGTCAAGTTAATTTGTACCCACACCCCGACAACTGCAAATGACACGTGTCACAGTCGAGTTTAAGGTGGGGTACGGCACCTGATCGTTCTGGCAGGGTGTGTGCAAGATTCCCGTACGAGGACATTAGGGCAGACTAGACAGGATTCAACTTGAACAAGGTTCTCAGGACTAATCCTGAACAGTGCTGATCAAACTTCCCAGTCCGTAGTCTTGAAAGTACAGATACAACTCTTCGTATTTACCTGCTCCCCCACGAGAGCAAGATGTGACACAAGGTTGGCTTAATGCAAGGCTCCAGTTACAGGAAAGTTGCAAAAATTGTTCCAGTCCCCACAAGTAGTGTTGCAAAGGTGTCATGGCAAGGCTGACCAATCCCTTTTGGTGAGATGAGATGGTACTGCCCTGGGGCATACTGATCCCCCGAGACTGAGCCGAGTATTTATTTATTTTTTTTTTGAGGCAAGAGGACGAATCCAAGGTCTCTTGCGGTTAGCAACGCTGGGCCTCAGTAAGCCATCATAGGCCACTGTATTGCTCCGGCGCAAAGCAACTAAAGCCTGCACTGCGAACAGTTACTGCACTTTGATCGAATTCCTGTCCCTTGTCTCCTTCCATCAGACTCTATTTGTACTACAGGTCAGATAAACATGTTTACTTCAAGCAATGTATCCACTCACACACAGGTATACCTTGATTAGTGCCTTTGAGTTATCCCAACGCTTTCTATTCACTTCAAAACCGTTCTGTTCAAGATATTATTATTTGATGTAGTTCTTCGCTTACAATTAGTTGATTCGCACAGCAATACATCAACATTACTACAACAAAACTTGCTCTAATCAGAACTGCTCTGTTCAAGATTTTATGATTTAATGTATCTTTTCAGCTTACAAATGGTTACATTATTTGTACAGGAATGCATTAACATTACTACCTCAAACCTCGCTCTATTCAAAACCGTGTTATTCAAGGTAATGCTGTATATGTATGTAGATATGTGGGTAGGTAGGAAAATACGTGTTGCAATTCCCACAGGAAAATCCGTATACATAAATATTTCTTATTTATTTAATAAAGAAACGAATATGGCGTGACTGCGGTCTGAAATGGGATTTACATTCAAGTACCCTGGTTTTATTGACGGGTGTTGTGTAGTCGGGTGCACGTGTGTCTAAATAGGTAGAAATAATTGTGTTTACGTTTTGGGGGATATGTTGTTACCTTATCAATATGCGCCGTCCTCCTACGAGTTGGTACGTTAATTGCTGACAATGAAAAGAGTGAAAGGAGGTGAGAGTTTTGATTATATATATATATATATATATATATATATATATATATATATATATATATATATATATATATATATATATATGCGTGTGTTTGTTTTTGTTTTTTATAAAAGTCCAAAGACAATTTCTTTTACATATCATTTCTGGTTTCTCCGCACGAGGAAACATAGGTCAATGGTTAGAGTATATGAGACTTGTTAAAAGGTTTTTCAATCGAGTCCCTTTAGTTATTCATTTAGCCACTATTAAGATCCAAGACAGTGGTTGGTGACAAAAAAACTGATTATGATGCCAGTTGTTTGTTTTTTTTTTAAATTTTACCCATTACGTAAAAAATTGCAGTTTTTAAATAATTTTGTAATTGCACAGTACATAAAGATATCAAACACATTAAGTCTCTCTGTATTTACTTCTTTATGCTCAACCAATGCTGGGCCTCACATGGAGAGACCACAAGACAGCACAGTACATCTGAGAAAAGACAAGAGTCAGGGACTTCATAGAATCCATAAAAAATCTCTAATGGCAATAGGCTGGCCATGTTGCAAGAATGGCAGACAACCGATGGACATCACGACTCACAACATGGATTCCAAAGATCACATGCGAAACTGAGGCCGGCAGAATATTAGATGGAGAGACGAGCCAGACAGGTTCAGGAAGTACTGGCTCTGCGACACCCATGATAGAGAAGTGTGGCAAATCCTGGGGAAGGTCTATGTACAATGACGGACGTTGAAAGATTGATGATGATGATGATGATGATGATGATGATGATGATGATGATGATGATGATGATGATGATGATGATAGTGAAGAAAAACAAGCGAAAGAGATAATTTCAAATCACGGTAAGGAAAAGTTAATTCCATACACAGATTTAGTTTAATGTGAAGTGATCACCATCAAGAGTTTAACCCCCTAAACGTGACGAGGATTGTTCCTCTTGCTCTTGTTCTTGTTACGTGGTAAAACATAGTACAATTGACTGGATTTTGACAAAGACTGCATTCAAATAAACAACTAGCACCCGTGAGCATATTTTTTGTCTCCAACCGTAAAACGCTTACAACGAACGAAGCAAACAATCTTCGGTGTATTTCACAAAACCACTTGTTTCACAATCAGAGCAGAATTGATACAGAAGCTTCTGATGCTGATCGTTACTACGGTAAAGGATGCAATCTTCACTGGATGCCCGACTACTGTGGCCTTGTGTCAAACCAAGTTAAGCATATTAGACATCGAACACATTCTGGTTTAGTATTTACAGTATATATACGGAATAGTTTGACTCAGGTAGCGAGGCATCCAAGGAGACCCAACCTCTTTGCGATAGTAATGGCGAGCATCTCAAAACTAAAACGGAGAATGTTAGTTTCTATGTTTTTTAACAAACTCCTGAACGGTTGCACCCCAAAAGCTAGAAATTTGTGCATAAGGATAATTTTGCACCAACAATAACATTGGATCGGTGGCAATCTCCTCTGATGACCCCTACAGTTCCATAAGGTGATAGCATTGTCTACGTTCATGAGACACAGCAATGGATAGTACATATACTACATTTCGACCTGCTCCTGTCAGAACTTTCTTTCGGAGTTTTGGGTTGGTTGGTACATTATGAATGGAACTACTTGGTCTTCTATAATTGTATGTCATTGAGATAAAGGGAAAACAAAAATCCTGCAAAATAAAAAAAAACAAACTTCAAACAAGTCATTGGTTTCATTCTCTTCTTATTGATCTCTTTTCAGCTCTCGCCTTGTTACAATGCATTATTGTGGTTCGCACTTGTATGGTTCCACTTGTCCTATTAGGTGGTCATCAGATTCTTCAAATCTCGCTTTTTACTCAAATTCATTTTTTTGCCTGATTTAGAATTTTATATTCCTCAATTATAACAGTACATTAATCAAATTTGTATCTTCTAGCAAGGTAATTATCTTGCCCAATCAGATTATACTAACTATCCAAACTGGTGGGATAAGTTTGAACTCTTTTTTTTCTGAATGTTTAAATGATGATAGAATTGACAAATGTTATAGGATTAAACGATCCATACAAAGGAAGTCTCATTTCTATCGTATTTTTGGTCATGTTTGCGTTTTAATGAATTGATTTCACAGGGTATGCAGCCTGAAACTTCAAAAAATGCTCCAGTTCCCGCTTACTGATCCCCTGAATCTGGGCAAGGTTATTTTTTGAGGCCGCTGGACGAATCCTCGGCCTCTTGCGTTTAGCAATACCAAACCCCAGTAGGCCATCACCGGCCACCGTATTGCACCGGCGCAAAGCTACCAAAGAATGTACTGCAAGCAGATGCTACGCTCTGGTCCTAGGCAAAGGGCTGGGGAGTGATATTTTGATCCTAAAGCTAACAAATACTCTGATTCTAGACAGAAGTGCCGATCAAACCGTAAATCATCCAGCCATTCACTAATCTTAGCCAATGTACGTATTGAGCAACCTGTGAAGATAAAACTCATCAGACCCTGTGAAACTACCTTGCTAAGAAGGGATTTACTAACTCTAGCCGGATACGGTACAAGGACGTGGGTATCAAGCGCCGAGTGTGAGACTAAGTTGCTTAGAATTAACTGACTAATCTCGAATAAGACACAAAGGAAAAGGTATGGGGGTACCGATTGAGGATCGAACTCACTATGGCTTGTGAGACTACATCGCTAAGAAAGGTTTATTAACCCTAGTTGAGTGCTGCAGTTGTGGACACTAGTACGAGGTGTTCACTGAGGATCGATTTAACGATGACCTGGTATTGCATGCTATTTCTCTGCGGCAGGTGTCGAACGAGGTAATTAGAGTAAAACTAGAGACAATGAGATTTTCAATCGAGTAAGAGGCTGAACAGAGACAAGGAAGGTAAATACACAAGTCTTACAACATTTGACAGCAGTCAGGGAGGATCAAATTCACTATGTTATGGTCTGGTATCCCCCTGCGGCAGGTGCCAAGGGAGGTAACTAGCGTATAACCGGAAACCACGTGATTTTACCGTAGACTAAGTGACTGGACAAAGTCGATGTCGGCAAATAAAGAAGAGTTACAAAATCTGACAGCAAAGCAGATTAAATAAGGGATTTTGAATTTTAGGAAAATTCTGTAATTAACAGATCCACAGTAAAATATAAAAGGAAACGAAAAAAAAAAAAAGGATTTGCTTTTTCTTTTTTTTAGACAACGCCTTAAAAAGCTTATCTCGACTGACTATTATCAGAAGATGACCCGTCAGAAAATGCTTAAATTTACTGTGCGGGAATAACTTGAACAAAATCGAAAAATGTCGTTTGAAACGGCACACAAACACGTTGGAGACACGTGCAAAGAATTACAGGTGTGAGGATCGAAAAATTGAAACACTTGAAAAGCAGTCAAATTTTGAAAGGTTTTAGCGTAAAAACACCACACCATTTTTTTTTCTTTTTTGGTTTTGATGTAAATCGATTCCAAAAACCACAGGTGAAATGAAGATCTTACAACACTGACAACTTTGAAGCAGCCCTCTTTATATATATATATATATATATATATATATATATATATATATATATATATGTGTGTGTGTGTGTGTGTGTGTGTGTGTTTATATATCAATCCTGCCTCGCAGTACTGGATGGGATTATGGAAAGTCTATAGTAACACTAAAGAGATGTAATATATTGAAACAGCAGTCTGTGGATGACACAATAATTAATGCTCCTCTATTCAGGGTTGAGCACTCTTTAAGTGAGGTAACTCATCCATTGTAAGCTTATGCTAGGAATAGAGCACACTGGTGGATGGAGAATTTCTGTGTAAATAGATATATCGCTTAAATATCGCTTAAATTCAGTATTCTTGACCATCCAGTTCCGTAGTCCAGAGATAGGATATCGGCCCCCGAGTCTGAAATGAAGGTTTCAATCCTGCCTCGCAGTACTAGATGGGATTATGGAAAGTCTATAGCCACACTGAAGAGATGTAATACATCGAAAGAGCTGTCAGTGGAAGACACTATATATATATATATATATATAAGTAATTGTGTTTTACTTCTCACAGTTCCTGCAATTGAATGACGGTTCGTGGCCAACAAACAGATCCCCTGAGTTTTGTTTAAAAGCCAAAAGAAATGGATTCATGACTTTTAATTAGATTTAGGTTTAACAAAGAAACGATAGTCTACAAAGCAAACCCAAGTTGTTCTCCCCACTGTTCGGAAATTGCGAGAAGATTTTTTGGCAGAACTGAACCTCCCCGTTATTATTTTCGCTTGGGGAAGCATTCACTGGCGATTTTCGGATTCAGTGATTTTTCTCTATGAAAGTCGTTAACTTCATAAAGACAAACAGGCATTAAGATCCGTTTTACATCTCGCTACTAATTTGTGTTCATAGAGAACGACTTTCCATAAAAAAATGTAGGGGCCTATACGCACACGTGGGGGCTATGACAAAAACTTGCTTTGCTGCATTGCTTTGTTTTTTTCTTTTACTCATTGCCGAAGGGAAACTGGCCTAAGTATGGTTGTAATAAAAAAGATACACAATGGTAATCAAATAAAAATTAATTATGCTGATTCACAATACTTCATCTAATTAAAACAAATTGGATTGGCCCATCCTTGCAAACAGTATCGTGAATAGGTTACGATTATCATAACCTGCCCCCTTTTAGAGCTAATTAGGGTAACGATCTGTGTGGTTCGTTTTTCTGGGGAGCCGGGACGTTGAGCCTCGATACCTTGAAAATTGCTTGAAAGAAAATCAATTTCGGAAAACTTGAAAACAAGCTAAGTTTGTCCCTGCAACGTTTCGAATATTCATGCAAATCTTAAAATCAATTTTTATGCAAAAATCCATATCTAGCATAAATGAATCTCCGTTGCCCGCGAGTGTACCATAACTGATTATCTGAAAAAAATATTTCTAAAATCATCTAATCTATTATTGAAAACAATGATCTTTTACTTAAAATTATCTAAAAAAATACCAGCACAATAATTGTGCATTGTTGGTCCAAAATGACCACGGGGGGCCCCAAAAGCATTTTTAGATGGTGCCTAGTGTTATATTCATGCAAAGTTGGGCCAAAAAAATGTGACCAGGAGTACGTGTGCACGCGCTCGAGCATGCACACACACACACACACACACACACACACACACACACACACACACACATACTCGAGCAAAGAGAGAAGAATTTCTTGACTGATTGTTCGGGCGATTCTGGGGTTATGGTGATTCGATATTTACCTTAAATTGTGATGAAGGTAAATAGTATAAAATTATCTATAACTTTGGCAGTACTCGTTCCAAAGATACAAAGAGCTGGATTTTTGGATGCCATACGAAAGTACGACTTCGAAGTATTTCGATTACTTCTTTTCAGTGTTTCCATTTTAGATAATTCCGACCTAAATTTAGACCGATTGCTGATTTAGATATTTTATATCTAGATGCAGATCTCTATTTTTGACAAGAGATCTATAATCTGTGATTTTTTATCTATTTTTATTAGATTTCTCGAGAACCGCTGATCCTTACAACTTGAAACTCTACACTGCAATGCCTTGAATTCTGACGGATATATCTGGCAAATGTCAACCCAGTCCAGTTGTTGAACATTCACACTGCACTCATACACAGGCAGAGAGAGAGAGAGAGAGAGAGAGAGAGAGAGAGAGAGAGAGAGAGAGAGGTGGGGTGGGGTAGACAGAGATTTCTTCAATAGTAGATAGGTGATTTCCTTCATCTAAAAAATAAATAACCAAAAAATTACCGGATACTAAAACTACAAATTAACAAAACAAACATGGTGCCCGATATGGGTTGAGGAGAGTATATTTGAAGATCTGATTTGGACTTCTTCCGGCCACTAGCTCTCGTACCTCAGCTGATAAGAGCGACAGGGCGTTAACCTGGCCTCCTCCATTGCATTAAAGGACGTGGTTTCGAAAGCTTATTCTTGTGTTCAGATCCGTCAAAAATTAGTCATCCTTTCAAGCTTTAGCCCCTGCATTTTCAGTGGTGGAAAAGCTCAAATGAATTGAAACTAGCATTCCATAGGAAATTATGAATCATCACCAACGACATACGCTGCTTTGGGGGTGATCAATCAAAATAATGGAAAAAAGGATGACCAATGAATAATTTACTTCCCTCACCTTTTGTTGGACTGTGATCACTAAAAGGAAAAGGTCTGAATTGGAAAAAATAAAAAGTGGGCAAAAACTAATGACCGATTTAGCATAGAGTTACAGTGTATATTGACTCTCCCCTTGAAGACCCATTTTAGAGGGGAATTCTCAAAATAAAATTGACAGCATTTTCTTTACTCATTGAAAGGAGTGTATGTGTGGAAAGTTTCAAGTTTCTACTATAAACAAATAGAGCTGAGCGAAAATGAATAGACACATACATACATATAAATGTCAGGAAATGAGTATAACCTAAACCCAGTAACAGTGATTGAACCGAACTTTTGTTGAAAGCGGAGATTAATTAGTTTCTAAAGGAAATTCTTTCAACTATTTCATTTCATTTTTACAGTTTGTTCGACAAGTCAAATTGAATTACTCGTAAAAAGCTATTGAGGAGGGGTTTAAAAACTTTTCCAAGCAAAATAAACAGTACATGTTGAAAATTTCAGCCCTCTAGCTCCATTGGTGCGATTTGTACGCCTGGTACATAACCAGCCATCCAGCAGGACCATCTTGAAAACTGAAGAAACCTATTTTGAAAGTTTTGGTTAACAGTTACAAAATGGGAACTAGGTACACGGTGAGGCTGTGTTTTGGAAACTACGTATACGGTGATATTTCAATTAATACACTGAACATAAAAACCTGTAGAATTAGAGAAAGTATTTCCCCGTCAACATCACTGACGTAGTAATATAGAAATTAATAATTATGATTTACAATACTTTGTGTAATAAAAATCATTGAAAAAAATAATTACTCTATTGATACTGAAACGATCAGACCAAAAAACAAACATAGCTTGCGAGATGGGGGTAGAGAGCAAGTTTATAGGTGTGAGTTAGACTTTTGCCAGTCTCTAGATCATTTGATATGAGGGGCAGGGCGTTAACCTGGCCTCCCTCTGGCATCGAGGGACTTGAGTTCAGTTGGTTG
Organism: Thysanoteuthis rhombus; assembly: GCA_963457665.1. NCBI lineage: Eukaryota > Metazoa > Mollusca > Cephalopoda > Oegopsida > Thysanoteuthidae > Thysanoteuthis > Thysanoteuthis major. Next base: position 12,179,467 of record OY735236.1, on the reverse strand, counting down.
CAAAAGTTGTTTTTTTATTTTTATTTTATTGCTTATCTATGCTGTTTACTCACTGCCGAGGGGAAGCCGGTCTGATTAGAGTTGTGATAAAGAGCAACTGAAAAATTGAGATGAAGATACTCAGAGGTTATATCTATCCTCAAAATCCTCAGAGCCTCCATCTTCGACAGGGAAAAGCTCAAATTAATTGGAAAATTCACAATATTGGATACTTTCAACTTAATCACCAATGGTGGCAAAGGGTTCTATCTCTTTTTATATTTGTGTGTCTTTTTTCGTGTGTTTATGTGTCCCAGCGCTCCTGGCCATACCGTTTTAGCTATGAACTTGGCATAAGTACTTCACTGAATACCTTTTCAAAATATTTTTTTAATTTTTCCAAAAAGAAAAGTCTTTTAGATCATTTGGGGCTCAATTTTGACGGATCTCTAGAGTACTTTTTTTTTTTTTTTAACTTTGTTTAAGATGTTAACTTGCAGAAAACGCCGGTAATATCATGAATAGAATTCATTCTGAGGTCATGTTGCGAGAATGGCAGACAACCGATGGACATCACGACTCACAACATGGATCCCCAGAGATCACATGCGAAACCGAGGCCGACAGAATACAAGACGGAGAGATGAACTTGACAAATTTAGGACATACTGGCTCCACGACGCCCATGATAGAAAAATGTGGCGGATCTGGGGAAGGTCTATGCCCAACGACAGATCCCTAAAAGACTAATGATGATGATGATGATGATGATGATGATATTTCGATGATTCTCTTTTTATAAGACTTCAAAATTTGATAGTTGTTCAATTATTGACGGGTTCATTTTATTTTAGAGTTTATTTGCCAAATCAAATAGATTTCTTATTGGGAGAGGAGAGTTGGGTCAACTCTATCATCAAATGGGCTTAATTTCAGTTTCATTCGAGTATAGATAGACCCCACTAGCTATTTGTGTTCAGATTTAGGTGCAGAATCTCTCGTGTTATACACGAAGAAATGCAATGAATCGTAATATAAAATTCATAACAATCATTTACCATACTTCTTCTAATAAAATAAACAATAACATAATCCATACAAATTATTCGTAATGATCAGCTGCTAAGAGGAAGACCCCCAACTGTGAAATAATTTCCTTCTTCTATGTGACTTAACAAGCGTCATTTAAGTTCAGTACATAGTAGATTTATAGACAAAGACATAAGCGAAGTTTAACAGCAGGTGACATAATACTAAAGCAGTTTAGTCAGTGAAGCGTGCATGGCAGGTGATAACATACAACAGTTGGTATACAGGAATGTCATCGCACACTCCTCACTCCCTGTAACACTCTGTGACAGATACCAAAGTAAATAGACTTTCTCACATTTTAATAACACAAAAGAAAAAAAAAACTGCCACGATGTCGCGTCAGTTTAGTCCGAGTTACCACTGGATGTACCAAGTTAAAAAACTAGGATATACTACAGTCCAGGCAATTTTGACGAACCTGCACCGAATGCTTGCGAACTATCAATTCCGATTCGGAGTTTCTGTATTTGTTCTATTACTACAATACTATACTCTACCCTGCTCGGACGGTGTAATGTTTAGCACATCTGCCTTCCTCGATGGTCTTGGGATCGATTTCCGGTTAACCTCTTTAGAGAAACACACAACAGCTAATTGAGTGCACTCAAAGCCTTTTGATTGGAGTTGAGGGCACGTATCGTCTGGTGTACGGCCACGCCCTTCCCCACGAGAAGCGAGCATGCCTTCACTCATCTTCGGAAATATTTCGCCAACATAGAAGAAGATCATGGCTATCTTAAATCCCAAATCAGCTACGCAACGTAGCGAGGAAAGTGTTTATAATGGAAAATTGTCTTCAATTTTTATGAGCGACTGAATGTTTGAAGTCATTTTAGCTAAATAACACCTTTGATTGAGTTTATTATTTTAAGACAATACATAATGTGAGAGTGGTATCTATGTGGTACATATATGATGCATAAACACAAGGGTATTTAAAACTGAAGTCATAGCTGCTGCACAAAAATCAAAACGAAGTAATACTATTATTGAAATGACAGACATACTTGTTATTTATTTGGTTATATAGCACACGATTTCTTTTCCAATGAAATCACCGTAGCCCAACAAATGGCAGACCAACCAGCTAAGTGGGCTATAGATTCTTCTCTCTTTGAGTGTCCGTGTGTCTGACTGTGTTTGTCTCCAGGGAACTCCTAGTCGCATCTCTGGGGCTCCGACCATGGACTTTTGTATGAATACACCCCTAGAAACCATTTAAAAAGGCTTTCTACGTTTTTGAAAAAAAGTTCTTTTGGGGGTCTCAATGGTTATTGTGGACCAATTTTAAGATAATTTCAGATAAAAGATATATTCTAATTAGATAATTTTTAAATAAAAGATCTACCGATTTAGATCATTTTAGATATTTTTTTCAGATAATAGCTCAGATCATTTTTGATAATTTTTGATAAAAATCTATTGTGTTAAAATTATCTTAGATACTTTTTTTTAGATAATCAGTTCTGGTACACGTGCGAGCTACAGTAATTTATCAATACGAGGTAAGGATAAATTTGCGTCTTCTTAAAAAATTAGTTACCCTATATAAAACCTTGCACCAGTCTAATCCACCTACGCTAGATGTTAGTGTCAATACTACTAAGGTTAGTAATGCTTTTTGTTTATTCCAATTGACTCTTTGTGGAGCATTGGAACAAAACTTCTCCGCTGTGGTTTCAGTACCAAGATGGAGTTTCTAATCCGACACACCCAACCCTCCGGGTCTTAGCTTAGTAAGACTGAAAGCCTATCTAGACTTCCGGAGGAAAAAAAAATGAGAGTTCGAATCCCGAAAGAGACTTATTCTTTAATTCCGTTCTGCATTACTTATTAACGATTCTGGAATAATGATTAAATTCCGTGGGTGTTGACTAAGATTGTCCATTATCTCATGCCCCTCTATTCTCTCATCCTTTGCTTGTATCTCTTCATTCTCTCCCTTATCCCTTCCGATCTTAATTGCCTAACCACGTTTTTATCTAAAAGTCATGCAAACTGGATCAGTCTCAGATGAAAAAATCTTCCTACTCTTCAAGTCAACAAATAAGCTTCCTTTTCTTCCCTCTCCCTTTCTACCCTCTTATTAAATACTTTTTTTCCCATTCAGGTGCCACGATGTCGAGTCAGTTTAGTATGAGTTTGATTTTTATTTTTCTCGCTTAATCGACCTCGAAAAAGCGTCAGGAAACGATAGGATGCGCGTCAAAACATGATTACCCTTTTTTTGGCCATTTTAAAGGGCTAAAATGGCTATATATCCTGAAATGCTGGAAAATAGCTAATAACTGGTTAACAATGCTATGAAATGGCTAAAATAGCGCTAAATATTGAATTTCTGCGTTGCCAAAACAAGAAAGGAGCTAACAGTGCCCTCAGATCCATTGGGTTGCCTTTTGAGAGAAAGAGTACGATCTCACGTGACCAAGATAAATCTGGATAACTATGCATTAGCAAATATAAATCAATCAAAAAATAAGGGAGACTACTCTATGATTAGCATTTGATAGTTATCTTCCTTGACAAATCAGTTATTATAATGGAAGCCTCTGACGCTGATTATCGTTGAGTCAACCAAATTTTTGGATTTTTCAAGTTGGCGCATAATTGGATTGACTCAGTACCTCTTGTTACAATACTCAAGGGTCACTTACAGAGAGACAAAATCAAACTTTTCGTATCAGAGACTAATTGGACACATGGAAATTCCACGGGTGTTAACAATTAAGATTATCCCTTATTTCATGCCTTTCCTCTCTCCTATCACCCTTTGCCAGTATTCTCTCATACGCAAAAATGTTCTTATCTTTCTCAGTAATCTTCCTAATTTTCTTTTCTCCTTCCTCCCTTCACACCCTTTTATTAAACTACCCTCAGTGAATAGCAAAACCCCCTTTTCCTCCCCTCTCCTTTCCTACCCTCTTATTAGGTATGTATAATGACTCACAGCGGTTCGTACAGTGAAACGTCATCGTCTTCTACCGAAACCATTGGCGACAAATGCCGATGTAAATTGTCTTTTCCAATAACGAAATACAAAAAAAAACAAAACAAAAAAAAACAAAAATCAAAAGTAAAAAAACAAATAAACAAACAAACAAACAACAGAAAAAAGTTATCCTGATGTCGTGTCTGTTAAGTCAATCACGCTTTTTGTCGAAACTAGTATGGACATTTACTAATTGTTGATCGGTATTTCCCATAGTGGATCCAACGGTTCAACGAAAAATTCTTTGGTTCCGCAAACTATGGCGTCTTTTAATAAGATTCAATGAAAAATTATTTTATAAAAAAATGGTATTCGCCTTTTTCAAAATAATCAGTTTGCATAGAAACTAAATATCTTAAAAGACTGGACGCTACATCCTTTAATTGAATCCAATTCTAAACCAAATTTTCTGAGGGCACTGGAGACCGAGAAAAAGCAACATTCTTTTCATTAATCTGCTTTTGATAGAATTAACAAAATTGAAAATTTTTTCCGGAATGGAATAATTTGTAAATTTTTTCAAACGTTAATTACAAATTTATGATAGTTGAAAACAATAAATACCCTTACGCTGGCTACGGCAACTGCTTTGGCTATTCAGGCTTCAAGGTTCTTCGAGGGTTTTTGCAATAATGAATTGTTCAATTATTGAATGTGATGGTGGGTATGCTTTGTTTTGTTTTAATTTAAAAATCTAATGTGTATATTTTGTTCACAAAATGACCATAGACCCCAAAAAGCAACTTCTTGGAAACAACAACAACAACAACAACAACAACAACAACAGACGTTTTTCGATGGTGCTTGAACTCTTGCAAATTTTCAAGGTAGTCCCAAAAATGTGACCTGGAGTGCCTTGAGACAGAAAGGTGAGCAATGGGTGAAGAATCCGTAGCCCACCTGGTTGGTTGTTCGGGTGGCTTATTTGATGGGGCTACGGTAATTCGATATCACCATTTCAAATTGGAGACCCTAAATTACCATGAAAACAAATACAAATCGCTGTTTTTTAACTGAGCCAAGAAACATCTTGAAACATTAAGAAACATCTAGATTCACTTGATATATACCTAAAATGTAGGAAATATGTTCATCATCATCAGTCAAGAAATATCTCAAGTCTTTGAGTCAAGAAACATCTTAAAACACTAAGACACATCTTGATTCTCTAGATATATATCTGAAATGTAGAAAATATATTCATCATAATCAGCCTTTTATCGTCCGTCGTTGGACATAGACCTTCGCCATGATTTGCTATACCCCCCTATAGTCAGCGTTGCAGAGTTAAGTATTTTTGACCCATCCAGTCAGTCTCTCCATCTCATATTCTGCGGCCTCGGTTCTGCATTTGATCCCTGGAGATCAATGTTCTGAGTCCATCGGCTGTCTGCTATTCTTGCAACATGACCAGCACATTACCATTTGAGTTCCCTAATGGTTTCTGTGATACTTAATCCTCACTATTTATTTTTATCAAAATATTACTTGGTCTATTATTCTAAATTGAATAGAAAATCACTTATTTCATTCAAAATCATCTAAGTAGAAATTTCTAACATCCAGTTGCAACTAAAACATCTAGATTTAGATGTAAAAAACATGACAACAATAAGCAAGGGACGTAACTCGGCAACATCTGAATTAACAGCACCAAGCAAGGTACGTAACTAACACTTCAGTATGTCAGTCAGTGACTGCAATCGATGCTAGAGATGTTAGCGCATCTGAATAAATTATGGAAGACACGAAATTACTTGATCATTACGCCTACACATCTTTCTTGTTCCGTCAAATAATTCAAAAATAATTTCTGCGTTGGTTTCATACAAATGATGACGTCAATGTCTGCGGTTTTAAAAGCCACAAAAAACTCATTTATTTTGTTCTTTCTGGCACGTCTGTCTCAATGAACTTTTGAAAGAGATTTACGGGTCATAAACGACGTTTGTCCTGAGAGTATCCAGCAATTCCAAGATATATGAGGGACGGGTTGCATAGCCTTGATATGACTAGGCAACCTAACAGAGGAAACATTACTGCGCTTGAGTGAACTGAAACTCTCGCGTTGGGTCACTCAGTCGTCAGTACTACGCCGCTGTGTACAATATGACTCTCACATTCATAACGACAGCGCAAGTCATTCTTCGCGTCTCGTGCAGTTGTTCTTTTGCGGAACATCGCATCACCCACATCAGTCAGCCCCACCCATCACCTACAGTCTAGATTGGGCTCCCAGCGACTTCTGGTTCTTCAAACCGTGGACGAAATGAAAGAGGACTCGAAAAGGAACCCTGCAGTGTTTTTTTTTTCAGGTGTAAGGGACGCTGGAATAAGATTGTCGGGTCCCAAGGGAAGTACTCTGAATTGGACTAAGGTACCATTGCCTTTGGTGGGCTACTTTTTGTTGATACTAGATGGCTGAATAATATCTCGAACAACAACCAATGACCATGGAAATTAATGGTTCATGTGCAGTTAGTCTAAAAGCAGTGAGACATAATTCAGATTGTTGACTCTGAGATTTACTAAACCACCACCACCACCACCACCATCATCATCATCAGTAGTCTTTTAACGTCTATCGTTTCGCCACACTTCTCTATCATAGGCGTCACAGAGCCAGTACTTTCTGAATTTGTCTAGCTCGTCTCTCCATCTAATATTCTGCCGGCCTCGGTTGCGCATGTGATCTCGGGGGATCCATGTCGCGAGTCACGATGTCCATCGGTTGTCTGCCATTCTTGCAACATGGCCAGCCCACCGCCATTTGAGACTTTTAATGAATTCTATGATGTCCCTGACTCTTGTCTTTTCCCTGATCTACTGTGCTGTCTTGTGGTCTCTCCATGTGAGGCCCAGCATAATTTTTTCATGTGAACGTTGCATGGTTCTCAATTTGCGGGTCTGTCTCTTGTTCAGGTTCCATGTTTCAGCTCCATATGTAAAAATTGGGAGGATGCATTGGTTATACACCCTTCTTTTTAGGATTAATGGGATCTTCTTATTTTTGAAGGTTGAGCTTGCTCTACCAAAGGCTTGCCATCCAAGTGTGATTCTTCGATTGATTTCTTCTTCTTTTGAGTGTCTCATGGAGTAAATCTAATTTTATTAACGATTTTGTGAAAAAAATTTAAAAATTTGATTTAGTACTTATTATAATGATTTAGACAATCCTGGTGTCGACAATCTGGGGTTAAACAAAGCAACACAGTAAACAGTAACCAAATATGCAACTCTCTCGGCCACCGAGTGCATCATCCTCGAAATTTATTTAGCAGTCTAATCTAACACAAGGTCGAATGAGGAAAGATTGTGTTGTAACAACTTCCTGAGTCAGTATTTTCCAAACTTTTTCGGACTACCGCCCCCTTTTAGGACACATATTTCATCAGCGCCTCCCTGTTAAGACGGTCGAAAATGATACATTGAAAATTAAATTTCTCTTCTTCGTCCCCTCATCAAGCCTCATCTTCCAACGCCCCCACCACCAGTTAATTTAACACCATATACTATAAATCAACGATAACTATGAAATTATTTGGGGGACATGATATCGTCAAATAATTCAATAATAATTCAAATTTTGTGGTTCAATCGAAATTGACTGCAAATGGCGATCAGTTAACATGAACCTATGAATAGATTTCATCTACTCCATCTCTGGAGAATTTCGTTCCCATATAAATAGGTTGGATTCTTTTTTTTTTCTTTCAATACTGAATTTCATTGTCCTCTAACTAAAGATAGATAAGGAGAACAAAGAATTTTCGTATGCGACGTCACGCATTCAGTAAAGTCGCCGCACAAGGAGAAATGAAGGATTTGACCCGCAGGCCATAGTTTGCCGACTCCTATTAGATCGTATGAGGCATTGAAACAAGTTGGTTTTATACAAGCTAGTCTTTCAGACCATTTTACTGTAGTGAATTCGATCCTCACTGGGTATCTCTTATCTCGTACCAGACTAAAACTAAGCTTAGTAAATATCAATGAATAGCTGACATCATTTGGGTGTTGTATGTATCATTTCCCGGTTGATAAGACGCATTTACCCCTGAAATATGTCGTACAAAATCTCCCTGTCTCTTAGCACTCGAATGTCAAGATGTAAGGCGGAATTTTCCAACCCTCACGAACCCAAGTCGTACTATACATATAAAATAAAATGATTTTTTCCGAATACTTGCTGTTTATAGGGCACTTCTTACCACTTGTAGCGTCTTATCAACCAGGAAATGCGATATTTTCCAAGTTTGTGGATAGTTATGCGCAATAGGATTGGAATACAAAACTCTGGTAATTGTTTGGAAGAGGTGAGATTAAACTTTTTGTCGATTTATCAGGTACTGCCATTTCAACTTTGGTAATTCTTAAATGGCTAAAAGTGGCTAGGATTTGTTTAAAAATTTACAGAAAAAAAAATCTGCCTAAAAACCCCAAGTCCAGACTTACCAACTAACCCTAACCCCGAACCCACCTGTTGACCCTCAGCCGAGACCTACCTGCTAGTCCTAACCCCAGACCTACCAACTGACCCTAACCCAAACCTTCCTACTAATTCTAATCACAAACCAACCTACTAACCCTAACGACATATATAGGCTTGAATGTAATCTGTATTTCTAGATCGAAAATAATCTTATTTGGTTATCGGGAAGAATCTAGCCACTTTCAGCCACTCAAAATGGCCATAGCATTTATCTCTATTTCTCCCCTGTGCAAAATATCGGCATAATATTTAATGTTACCTATTCCAAACAATTACCGAAACTCCTACACAAAATCAGCATGCCAGCTCATAAGTTCGAACATGTTTTCTTCAAAGTAAAAAAAAAAACCCCGAAGACATAACGTTCTCAGCTGATCAACACAGACGTCCTCACAAGATAAACAAAATTAGAATAAATATTCGTATAAATTGTACCAATGGCCTCTTCTTCTCACCGAATCCTTCTGAATTATTTACAAACGACTGCACCTCGGCACCCGTCATCCCAGATCATCAAAAATGATCTCCTCCTCCCCTTCACACGGACACAAGCAAAGCGTCAATGAATAAGAACCTTGACCGCAACCAGCAGCGGAATGCGGTCAGTCTGCTCGAAAATCAGTCGTTCCCAAAGTATGTGTCGCGACACAGAGGTGTGGACGGCTCCTCAAAATTTTTTTCCCATTTGAAACCACTTTTGCGGTTTATTTCGCGAACTACTATTGACGAGACAAATTTTTTCGCGGTCCTCACTTGCTGCTATGAGAGAAATACTTACTATCCAGACTATAATTAGTTACCCAGTAGTCTTGATCTAACATTAACTAAATATAGAAACTAACTTTCGTACCTTGCGTAAATGAACCAGAACTAATTATCTAAATGATTATGTTGAGTTTGCTGAAAAAAAATTATTTTAGAAAATAGATCTATATTATTTTAAAAAAAATAGCAGATCAAGATTTGGGCTCGGTTGGTCAAAAAATGACCGAAACGATCCCTAGTGGCAGTTTTAAAAAAAGAAAAAATCGATTTTGGATGGTACTCAGTAGTGTATTCATGCAAATTTTCAAAATTGCAGCCCCCTAAATGTGATCAGTAATGTACACACACTCACACACACACACACACACACATACACATACACACACATACATGGTTGTTATTACAAGTACTTCAAATACTGATTTTGTTACTTAGTCTTAACAACCAGGTTTTGCTTTGCTGTACACATAGGCACGGTGATTCGATTTATCAAATATAAAAAATTGCGACGTATTCATAATCTAAGTTTTGTGGAGTTTATTACAAGAGTTCATTACCAGATTGTTTATAACGAAATTGTTTTTTTAAACAAATTACTTGTGCGTAACAAAGCTAAATTTATTTTACAAAAGTAGCGAATAGATATTGAGTCATCTTACAATTAGCACAAGAAAGAGTACGTTTTTGCATTGAGAAAAAAGCATTACATACAAACTTATTCTTTAAAAGGAGGTTTTCAAATATATCCTTAAACCCTCAAAATATTTATGCTACCCCCGGAAGGTCCCGACCCATATTGCTGTAGTGTGCCGACCCTGTAGTAGTGTGCCGCAGCTAACTTCCGAGGGTGCCACGTAATTTTTAGATGTATCCACTAATCTCTATTAAGCGCTTTCCGGTAGGTCCCGCTTACATTAATCAATGGAAATAGGAAGGGAGGAAGAGATTTGATGTCATAAAAAATTTGACGTCATTATTGCTATAATGTACAAATGGAATGTATGCATTCGGCATTTTTGCATTGAAAAAGCCATTTACGATTTTTACTCTAGGAATATTTCAATATTATAATAATTCGCAAGTATGAGAATCAATTGACTCAAAAAAAGCTACTTCCTCTTCTCCTTACTCCTCCTTCTACTACCACGACGTATTCCAAGCCTTGAACGTGTACCGCTTCGGTCACAAAGTGGCTTATCTACGGGTCTATTTCCTGACTTGGATTAACGGAAAAAGGAGCGATTAACACGTATATCAGTGTGCTGATATAAAAGTTTCGTTCGTTGACTACTGAAGCGTTTTTGTCTTATCAAATCATCATATCTCCACAAATGGCCCGCTCGACCAATCAGTCAAGTGAGCTACAGATTCTTCTGTCTTCGTCCGTCTTGGTGTATGTGCACCTCCATTTTGGGGGCTATAACTTCCCCCAAAAAGTTCCTCAAAAAAGAAATAACATAGAACATTCATCACCACAGAAGCTAAACTAATAACAGAAAAACTAAATGATGATAGAATAAACACTTTAACAAGATCACTAACATACATTACATTGAAAGATCATGAAGAAAATTTCAAAACAAAACTATCATGCATATAATTAAATCATTAAAAAATTTAAATTGGAAGAACTTCAAAGAGACCACTAGAAGAAATAGATTACAAGGTGTGAAAGAATCCACTTGAAAAATTGGTGTGCAGTGAAAGTGTAATATAGTTCTTAGTGTACTGTCTTATATCAAAGTTTGAGGACCATAGCTTTGAAGTGTTTAAAACATAAGGCAACTAACCTATCGCAGATTGCATTGCGCTTCTGTGGCTCAACTGCGAATGACGGAAATATCTATCAATCACATAATCGACCCAGTAAAGTTACTGCAATTCTTTGGAATAGGTGTATCAAAACGGTATGTCGTTTTGCAAGGGAGGTTACCTGGATAGACGATAGGCATGCTTAGCGTGGCCATTTTGAATAGCTGCAAGTGGCTAAATTTTTAACCATTGTTCTGAAGTCGTTTCAATCTGAAAATACTTTACTTCTTAAAAATATTTCTGAGTCAATACGGTATATAGTTAGGGTTAGGAGGTAGGGTTAGTGTTAGGGTTAGTAGGTTGGTCTGAGGTTTCATTTCTCAATTATTTGTAGTTAAATCTACACAATAGCCTTTTTGAAAAATCATGTCTGCAGAGAAGTTATCTCTCTTGCAAAATGTATACATACCGTTTCAACTGATTTTTTTGCCAAGGATTTCTCAAGTTACGGACGAATTTTTCAGCTACTTTATGTTCCTCTGTCTGTAACTTCAAATGGACGGGTCCATTGTTTGCAGAGAAAACAAACTGTTCAGCTTATTTTTATGCCAGCCCAGTGTAATCAACGTTACCACAACATCTGCTCCTTGATTCCATAATTCAGTACGTTTTCAGCCCCTGTAACGCTTCATGGGTGTATCTTGGGCGATATTGTCCCAAATTATAAAAAAAAAAACGCAAATAATTAAAAATACAGACATTTTTGGCAAAAGTTTGGAATAGGTTCACCAGAACATTATGGCAATTTTTTGCAAGGTAGATAGCCTGGATAGACGTTGTACATGATGAAACGGAGGTAAACGTTATTTGATTTTAATTGGAGAAATTGTCGTCTAATTTAATCAAATCATTCTTTTCACCCCCAACGCATTTTACTGTTGTATCTTTTTTTATCAATGAAAAAAAAGCACCAACCTTAATCTTAAATACTAATCTAAACACAAACCTCAACACTAACACTTTGTGGCTAAATTTAATAAAATACAGTTTGAAATGTTTAACGTCGTCCGCTTTCGTTTGTTCCGAAATAGTTTAACAGCAGCAGCAGCAGCAGCAGCAGCAGCAGCAGCAGCAGCAATAGCTACTCGTGTCTGCAGAGAAGTTATCTCCCTCGCAAAATATCGACTTGATATTATTGTCATTCTATTCCAAACAATTACCCAATTTTGGCCCCCAAAGTAATTCATTTTTTCCCATTTGCTGTACACTCAGATAATACGACAAATATATCTGACATTTCAGAATTAATAATAGTTTGATTTCATTCTGTACGGCGGCTAAGACTTCAGTTTCAAATACCTTCATATTTATATGTTGTATATGTAACACACAGATACCGCTTCCCATCAATAACTGTATTAAAATGATAACCTCGATTGAAGTTGATAATTGGCTAAAATCTCAAACACTCAATCGTTCATAAAAGTTGGAGCCAGTATAGTACTATAGAAATAGTGCAAGTACATACTAACTGAATTAGAATTGAAAGATCACACTCCTTATGCTGAATGCTTGGAAATTTATAGCATGACTTGGTCATCGATTAAACACACCATTTACTGAAATGGGGGCAAGCACTCTCCCACCGGGCTACGGTGATAAATAGACACCGTCGCATTTCAAACACGCCAACTGCTCCTGTCGCAGTGAATGGGTTAAACTTGATTTGCAGGAAACCGTCGTTCAAAAACTGTCACCAAACCTTTCAAAATATGTTTTGTCAGTTTTAAAGTTGGTCCGCTTGGCTGGCTGGCTACGAATCACACAGTAAAGGGCTGAATATTTCAACATTTACTCATTATATCTAGAAAGAACATTCTTTTGTAATTTTTTCATTTTCCCAAATACGTTTCTAGTTTCAGTTTTCAATACAAATTTATGCTAAATTGATCCCTTTGTTTGTGTCCGACTGCATTCACGTTTTTTTTTTGTTGAAAATTCAGACTTTTTTATCGATCACTGCCAAGCAAAATGCGCGAGAGGTAACTTATTCATTGATCATCACTTTTTCCAATTTCTTTTAATTGATCAATCCTTCCAAACACGGTAGGCTGCCAAAAGACGTTGGTGACATTACAGTTTCTATCGTGTGACGAACCAGACTTGTTTCTCTTTTTGTTTAATTCTTTTGTGTCAGTTCGTTCAAAATTTCTCACCCTGTTCCCAAGGTTTGAAAAAAAAACCTGTCTTGGAATTCGTGTGTAAACAAAAAAAATGCCTTGCAAATTTACCGTTGAAGGCGCAGAAAATTGATTGAATTGTTACTAAGCAGGCGGGTTAACTTATCAAAAGCTGGACGGAAAGTCAGCGAAAATACCAAATTAAACAGCACTCAGAGAGCACATACCTCTGCCAACGCCATTGTCACTTATAACTGAATGGGTATCAGTTCACAAATAGTTACGATGCAGGGGAGATAGCATGAGAAAAATCCTTTTATTCCGACCGAAAATTCAGACACTGGTTTAATGGACCCAGGAATTGTTTTTCTTTTATTGAGGGAAATTTTTCTAAATTTCTAGATGTTTAGATCTATATTAGACGCTTTTCGTTCGGTCTGTCGGTCCTAGTTATGTTAAACAACTGAAACTGGAAAAAATGTCATTGAAAAGTGTGATGTCATTAAAAGATGTGACGTCATCAATAGAAAACCTATTTCGGGGAGGGGGGTATGTTCATCTTTTTATACCCAAACATTAAGATGGGATTACCTGTAACAATTGCAGGGCACGATTACCCTTTATTGACAGTAAGGTGACAACATTCAAACCTCCCTGCACTCGTCGAGAAGAGTTGATCCAGGGAGGGTCAAATGCCCCATTAGACCCCGTCCCCTAACTGACGCCCATTGGTCTCCACCAGGCTACCTCGACCAAAACTCACCCATAATGGACCTCTCAACGACACGGTACAAAGGGTCAAAAACTGTGAACCAGGTTGCGGGACTAAAAAATAAAACAATTTTGTTAATGATCCTATATCATCTTCAAGACGTGGATTACAAGGATTTTTTCGTACAGGATATCCTAACTGTTGAATTTCATTGGAACCTAAGGAATTTATTTATTGCGCCTCGTACTACTTGTTATATTTCGTTTAGTAACTCATGTTACCTGTTATGATGCGTTTATTTGTCACATAATATATCGGTCCGTCATTTTGTAGCTAAAACTGCATTCTATAATGGCTAAAATCGTCGAAATTTGTCCATTTCCAATATATATACATATATATACGATTTCAGCCATTATAGAATGCAGTTTTTGCTACACACACACACACAAACACACACACACACACACACACACACACACACACACACACACATATATATATATATATATATATATATATATATGGCACAGATCAGGCCAGCAGTATAACATAATATATAAAGCCACTTCTGAGGCCTGGAGAGGGCAGAAACATGAGCTATTTTGTCTGGCGATTCCACATTCTACTATATATATATATATATATATATATATATATATATATATATATATATATATATATATATATATATATATATATATATGAAATGGACATATTTGGTCCGACAGAATGAATTATAAATTGCATTATAATTGTATTATACATAGACATTTAAAATGATCTCCCGTTGTTACGCAGTCAATATATCATTCAATCTAGACAACGTAAATTGAATAAACGATTAAAGAAAACGAGGCACTGATAGGTTGGCCGCTTCAATGTAGCAATCCTCTTATCATTGAGCTAAACGTCCACTAGTATTGCAAAGGCCGAAAGTGAGACGAAGAGACCAAGAATAAACGAGATGATAATTTAGGTTAAAAGGAGTTAATAAGTCTTTGCGTTACCGTTGGCTGTTTAGCTCAATGGTAAGAGCATCGCTACGATGAGGCCGCTACCATATCGGTGGCAGGTTCGATTCCCTCAGCGGTCCCATTTACTCAACTTGTTTATTCTAATAACGTTGTCCAAATTGAATGATATATTAACCGTGTAACGACAGGAGATCATGTCAAATAAGTTTCAATTTAATATAATGCAATTTATAATTCATACTTTTTTTATAATTAATAATTGTGTCATCCACAGACAGCTGTTTTGTCGTATTACAACTCTACAGAATGGCTATAGACTTGATATCCCTTCCAGTACCGCTAGGTGGAATCAAATCAACTGCCTCTGGGTCTCCAGATGATCTACCCCTACCCTACGCAAAAGTTGACGGTCAGTATGACCGAATTAAACGATCCCTATTTGGGACGTTTTGGGTGTTGACGAATTTGTGTCGCAATCCTTTACCTAATCATATTTTGAGCTCTTCTCTCACTCAAATCAATGTTCAATGTTGAATATATCGAGCACTTTATGAAATAAACCCATCATGCATCGGATATTGCATTATATAATATTATATCATATTGTATTCCTCAATTGTATTATATATATATATATATATATATATATATATATATATATATATATATATATATATATCGAGTGACCCCACAGAAAACCAGAAAACGAAGCAAACAGACCATTATACAATAAAAATAAGGATTTAGTGGACTATAGTCACTAAAATAGGTTCGTAGTTTTGCCTTGATGAAATATCAACGATTCCATTGTTAAATAAGGTATTCATCGTTAACTCTCAGTGAATTACACATTTGGGAACCGTCTAAGTTAATTGTCCACAAATCCTTGTTTTTTTAGGGAGTTACCCAGTACACACACACACACACACACACATGCACATTATATATATATATATATATATATATATATATATATATATATATATATATATATATGTTATCGTGTCATCCACAGACAGCTGTTTCGTTGTATTACAACTCTTCAGTGTGGCTATAGACTATCCATTCTCCCATCCAGTACCACGAGGCAGGATATATATATATATATATATATATATATATATATATAAGAACTGATACATCAACTACATTCTGATAACAAAAATACCTACACCATACCTTCCTAATTTATAATTTATAACTACCAACAATCATAGCATTCCCCCCAACAAAAGGTCCTGAATAGGAATCTAAAATAAATCGAATCATTAGTCTGAAGGAGCCCAAACAGGGTCAGAACATACATATATATATATATATATCCCTCATATCAACTCTTTCGGCGATTAATTAGAAAAATCATTTCATTATGTCATCTCCTACATGTTCAGTTCTTAAATTTATCATTTGAAAAGTTGAAAGAACAACGAAATATTTTGTTAGAATGTAGCGAAATACAGTATATAAAAAAGTAAATAAAAGTTTTATACCAAGAAATTTTAATCAGTGTATAGGTTACCTTATGTTAACAAAAATACAAAAAGCATATACATTTAAAGCCTCTTTATCCCATAAAATTACTAGGATGAAGATTGTACATTTACTTATATTAAACTCACCAGATTTAATCATCAGAAGATTGGGTGTAATCTTCAAATATCGATGTTGTAGTGGGGCATTGCCAATAGCTTGTAACAACTTTTCTGGTATTTCGTTGTTACTAAATCATTTATTGTACCTTCTTAATCAAATAATCATCTCACTGAACATTTAAACTTCAATATTTGAGTGGGGCAATATCAAGCAATTTTTTGTCGGCCAAATTTACAAAAATCAACCGGATCTAGCAAAAAAAAAAAAAATAAATGAAATAAAAAAAAAAAAGCAAAATTTGGCAAACCCGTTTTTATTTTTTTAATGCTTTAATTGATCTTCTCTTCAATTTAAATAGCACATACTTTACATTGCTGGCGTGAAAATGTAGGTGGTACTTACCTAGAACGTAGCGTTTCAACTCGGGGGTCAAATGAAGCATAACCATATGCAGACCTTGCGTAGGAGGGACCTGGTCACGGATGACTGGGCCATCACAGGTTCAGATGGAATATTGTACCAATCGGGCCAACCGTGAAATCACATCTGAGTTTATAAAAGACCAGCGAGACAGATTTAGTTCAGTCATTTGGTCTTCACGTGAACTTCAGTAAAGCTAATGCCTTGCACAACACATATGTTGTGGACAAAAACAGAACGAACAGAATAGAAAAAAAGCAGTGCTAAAGAAAATACACCGCTACATTTACCTGGGACAATGAATCTCCATGAAATCTTCAAAAGAAGAAGAAATCAAACGAAGGATCCCACTAGGTTGACGAGCTTTCGACAGAGCAAGTACGACCTCCAAGAATAAGACGATATACAGCCAGTGTATCCTCCCGATAGTCACCTAAGGAGCTGAAACATGGAACCTAATAACGATGCAACGTGATCAAGAGAGGATCATGTGTAACATCACATGGATAGATCAAGAGACAGCACATTAGTAAAAAACAGGGGTCAGAGATATCTTGAAAACCATTCTAATTCTCAAATGGTAATAGATCGGCTATGTTGCAAGAATGTCTGACAACCACTGGACGTCACAACTCATATCGTTGATCTCCAGAAATCATATACAAAACTGTGGCTGATAAAAAATAAGATAGCATGACGATCTTTACAAGATCAGAAGGTATTGGCACTGTCGCTTCTGCAGCTGAATCATGAAACTTAGCCAAGAAGAAGTGGCTCTTAAACTAAAAACCACGCAACATGCTCAGAAAGTAATCATGTTACACACAACATGAAAAGATCACAAAACAGCACATAGTATATCAGAGAAAAATATAGGGGATTTCCTGAAAGCCTTTATAAAATTTAAATGGCAGTGGGCAGGCTATGTTGTAAGGACGTAAGGCAACTGCTGGGCATCGTAATTCAAAACATGGATCCTCAATAAACACAGACACAAATACCGACTGAAAGGTTCCATTCATGAAAACTAACATGAAATAGCCTCGAGCCTGAAGTTAAAAAAACGACCTCACTTCCTCCTTCTAAAAGAATGATAATAAAGATAAAACAGGAAAACTGCCACGGTTGCATATTAATTTAATTAAATTAATTCATTCACTTTTCTTTTAAATTGAAAATATTTGCAACTTATTCATTCATTTTTTTATTATAGATATCAGCCATTATCTTGAATTGTGATAAATTTCGTTTTAGCTTTGCTGGGTCAAATTGTAAGATCTGCATTAATCTGAATACGAATCCCTATATAAAGAATTTTAAAATGAAAGCGGGTAAAATTGTTGCTGCCAAAAAATAAGACGGTGTGTTGATCTAGACAAGTTCTGGACGATTTGGCACCGTGGTGCTCGGAATCGAAAACAAACTGGCAGTCCATGGGAAA
>OY735236.1:12133575-12156075 GCA_963457665.1 Thysanoteuthis rhombus | reverse complement strand
TCGTCTTGGTATTGTAAGGTGAGTAGCAATTTTAATAGCCGGAGATGCCGTCACAATTATTGTCTTTTGTGAATATTGCAGTTTAGAGACGATTTAGTTACGCAAATATCTTTCTGATTTTTTTCTTCTCACTTGACTGAAACTTTACTAATAAATAAATGAATGAATACATAAAAATAAAGATAAATAAATGGATACATTCTTAACCTACTTTTCTAGAAATCCAATGAATGCTCTAACCTAGAAGGTAACATAAAATTTTATTTGCTGATATTTTGGTCTGAATTGATCTGGCGGGTCGGAACCGTTTTTTCTATTTTTTTTTTTTCGAAAGAGGAAAGCCCGTTTTCTGGGAAAGGATGTCAGTGAGTGATTTTTTTCTAGAAGGCAGCGCCCATCTCCTATTTGCAAAAACGATGCAGCAAGCAATCATGGAATAAGACGATCTTCTACATGTAGCATATTCTTTTATTTAGTAGTTCCGAAACTTTGAAAACTGGAGTGAGTCAAGGGTTTTATTCAGACCGCTGCTCACTATAATGGTACCGCTAGCTCAAGCGGTTAGAGCAGACCTAGAACTCCAGCACTCACATCGAAAAGTCTGATGGTTCGTATCCCAACCTGGCCAATTTCTTTATTTTCCGATCAACGCCATTGTTTCGTTCCCTACTGTAAATAATTCGGTCTTAGCAAAAATCTACTTCCTTAACTCTTTCTTTATTCCCTATGTTGGATGCTAACATCCATTATTTATCATACTATCGGCCTGGGAACAATAATATACATAGAAATACGTAAAAGATACAAGTAGTTCTGAGACTGAGAGAACACATAAACAGGTTTTGTTTATGTGTTCTCTCAGTCTCAGATCGAAGAAGTTCTCTCAGGCCAGCGATCGAAGAAGAGAGAAATGAGTCAAGAGAGTAATCAATAAGCAACCTCTGACCACTAAGAATCATTTTTTCTTAAATTTCAAATTGATATACATTAATTGGAATCCTGATATATAGTACTATAATTATGTTTTCCAATAACTGAGTCATGGATGAAAGTTTTCTGCCACAAGATTCGCGATGTCAGATTTAATATTTGATGTTTCAATTCTCAAGTCATGTTCAACATTCAGTCAGTTTCGTTTGGAGGAAGAAGGAACTCTACACAATCAAAGGTAGGTTGTATAAAAAGAGCCAAGTTATCTGAATTTTAAATCCATGGTATCAAATCACCGTAGCCTCACAAATGGCCCGTCTGATCAACCAGTTAAGAGGGCTACAGATTCTTCTCTCTTCGAGTGTCAATGGGTGTGTCTCTCTTGGTGCTCTTGGTCACATTTTTGGAGTTACAACTTTGAATATTTCCATAAGTGCACCACTTGGCTTTATCTAAAAAAACAAAAACAGCATGTTTCTTCTTTCATGAAGGTGCTTTTGGGGGTATCAACGGTCATTTTGAACCAACAAGGTTCAAATCTTGTGTTGATATTTTTTTTTACACAATTTTAGACAAAAGATATTATTATTATTATTATTATTATTATTATTATTATTATTATTATTATTATTATTATTAATAATAATAATATTTGCAATCTCACACTAGTTGCCTGGTGGTAACTGCTGGAGTTTGAGTGACAGCAAGTCTCCCCAAGTCTCCAGCCCTCCTCTCCTAGTTCTCATAGGCCACAGTAATTCTGCAGTTTACAGTTTCACACTGGTTACCCAGTGGTCATTGCTGAAGGCTGAGTGACAATAAGTCTCCTCAGGTCCTCTGCCAACATCTCTTCTCTCTTTTGAAGACTACGGTATTTCATTTATGCGAGATATGGATATCACTAGAATGTTCAACTGCCCTAACTGTTATCTGATGGACCCCCGGGTAACCGCAGACAACATTTTCGAAACCACTGCCCTAAACCCGTGAACTAGAAATCATCAAATGTTCTGATCCATGCAACTCTAATTGTCTGTTCAGTGGTTCCAAAATGTTCGAAATAGCAAAGAATTCCCCCAAAATTAATTGAATCGAAACTGGAATCGTTCTTCTTTGATAGAATGCACAATTTATTTCAAAGGTGGCATAAGTCTGTTAAGATCAGATAGAACATTTTGATGGCCGAATAATGATGCTATGAAACTATATGAATGAAAAATTATATCTTTAGTCTCAACTGAAGAATAGGCTCACAGCTCGTATGAGAAGAGACGTTGCCAAAATCAGAAGTCGATTTCCTTGCTCGGAAAAATGCCTCTTCTTTCCTGATGTATTTTTTAATCATCTCAAGATTAACATACTAAGGTGCTAATTGATTAAATGTGTCCCATTATTCTATTAGTCCTAAAAAGAAGGGTCTACAACATATGCATCCTTCCGATAGAGACCCATGGAGCTGATTCAAACCAAAAGATTGACACTTAAACAGAGAACCATGCAACGTGCACCGGAGAGAATCATGCTCAACCTCACATGGAGAGATCACAAGACAGCACAATACATCCGGGAGAAAACAGGAGTCCGAGACACCATAAAATCTATTTGAAAACTCAAATGGCAAAGGGCAGGCCATCTTGTTAGAATGACAAACAACCGATGGACGTCACGACTCACAATATGGATCCCCAGAGATCACATGCGAAACCGATTATTATATCAGAAAGAAAACAGGATCAGAGATATCATGGAATCCATTGGAAAACTCGAATGACAATGGGCTGGTTATTTTGCGATAATGTCAGACAATCACTGGACATCATGACTTACAAAGTAGATCCTAGAAAAAATAAGCAAATCTGTAGCTGACCAAAAATAAGACGTTCAGAAAGTTTTGGCTCCACAACGCCCATATTCAGGAAGTTTGGCGAATCTCGTGGAAGGTCTATGACCAACGATGGACGCTAAAAGGCTGATGGTGTTGACAAGACATGAAAACCATAGAATTAGCAGATCACCTGACCTACACGTCATTCCTGTTCAGTCATGTGATACAAACTAATTTCTGTGTATTCTATTATGACGTCATTATCGGCAGTTGTAAAAACCGGGAAAATCTTGTCTACTTTATTATTCTCGATATACACGCCCAGTAGAATTCTAAAGAAGATCTACGGGACGATTATATCCGGTCATATAAATGATATTTATGCCCCAGGAGTCTCGAAAGGGTTAAACGCGCTAGTTGCTCACTGGAGCGTTGCGTAGTAACAGTTTCTCTGTGTTTCAGCAATATATATATATATATATATATATATATATATATATTATTGTGTCATCCACAGACAGCTGTTCCGATGTATTACATCTCTTCAGTGTGGCTAAAGACTTTCAATTATCCAACCCAGTGCCGCGAGGCAGAATTAAAACCTTCCTTTCAGACCAAGAGGCCGATATCCTACCTCTGGACTACGGAACTGGACGGTCACTAAGGCTGAATTTAAGCGATATATCTATTTACACAGAAATTCCTCATCCACCAGAGTGGTCTATTCCTATGGATGATATATATATATATATATATATATATATATATATATATATATATATATATAACATATAAAGAATATATTACTTACTTTGAAGGTCAACGAGACTATCGAATCACCGTAGCCCTACTAATAGCCCACCTGACCAATTAGCCACATGGACCATAGATTTTTCTCTCTTTGAGTGTCCGTGTGTCAATGCGTTTGTATCGCCGGGCGCTCCTGGTGAAACTTATGGGGTCTATAACTTTGAAAACTTGCATGGATATATTTTTAAGCACTATCTAAATACGTATTTTTTCCCCAAAAAATGCCTCTTGGGGTCTTTATAGTCATTTCAGATCAATCATGCCCAAATCTTGTGCTGTTTTTTTTTGGGGGGGGGGGGTAAAAAGAAAATTCAAAAGATAATTTCAAATGAAGATCTATTTTTCTAGATAATTGTTTTTAGTTCATCAGTTCTGGTTTACGCAGGGGCTATGGTGATTCGTTTATGTGAGGTACGGAATGTTCTCTTTCTTTTTTCTGTAGTCTCTTTTTCTACCATATTCCTCAATTCTTTTCTGGTTGACTTTTTCGCAAGTGTGAAGAATTGATTGTCTTTATTCTAGACCATTATTTACCTTCCTCTTCAGCTGGTCCTTGGCATAATCCAGATTTTAGAGCATTTTTGCAAATGTCCCAATAGCTCAGCTAAGGACGCTCAACAAGTCTGGTTCCATCAGTCAACTCATCATACAGTAAGGCTTTTGACCATTTTACTGCTATTCCCCCTTTAATAGTTGGACCTTACCTTCACCCACCAATTATCTTCAACGAAATGATTATTTTGAAATGAATACTGAAAATATAAGAAATAAGGTATTCCATTCACACTCACACTTATAATAATTAGCAATTTACAAATGTCTTGTGTCACGCTTACGTCATTTGTGAGTCCAGTGACGTAGCTTAAAAGAAAAAGAATTATTTTACGTTAAACTTGATAAATTATACCTTCACTGAATTTTACCTTTAGATTAGTTTTATATTCAGGAAATATTGAACATAAACAAAAAAAATGATGTGGTATTTCTTTTTTATTTAAAAGAATTGTCAAAAGTGATAACTATTGTTTCCCTTGATTATTCATTTGCAAATGCGTTTGAAATCCGGGCTCATTTTGGGCATATCAGATTACACTAATTTTCTTGACTCAAGAAGGCTTAAATTCAAAATACTAGACTGAATAACTGCTCAAATGGGCGGATAAATTACGGTCCAAAATTAACCAAATATTAATATTGAAGAAAAAATAATGAGGAGGTAATGTTAAGGAAAAGGGGGGGTAATGTAAAAATGTTGAAAAATTAGGCAAATAATGAAAGAAAGGACGTTTTAGGGGTTTGAGATGAAAGGGGGCAGCTTGATGTTAAACTGTGACAATCGAGAGGACACCTTCAATTTTCCCTCATTATGATCTCTGAAAGTGAAAAAAATCCCCTTTGATTCCGACGCCTATAATTTGACCTCTACATGTAAAAGAACGTCCCCCTCAACCCGATTTTAGAAGAATCCCTTTGATTTCAACCCCTAAAAGTTGGAAAAAATGACCGCCCTCCCGATTTCGATCCATAAAATTGAAAAAAAAATCCTCTCCATTTATAACAGTAATGAAGAGCACCTTCCATTCTGACCCTTAGAAGTGGGAAAAAAAATTCTTTTAGACTTTGACTATTAGAACTGAAAAAAAAATCTCCCCCCAACTTTCTAATACCTGTAATTGAAAAAACCCCCAAAAAACACGATTTCAACTCCTAAAAATGGGAAAAAATTGACCACTAGAAGTGGAAAAAATTAGCTCTCAGTTTGGATCCCCAAAAATGGGAAAAAATCTCCCCCAGGCCGATTTTGATCGCTAAAAGTAAAGAAAAATCGGATTTTGACTCCTAAAAGTAAAAAAGAATTTTTTGATTTCAACCCTTGAAAGTGGAAAAAATCTTCTCCTCGAAATTGACCCCTAAAAGTGAAAACAAAAGTGAAAACAAAATCGCCACCTCAATTTTGTCCCCAGATTAACTCTCAATTTGGACCCTTAAAGATGGATTGAAAATTTCTTCCCCAATTTTGACACTTAAAAGTAAAAAATCCCCCCACCATTTTGACCTCCCCCCGTAAAATCCTTTCGACCTTGACCCATAAATTCCATTGCCTTTTGACCCCTGAGAGTGGGAAAATAACCTCTCAATTCAGTCCTCTTAAGTGGGGAAAAATCTTCTCTCCGATTTAAAAAAAGTAAACAAAAAAGAAATTCCTTATGATTGCAATCCACACAAGTAAAAAAATCACATGTATCTTGACCCTAAAAGTAAGAATAAAATTATACCCCCGTTTTGACCCCTAAATCCCCTCTCCAATTTTAATCCCCACGAAAAAAAGAAATGAACAAAAAAATACCTAAGATTTTAAAACCAAAAAGTGAAAAATTAAAGTTCCTTATCGATTTCGACCCCTAAAAGGGAAAAATAAAAGTTCCCCCCATGTGATCGGCATAACCTCTGTACCATAAACGTATTACATAAAAAAAAACACTCAACAAAACACCGCTATCCAAGGTATCCATGTATAACCAATGAACATCGGGATATGAGTTATGTTAGAAAAAAAATGCCTTTGCTCCTTTCAGAATGGACTCTTTCACAGAAATAACATTTTTCACTTTCCTTACAAAACGAACCAACTGATAAAATTCAAATACATATATTTCCCGCTTTCAAAAAGCTCGCTCTACGCAATTTTTTCGCTTTTTCGAAGAAAGGAAAAAAGCGGAAATAACATTCAACTTTTGTTTTGATGTAAGCCATTATAGAGGCAGTGCATACCCTCTTTCTCTCTCTTCTATCCCGTAGTCTACATTACCTCCTTCCACTACGACTTCCAATGACTCAGCCTGTCATATAATCAAAACCATTTTGGGGGGCTAGAATCACTAAAAAATGTTTCCATACTAATTAATGGTATTTCTTTTCACTACACCATTTCGGCTTTCGAAAGTTTTTATAGGAACCTTCAACTTTCGGACAGCAGGGGTAAAGCTGTATAAATGCAAGTCATTTTTCAGGGGGATTAACTAGTTTTCTTTATATATTTTGGTCAGATCGTGTGTATCTAGTTTTTAAATGAAAGAGCATTTTTAACTGACGTTTTGAGCAATTCTGGTTGAAATTCTGATCATTCTCCTGTACTAGAGAGCAAATTTGTCTTTTTTCTGGCGGCCATTTTGAAATTACGATGACGGTTGCAGTTCTGTTCAGATCATGTGTATCCCAGGTTCAGAAGGAAGAACATCGAAATATCTAGTATTATGCCGCTTTCCACACTTGAAAAAAAACAATCTGCTCGAAATCTCACATAATCTGCTATTGTAACTTCGAAACTTTTCCAACAAAAATGTTCTCCTCATATCGATACATGGAAGTTTTTTCCACAAAAGAGGGCTTTCAGTCTGTTAATCTACGTACGATTGCGCTTCAAACGGCACCAAATTAGCTTTAAACCTCAAACTTCCACATAATCTCTTCTTGAATTGATAAATTTAGTTTTAATAAGCAAATGGCGACTAAGTACTAATCGAGGCCAGCTACGTGGGTAGGGAGCTTTACGAGTCTTGGTGTCGGCACCCCGTTAAGACGTGGCGTCTGCTTTTAGGCGAAAACTTATCGTGTAGACATCTTGAAAGTGGCACATGACTTACCTGTACTTTCTTGGAAGCAGACAGCAACTCCTTGAACTTTTTCACGAAACCAGACGTGTGTTTACCCAAGGAGATACCCTGACTGAAACAGACACTGATGCCAAGGCCCTGACGTTATTTAGATAACAACTACTTTGATTGTGCCTATCTATACATATTTGAATCTATCCATTAATCTCGGTGTTCCATATATATATATATATATATATATATATATATATATATATATATATATATATATATATATTCTGGAAGGTTTTACTGCTTTAAACTCTAATTAAATGTATATATCCATTTTTTTAAAATATTGGTCACTACACACACACACACACACACACACACATATATATATATGTGTGTGTATGATTTATATGATAAAATCATTCATATATATTGAGAGACAGACAAACAGACAGACAGACTAACTGACAGACGGACAGAGAAACATATCGGCCGATATAATAAAATCATTCATATATATATATATATATATATGAGAGAGAGAGAGAGAGAGAGAGAGAGAGAGAGAGAGAGAGAGAGAGAGAGAGAGAGAGAGAGAGATTGTCGTAATTTATATTATAAAATAATATGAATACATCTAATTTTCTTGACTGGATCAGTTGGTTACTATGTATACATGTACGTGTGTGATTTATATAATTAAATCATCCATACACACACACACACACACACACACACACATACATATATATATATATATATATATATACACACACACATATATAAATATATATATATATATATATATATATATATATATATATAGAGAGAGAGAGAGAGAGAGAGAGAGAGAGAGAGAGGTTGGCCAAATGTTGTAATTCATGCAATGAAATTACATTAAATGCTCCTCCTACTGTGGCCTTGTGCCAGACCAAATTAAGATTAAAATTAGATTCTGTGGCCTCATATCATACCAAGTTAAACTTATCATATGAACTCAATGGGTGCTCAATCATAGTGGCCTTGAAACTAACCACATGTTCTGACCGGAAATAGCATCGTAGATGAAAGGGATTTCACTAAAAATCATTTGAAAGATAAGAAAATACCTCTATGAGTAGTGTGTTCGAGCCTGACTGATGTCCCATTACTCTGTCCGGGTGCCAGACCGAGCTACCTTTAGTGAATAACCATTTGCTCTGAGTGGAATATAATCAGAAATGAAAGAAATTTCACTGAAAATTCGTAGAAAGATAAGAAAGTACTATTTTCTAACAGTAGTAAATTCGAACTTGATGGATGTCTTATTATCTTGGCCTTATGCCAGACTAAGCTGTGCTTAGTAAATAACCATATGTTCTGACCGGAAATAACATCGCAGGTGAAATAGATTTCACTGAAATTGAACGGAAAGATAAGTTAAATACTTGATCGGATCGGATATAAAAGTACGTCAATGACACTTCAGCTCCATTAGTTTATCTCTCGTATTTCCCCTCTAGATATGAACGATCAAGATATTGCCTTGATTCTCGCTTCTCATTACTACCACTTCATTCCTTGCTCAAATCTACTTAATTCGTTTCATGGCTTGACTTAAGATATCCAAATATTTCCCTCAGCGTAATCTTTCTGATCATTTGCCTTTCCGATCGAATGACGCCGATTAGAAATGAAGAAAAAAAAAACAATTGAAAGAATTTTGGGGGATCAAACACTATTGTTTGCTTATCAACATTTTGTGGTTAGATAAAGAGAAAAGATTACAAAAGTGGTCCTCGAAGCGAGCGAACATCCCTTAAAAACGAGAGACGTTTTATAATAGTTTCTGCAGATTTTTAAATCTCTTTTTCTCTCTCGTAGATATCAGATCAATCTTTTTTTCTCTCTCGTAGATATCAGATCAATTAATTGACAATAAATTATAAGTCAAGTTCTATTACGTTGATCAAGACTCCCTTTTCAGGGTCAATATTGTTGAAGATAAAAAGTAGAATATAATGAAGAACAAAGAGCTCAAGTAACACCTATCATTTGTGGAGGCTCAAACGTTTTGTTTTTTTCATACCTGCGACAAACGTTGACAGGTCTATGAATGCCAAAATCATCTTCTTTCAGACTGAAATAAAAAAGTTTGAAAGCGTTCATAAAAAGAGGAAGGAGAGAGAGAGAGAGAGTGGACGAAGAGAAAGGAATACTTTTTTACGTCACACTGAGACTATGCAACGTGCACATTGAGAGACCACAAGACAGCACAGTATAGTCTGGGACATCATAGAAACCATTAGGAAACTTAAATGGCGATGGGCTGGGCAAGTTGCAAGAATGGAAGACAATCGATGGAAATCATGACTCACTACATGGATCCCCAGAGATCGATTGGAGAACTAAGGCCTGCCGAATATGAAATTGCGAGACGAACTGGACAGGAAAATGCTGGCTCCACGACGCCTACGATAGGGGGGGGTGTGGCGAATCCTGGGGAAGGTGTATGTCAAATGACGGATGATAAAAGATCGATAATGATGAAGTCATATAGTTTTTAAAAAAAAATCAATGCTCGAAATAAAAAGGGGTGTAACGTAGTATTGTGTTCGTGATTAAAGAAGCTCATTTCGTAAGTTTCTCAACAACTTTATTCTTTTTTCTAGAAACAAAAAGTTTTGTTACTGAAACAATCATAGACTAATGTAGCCAAATGCTGTCGAATATTGTATAAACAAAATCGCAGGTTTTGAGTCTGTTTTTTCTCTTGTTTCCCTAGAATAATCCCCATTAGCAGAAATCAAGCTATTTTTGAAAATGGTTAGATTTCAATCTGGCAGGCTTCGTAGCAGTTTTCCCCTGGGTCGCTCTTGGTTTGGATTTTTGTGGCATGCTTGTACTGTCTCCCACTGAAGATGATCAATATTGATTCAAAAGACCCTGTTTTTATGTGGATTATTTTGTACATATTATTAACAGTTTTTTTCCTTTACTTATCTTCACTTGCTACTCATACATTTTTTTCATTTATATGGATGAGTAAAGATCAAACAGACCTTGTTTTAGAAATGTATTAATTTGTATCAGTTAAATACAATTTCGTTCTTTATTTCAGTATTTTATATGTATATACTTTGACTCAATATACGAAGACTTAACCGAGAAATCTAGAAAGCCTATAAATTTTAGTCCCAGCCCAGCCGGACAAATAGTTCTGTACTGTATTTAATTTTTTCTCTATTTAAATTTTCATCTATCTAATTAAATTTCAGCTATTCAAAAGAAGCAGCTTCGGTTGAAATTATATCTCATGCAACAGGAGTTGGCTACGTCGTGTAGCAACATTCTATCTTGATTACAGAAGACGATTATGGCTCAAAGTATCCCGTCCGTCTGTCAATTATGTGTAATAATTCAATGAGTGAATTCAACATTCGTTTTGCTTATGAAGTAGAAATTAAATACAATTTTCGTACCTCGCATAAATGAATCACCATGGTCGGTGCATGTACCAGAATGCATAAATGAATCACCATGGTCGGTGCATGTACCAGAATTAATAATTCAACCAATTATCTAATGGATAAAAATTATCTGAAAAAAAAAAAAAGATCTTTTATCTACAATTATCTAAAAAAAACTACCAACACATATTTCGGGGATGGTTGATTCGAAATGACCAAAGAGACCCAGAAAAGCACTTTTTTGGAAAAAAACAAAAATAAGTGCTTAGAGATGTACACATGCATATTTTCAAGGTTGTAGCCCCCAAAATGTGACCAAGAGTACAGGGACACGGACCCAGGATACACATTCACACACTCGTACAGACGCACAGACGCACATAAGCAAATAGACACAAACACTCAAAGGGAGAAAATTCTTTAGCCCACTTGGTTGGTTGGTTGGTCAACTGTGGAGCTACAGTGACACGATTTTGTTCATCTTCAACGGTAACCTTTTTGAAGTGTTAACCTGATGGCATGTTGTAAAGATTGTAAAGGACTTACTCTATTCGACAGATTTCACAAGCAACAAAGATCTGCTTAAACTTGAAAAACACTTCTAAGATTTCTCTAACATAATGCACAAGATAGCACTGAGAACTTTTACAACAAAACTATCATTTAAAGTAGAGTAAATTTTACCATTGGTAATTACCGTATCCTAGTTATGAGTAAAATAGTAGGGCAGACTGTATTTTCTAGCATTGGTTTCGAATCAGTCTAAGAGACGGATACTTTTTAACTCCAAACCAGGAGTCAAGTACCTAAGGCACACTGGTTTCACTTTTTCCAAAAGTTCAGGCCAAGGATCAATCCTTGCTTCTGGTACCATGTGTATTTGTATAACCTGGTGTATGCTACTTGGAGAGGAGGTGAGCACTTCCAAATATTCTGTTCACTCTAAGAAATGCTAAGAAGGAAAAGTACATAGAATGGCACTCTGACGGTCTGGATCTGAGATCATGCAATAGCAAGCGAGGGACGAACTCACTACCAATGGCTTATGAGCCCCCCCCCCAACTATTCACGTCATCTATATGCTGAGTTTATGTAATAATCTATCTGTATAATGAACAATGTGACTTTTTTCTGATTGTTTCTCTGTCCATAAATTCTACTAGAGTGTGCAGGTACTACACTTTGATCCTTGGTAGAGCTCAGAGATACATACATGAATATAGTAAGGCTTTTCTCTTTGTTATTTGTTTCTATATCTGTATCTTCTGCCAGGACGTACATATACTGCACTTTGATCCTTATCTACTAGCTTCTCCGCGAGAGAAAATGCGACACAATGTCGGTTTAATGTATGGTTCCATATAAGGGAAACTCAAATAATTGCGCCAATCCTTAAAACTGATGTTGCAAAGGCATCAGGGCAAGCCCGACCTTTCCCTTTTAGTGCAAATAGAAAGGTGCTGCCCTGGGGCTTACAGATCCCCCAAGACTCGGCGAAGTTATTTTTCGAGGCCCCAGGACGAATCCTAGGCCTTTTGCACGTGGCAAAACCGAGCCTCAGTAGGCCATCATCGGCCATTGTATTGCACTGGCGCAAAGCTAACCAAAGAGTGTTTAGCGAGCAGCTACAACAGTTTGATCCTTGGCAAAGGGCCAGAGAGGACATCTATATCCTAGGTAGAAGTGCCGACTCATACAAAAATATAATGAACAGTGTGGCTTTATCGGTTTCTCAATCAGTAACTTCCGCTAGAACATACAGATACTACACTTGAAATGTTGCCATAGGTCCTGGGATTGACACTCTAGGATACTCTGATCCCAGGCAGAAGTGCCTGTCCGTTCATAATAATCCCGTAATTTTTTACGGGCACTATGCTAGTGATGAATATTCATAATAGCCTGATTCATGTTACGGTCATGAAGCGTTGGACGCACCGATTCTAGTCCGATCGTCGAAGTTAAGGAATGTCAAGCCTGGTCATTTCTCCGATGAGTGACTTGAGAATATAAGGTACCGTAAGCGGCTTGGGATCATGTCGAGGATTTCCGATGAAGATCGCGTTAATCTTGAGGAGATTGATCTCTGCACTAAACTCAATGACTGCCCTGGCTACGACTGAATGAAGGAATGGATATCGGGGTCATATCTCAGAACTCGGTGCTGTCGCACATATGGAGACCGTTTTCCCTCTTCATAAGGCAAAGACACTAAGCTCCACGACCGAACAGTTCGGTATATTTTTTTGTTTACACACACACGTACGTGTGCACGCACACACACACACATACGTGCGTATTTATAGGTACATGCATACATACATACCTATACACAGACACAGACACAGACACACATATATATATATATATATATATATATATATATATATATATATATATATATATATATATATATATATGTATGTATGTGTGTGTGTACCTCAAGACATATGCATACTTATATACACATATAAGAATAAAACACTTGATTGATGGGTGTAGAATAACAAAGTACGAGTATTAGCTTTAAAAAGATCGGTAATGAATGACCTAAAAACCTTTTCATATTGGTGTGTGTGGGTGTTTTTGTACGTGGGTACCAGTGTTCGTGTGTGTGTGTGTGTGTGTGTGTATAAATTTACATACATACATATAAAACTATTCATACATCAATGTACAAACATATATGTACATATAGAGGTATATGTAAATGCATATATATACATACATTTCATGTACATACACGTTTCATTCAAAGTGTCAGACTAGGGGCATCTTTGCAATCTTTTAGTAATCTTTTCTTGTTCTCGTACAAGTCAACGGATCCTTGGTTTCATGAATATAGATGTTTTTCAAAAGATAGTATTAAAAGTATTAAAGAAAACATGCTACCACAATATATATTATACATATATCTGATATACATGTATAATGTATAATGTATATGTATTTGAAAAATGGACATATTTGGTCTGACACTCAATTTTAGACAACGTAAATGGGATAAACCATAAAAGAAAATAGGGCTGCTGCAGGAATCGAAACTGCCACCGATAGGGTAGCCGCTTCAATAAAGTAATACTCTTACCATTGAGCTAATCAGTCACCGGTAATGCAAAGGCCAAATAAAATTGAGTGATACATTAACCATGTAACGACGGGAGATCATTTCAAATAATTTTGTATATTATATAATTCAATTTATTACACATATATATATATATATATATATATATATATATATATATATATATATATATATATATATATATGTATATATATATATATATATATATATGTATATATATATATATATATATGTATATATATGCATCATATTCATTAGACACATATCCATCTATATATACATCACAATTATATGTATATATGCATATACATGTATGATGTAAACATATATATATATATATATATATATATATATATATATATATATGAATGAATGAATGGCTTGGCTTCGTAAGCAAAGATTGTTGGGTGAGATTTTCACAGCAGTATATATATATATATATATATATATATATATATGTATGTATATATATACATATATATATATATATGTATGTATATATATATATATATATATATATATATATATATATATATATATATATATATATATATATATATATATATATAAGAGTAAAACACTTGACGGATAGGTATAGGATAACAGACTACAAGTATCAGCTTAAAAAAAGATCTGTAAAGAATTGACCTCAAAATCTTTCGGCGGAACGTCAATTCTTTTAGAAAGCCTGGTGTGGCTAAGTGAAGGTTTTGGAAAAAAAGGTTTTTAAGAGCAAATGCATCAACGAGTGTCTTTTTTTACGGAGAATTGATATCTGGGAACTTCTGAAGCTGACATTTCTCTCCTTCTCATTGAAAAATGAGAAAATAAAAAGTAAATTAAAATATAACATTCTTATTTATCTTGTTAAAAGAACTACTTATGCATACGTATATACAGTACGTGCGAAAAGTATCCGATACATTTCAAAAAGTTCATCTTAACATCTCTATACAGCTTCAAAATTGACAGAATTTGTACCAAAGATTGAATAAAAACTATTGAAACAGGTCTGGTGAGTCGCTCAATAGAAACTGTCAAATAACCGGTGTCGTTTAGTAGAATGTTGTGTTCGGGTGATCAATGAAACAAATTGAAAAAAAGGGGTGGTCAATGAGTAAGTTATGTTATCTCGCCTTTTGTTTGGCAGTGATTACTAAAAAGTCTGAATTTCTAAAAAAGCAACATAGAAGACAAAAACAAAAACAAAAACAAAAAAAAACATGTGTGAACGCAAAATATGATAATATATTGATAATATAAAGCAACTTCTGATATGTGATGGATTCATTTCATAGAATGCTCGATACATTCAACGTTATACTATGGAAGTTAAATTGTTTTAGATTAGAGCAGGAAACAGAGAGTAGAATGTGAACTCGCTACACAAACTAGCTCATGTTTCTGTCCTCTCCGAGCCTCATCAGGTGAATCTAGATTCGAATCAAGATTCGCCTGATGAGGACCGGAGAGGGCAGGAACATGAGCTAGTTTGTGTAGCGAATCCACATTCTACTATATATATATATATATATATATATATATATATATCAAGATATGGACATATTTGGTCCGACAATGAATTATAAATTGCGTTATATTATATAAGAACTCATTCATATATATATATATATATATATATATATATATATATATATATATATATATATATATAATAGATGAATATATATGTATATCTCTATAAAAAAACTCATATATATCTTTCATGCTTATCTGAAGATTTTGAATCCACATACTTGACGACAATTTCAAAGTGAAAATTCTTTTCCTGTAGAGAGGAATGAAGTAGCACCCTTACGCTGGCTACAGCTTCAGCTGATCCTGCTTAGGGTCAACATTTCCAATTACTCAGCCTGTTTCAGTAAAGCACCTGAAGTGGCGTCAACCACATCATTCTGCACTATTTCAACAATAACTGGAGGGAGAGATGGATTCATGCATTTCCTAAAGGCATTAGTCCGGGGTTAAAACCGGTATCCCTTCCTCCCATAATGCTCAATGTTTAACTTGATTATCAACAAGAATCCCTCTCCAATGTATAATACCAATCATTATTATGAACCTATGGAAATTCCACGGGTATACACAACAGACAAAGTCAATTATTTCATTATTCTGCACTTCATTCACTTTAACTCTCAATCTTCTCATTCTCTCCCTTATCCTTTCTAATTCTCGTTGCCTATCTATGATTTTATATAAATGCTATACAAACATCAGTTAGTTTCACATGTAAAAATTTTTCAACACCCCTCACTAAACTACCTAACTTTCTTTTCTGGATTCTCCTTTCCTACCCTTTTGTTATACTACCTAACTTTCTCCCCTTTCCCTCGGACTCAACTCAAGGTTTGTCTTTCCCTCTCTACCCGCTCACTAAACTTCCCCTCTCTCTTCCTATGCTTTCAGTAATCTACATTACTCCTCGTTTTCCCCATTTCTCTTTCTGAATAAAATAAGGAATACTTGAAATGAAATAAATAATCTCCCGAATACATTATCACCAACAAGATTGCTCAAAGGAATTTTTGCCCCATTGCCGTAGAAACACATCTGAAACCCAAGCCGGGGAGGAGATAAGCGTCGCCGGGTACTAATGAGCAGAGGTCCCCACTGAATACATTGGAGTAACTGGACTGATTCAATGCTGGTTAGTAATTAGGAAATATCAGCCAGATATAGCCAAAAAATTGCTAATTCCTCAAATCTTGATGCTAACAAGCAGTTGTCACAACGGGATGTATGGAACAAATTAGCCTGATTGCTGAAAAAATCAACCAGATCGAGCCAAAAAGCTCATTTGGCAACTCTAACAGTAATGATCTGTTGTCCCAATTGACTATATTGAAAGAACTGACCTAATCAGTGTTGCTAAAATATGGCTCATTTGGCAACCTTGGTGTCAATGAGCTGTTGTCCCAACTGAATACATTGGGTGAACTGGCCTGATTAGTGCTGCCCCTAAAAACGGCTAACTTGGCAACTCTAGTGCCAATGAACTGATGCCCCAACAGAATACATTAAAGGAACTGGCCTGATTGCTAAAGAACTAGAGCATGATTAATGAAGAACTTCAAGCAGACACAAAGAAGTAGCCTTGCTTGATAGTTGTTTCATTGCGCACGCGCCCCTGACAGGAAAACATGACAATACGGCCACAAGTACACTTTTCCTGATAACTGGTTAGCCCATCCCACCTGAGGAAACAGCAGGTTTGAATACCACGCCAATCGTTCACCGAAGCAAGTCTTACAGGTGGCTTAGTGGTGGTTGCGGTACCGATCGCTGAAGGCCTGAGTTGAAGATATAAAACTTTCTTTTTTGAATTAGTGACTCCAGTGTCGTCAATATTCAATTTTCTTTCTTCGGGTTTTAAAGTCGTCTTGTCAATTTAGATAATTTTTTGTTTCGCTTTTCCAGAATTTGTGAATCTTGTGGTTTTTTTCTCGTATTTTAAAGTTCAGTGTCGCCCATCGAAATGCTGTTTTTAAAGTTTTCTGAATTTGAGAGTGACTTACAGAATCTAAAGATCTGGAAGTTACATCTCAATTTTAAACTCTGGCTCAGTGGTAGAGTGTTTGTCTCCGGTTTTGTAGGCTGAAGTTCAATTCACTGCTGAGTCACATCAAAGATTTTTAAAATGCTTCTCCGCTGAGCACGAGGGGTAGGATCGAGGAACTTCTCCCCGAGGCCAGATCACGTTGGATATACTGTTCCTCGTAAGAAACAAAGCATCATCGAACCTGGTCAGTTCCTAGATAGATGAATATTGAGGAATAAGAGGTGACGTCAGCAGAAAGAAACTTCGACAGAACTGGTAACCTGGAGGTGGGTTTTACTTCCAATTGCTCGTGTGTACCTAGCCCCACAACACCCTTGCAGAGAACTATTTTTAAAAATCTCTCTCTATCTCTCTCTCTCTCAATCTATCTCTCTCTCTCTCTCTCTCCCCCTCTCTCTCTCTCTATATATATATATATATATATATAGTTGTTAAGAAGTGAGCAAGCTGCTTTTAATTGATGACTCGTGTTAGGTTCACGTCATTTTTCAATTTCATCTAAACATATGATAAGCATGCTTGTTAATTTCTTCTCTGTTTGTTTGTGCTCTCGCAACTCATTGTTTAATTTTTCTTCCTATTATGACATAAAAATGGAAATTACGTCATAGAAACTCTAAAAACTTATGTCTGATCATAAATTAAACTGTCGAGTTGACACTTTTTAAAAAACTTAAAATCAGGATAATCGAATTGAAAAAAAAATCTTCAATAAAATAGCTTCAAGCTCCTTAGTACTGATCCATACGCAAATAAGTGTAGGGTATACGCTTGTCAAAAAAAATACGCATTATGATTGAATTTTATTTTTTAGATTCGATGTAAATTGAGATATAATTCGTTATTATTGGAAGTTTTTGAGCCCTAAATAGAGAAAGACATTGGACTAATTTTCAAGGACGAATTCAGATTATGCTGACTGTGTCTTATAATTAGTTCGAATCTTCCCTCATAAAACATCCGCACCTTGTAGATTTTATTTCTGCTCGGCCGGTTGCATTTTTCTCAATCAAACGCAAACCAACAGGCCGTTACACATGAGATGTAATTGCATTTTTGCAGATGAAATGCAAATAGGGATATAACTCGTTACTATTGGAGGTTTTTGATCCCTAAACGTCAACGGTGTCTACCCAAGAAGTCGGGCTGATTTTCAAGTACAATCTCAGATTAGGACATAATTCTGTTTAAGCCGCTCATAACATAAACAAAGAACAACATTGTGAACTGTTCAACGTTGGTTCAATCGGTTTCTGCTCGAAAATATGGATACCAATAAAAAAAAAACTTGAAGGGGGCACAAACCTGTCAAAAAGTGTGGAAATGAGGCAAGTACACCCCCTTGATAACAAAATATCCCATCCCACCAAAGAAAACAGCAGGCCTAAAGCGACGTCAATAGCTGACCTAAGCGATCTTTCAAGATAGCTTAGTGGTGAAGGAGTAGGCGAGAAACTTTCCAATTAATGGTTTGTATTGTCAACCGTTAACCAATTATGTCAAAATAGGTTTCTTCAGTTTTCAAATTAGTCCGGCTGACTCACTAGCACTGTACGTATCACGCGTTAAAGGGCTGAAATATTCAACATATTCTCTTTATTATGTCATTTTTGTTGCTTTTACCCCACTATTGTTCTTTTCAATCTACATTTTGAGTCTAACCCAAATAGATCCCACAGTTTGCACCCAAAAGCATTCACGCTTGATTGTTTTTTTTTAATTAAAACTTTTTTTTTAGTGATCATAGTCTAACAAAAGACGAGAGAAGAAACGTATCCATGGAACCCCCTTTTCCTGTTTTAGATCTAAAATTTTAGGTTTCTTGTTTGAACGGTAAGGGTTGAACGGTGTGAATGTCAGAGCACGTAGCCTAAACCGGAAAACAGTGTTTGGTTTTGAATTTCTGCGATTAAGAATTATCAAAATTATACACTGATTTATTCCAGCTGCTATACTCTCCAGCCTTCTTCAGATATCTGCCGTAGTCAGCAACCTTCTTAGAATTTCCAATAGAGCCCTATAATCAATCCAGAGTGATTGATCATTCTCGTTCCGTTGGCCATTTCATTGGATGGGGGTGAATCTCATATCACTTATTCTTCCGACCTGGTCATTTGGACCTTCAGGTGTCGTTTGTCCATCTCTTCTACTGAAAAGACGTTGATGCTTTCCGGCTAAGCTACACCACAAGATCGAATTGACTGAAGGATAACCAATACTAGATATCCCAAAATGGAATATTGCTCGCACACCTGGGCTGGCTCCACCCAGCAGGTGGGATCTAGTCTTGAAAAGGTGTGGAACCGAATACGCGGATAAGTTGAGGGTGAGCTATTCCCATCTCAAAGACTCTCCCACTGGCGTGACGTAGCGAGCCTAGCATTTCTCGATCACTTTTTTCTTGGGAAATGTTCAGAAGAGCCCCATCACCTGATTACATTTATGCAATCTTTTTTTATAGCCAAAACATGATTCGCTGACTCCAGTGAATCGTATCCACACTTTCTGACCATTCCACGAACATGTTGAAATTTCTACTCAAATAGTTTCTTCCCCCGAACTACTGTTCCCAGGAGCGAATTTCCCCAAGAGTGCTTTCCTGTTGAAAATGATACCTATCTCTTTAAATCCAGGGTCAACAAACATCTTGCGAAAATATCACGAAATTACCATAATCCTATACCTAGAGTGGCCCCTGGGCTTTGTATCATCATCATCATCATCATCAGTCTTTTAACGTCCATCGTTGGACATAGACCTTTCTCAGGATCCGCCATACTTCTCTGTCGTGAGCGTCGCAAAGCCAGTATTTCCTAAATTTGTCCAGTTCATCTTTCCATCTTGTATTTTGTCGGCCTAGGTTTCGCATGCGATCTCTGGGGATCCATGTTGCGAAACGAGATGCCCATCAGTTGTTTGTCAATCTTGCAACATGTCCCGTCCATTGCTATTTAAGTTTTCTTATAGATTCTATGATATCTCTGACTCCCGTTTTCTTTCTTATATACTGTGCTGTGTTGTGATCTCTCCATGTGAGACTGAGCATGGTTCTCTCATGTGCACGTTGCTTGGTTCTCAGTTTGCGAGTCTGTCTCTTGGTTAGGTTCCATGTTTCAGCTCTATAGGTGACTATTGGGAGGATGCATTGGTTGTGGATAGCACTGGGAACTATTCACTCAATTAATATATTTGTATTTCATTGGTGAAACTCAGAGGGAAATATTAACTAAGGGTATTGAACAACAGCGAGAACACAGCAAAGATCGTCTTAGCCAATTTGAGTGACTGCACTTCAAAATTCTGACTATGCAACAAAAAGTTGAGGGAAGAACTTAAATTCCAGTAAGCAAAAAATACATGAGACACAAGATGTGAAGTTGATAATAACGCAATCTTGGCTTCTGCTAATGAAAAGAATAACTAAACAATAGCATCACAAGAATAACAAAACAATTCTTAACAAGAATTTTTGTAAGGGTCTTAATTCAGTTTGGAAATGACATTGACCAGCAAGGCCGAAAGATCATAATCAAAAACAATAAAATGGTATGTTTACCGAAAATGAATATATATATATATATATATATATATATATATATATATATATATATATATATACTAATTATTACCTTGCTATCAAGGATATCATTAAAAGAGTTAATCAGTAAATTCCATGAAAAGCTGTCTGCTTTGAAATAGTCATCAGTGGGAGAATTTAAGGTCATCTGGTATATCTGAATAAGATGCTAACAATATCTTCAACAGAAAAGACAATCTTATAATACAAAAGACGTTGTTACGAGTTTGTTTGTATGATTGGTTTCGGTCACGCTAAAGCAGAAAGGAAGGGCGGAAAGTAGTAAAGCAAGAATCTATCATAATTGCATAATCGCCTTTAGGTTTCCACTACTACTGTTGCTGCTGCTGCCCTAGTAGTAGCACGGGAAAGAGTCCCACTAAATATAGGCATCTATGATTTTTCATGAGTAAAACTGATGTTCATCTCATATTAAAAAAGAAATGTTTCTTATCTGATGCCTCTTTGTTTGAAAATTATAGTTGTTGAAAATCGACAGAAGATAAATCTAATTATGCGTTGCTTTGCTTGCAATTATTACATATATGCTAAACTATATATTTGCATAATTTATCCACAGTTAAATTCTAGTAATAAAATAATAAGTGAATTTGTCCCTTGCGCGCTTCCATACCTTGTTGATAATTTTTTGTGTCGGACAGCTTAAACTTTTGTATGTGCCCGAGGGTAGAGACAGTGATGGCTTGGGTGGGTCGAATATGGGCGTGAATATGTAATGGATGTGTGGGAGTTTTATGTAGGGATATATACCTACGAAGATCAGCATAATCCGACACATGGCTTATTATGATGAGATGTTGGTTGGAAGACTGTCTTGCACCAATCTTCAAAGTGGAGAGGGTATTTAAAATCCTAGCTTCTTACCTAGCTTTCAATCCAAACACTGGTACCAATAGAAAATATGTAATTACCCCTCCTAGGAAGCAAAACAATAACAATAGATATATATATAAAACGCATATATATATTGTAATTTCTTTATTCTGAAAGTGCACAATACTTTTATGTGGAGCGATTAAATTAATGTTACGAGGAATGTATCGGCTCATTACAGTGGAGAATGCTTTGTTTCACTCCACTGAGATTTTCAAATGAGCTTTATTTGATAGTATCAGTAGAGTGAAATAAGGTAGCCTACACTGTAATGAGTCGGTAAAAACTAAAGAATAAAGTGAGGATAGACTGGACACTTAGCAAGAAGGAAAGACAACAAATGTAGCAGAAGCTTAACTGATTATGATGCACTAGACTACAAAGGCAGTAAGAAAAGACCAGACATTAGATGGAGAGATGAGATGGATAGGTATGCCGGTAAAACATGGCAGAAGTTGATGCAATCACAGGGCTGTCAAAGACTTTTGTCCAGCAGTATACTTACGATGGATGGCGATTATATATATATATACATATATATATATATATATATATATATATATATATATATATATATATATATATATATATATATATAAAGAATACATAGATCTTGACAGGGAATAGAAATATCGATGTACATGAATAACATGAAACAAAATATAATGATTTAAAGAAGTAAAGACGAATAAAAATTGAACCAAAAAAATTTAAGTTTCCTAAATTATGATAAAATAAA
>OY735236.1:12113575-12131075 GCA_963457665.1 Thysanoteuthis rhombus | reverse complement strand
TTATTTTAATTAACTCCTAAGTATTCATACCTTTCTTATTTTGTCGGCTACGGCCGTTTCAAAAGCCCCAGAATCCACTATCTCACTCTGTGTCCCTCTCTCTAACTACCTCTGTCTTTCGAAGTGTGTGTATGCGTAGGGGAAATATGTGTGATCGTAGACGTGTTTTGGGACAATATGAATGTGTATGTGTGTTTGGGGGCAATGATGACCTTTGGAAAGGCATGAATTCATTTTTCTCCTCTCTGTTATGGGTAAAACGGTAAATTAGATTAGGTTCGCTGGCCCAGCAAAGGTAACCAGTCTGAGAGAAGGTCAGCTCTGGGAGTGGAGCCTTCTTAAGGCAGTTTAATGCCCAACTTGACGTCCTTGCAGCAAGGTTGATGACAGACAAAGCCCTCTGCTTCCCTCTGAACCAAATCTGTAAGACCGAGAGAGGGATTTTAATGAACATCCCAAGATCTCCACACGCTTAGTCCAGGCATGCGCCCTGTTGAGAGAAGACAGGGGCATCTGAAGAGAATAGTATAATACACGCATTGATCATTCAAAGCAAAATGATACAATAAAAGTGATGCTAGGTTGGGACTGAACTTTAAAAAAAACAAACTACCCCTAAACGAAAGAGGTCACTTAATTACTGATCGCCCCCTTTTTACCCTTACTCAGCATGCTGCTAAAATACGTTGGTCATATCATCATCATCATCATCATCATCATCAGTCTTTTAGCGTCCGTCGTTGGACATATACCTTCCCCAGGATACGCCACAATTCCCTATCATGGACATCGCAGAGCCAGTATTTCCTGAATTTGTCAAGTTCATCTCTCCATCTTGTGTTCTGTCGGCCTCAGTTTCTTACATGATCTCTGGGGATCCATGCTGTGAGTCGTGACGTCCATCGGTTGTCTTTCATTCTTGCAACATGGCTTGCCCATTGCCATTTGAGTTTTTTAATAGTTTCTATGATGTCTCCGACTCTCGTTTTCTTCCTTATATACTGTGCTGTCTTGTGGTCTCTCCATGTAAGGTTGATCATGATTCTCTCATGCGCACGTTGCTTGGTTCTCAGTTTGCAGGCCTGTCTCTTGGTTGGTCATATAACGGTTTCTATTGCGTGACTAACCAGACTTGTTACATAAATGTTTATTTGTACACTTATGTTGACGGTCATGGACGAGTATTTTGTAATTGAATAAAATTGAATAAAATCATTTCACAATGACGTTAGTCGAAGTTTATGGCATTCGCTATTCTTTATTGTCACAATGCCTAATTACCGTCAAGGTAATAATCTTAACTTTTTGTCAACAAAGCGTGTCTTGTTTTT
This sequence comes from Thysanoteuthis rhombus, assembly GCA_963457665.1. Taxonomy (NCBI): domain Eukaryota; kingdom Metazoa; phylum Mollusca; class Cephalopoda; order Oegopsida; family Thysanoteuthidae; genus Thysanoteuthis; species Thysanoteuthis major. The sequence goes on along the minus strand of OY735236.1, from coordinate 12,129,744 downwards.
TGGGGTTGTTTTTTTTTGGGCGCACCCTGTATTTGCGTAATGGTGTGTGCATGAACCATATCGTGGGATCGGGGCTGGGCGAGCGGAAAGCTTTTCCCAAAAATCTTTTGTAGTTGGCCGACGAGCACGTACGCACGATTGTTGATAGTTCTATGAATGCCAGAAAGTTTTCCGTTCAAAACAAATCTGAATAGATTCATAGCTTTTGTATATAAAAAAAAATGGTGTAAAGAGAAAGTGGGCGAAGAAATGGGATTTTTTTTTTTGTCTTTTTTCTCATTACTCCGTAATCATTTTTTTCAAAGTCAATTCTTGAAATAAAAAAAATATGACTTAAGAAAAAGCGTTCGTAATTTACGAAACTGAAACATTTTTTTTTCAATGACTCATAATGTAAACGTCGAGTTATAGTCCAGTATTAATGATTTTATGATGGCAAGCTTTCGGTAGAACAAGCCAAAACTTCGAGAACAGAAGAATCCCATTAGTTTTAAACTAAAACGTCTATAACCAATGCATCCTACTGATAGTCACCTATGGGGCTGAAACATGGAACGTAATCAAAAGATTGACCCTCAAACTGAGAACCATGCAACTTGCACATGAGAGAATCATACTCAACCACACATAGAGAGGCCAATGGATAGCATAGTGTATTATGGAAAAAACAGGAGTCAGGTAAACCATAGAATCCATTAGATAACTCAAATGGCTGGTTATTTTGCAAGAATGTTAGACAACTGATGGACATCCCTACTCGCAATATGGATCCCCAGATCACATGCAAAACTGTAGCCGGCAAAATATGACGAAATAAACAAGTGCAGAAGTACTGGCTCTTGATGACCATGATAGAGAGGTATGGCGAATCTGGGGAAGGTTTATATCCAACAACTGGCGTTAAAAAGTTGCTGCTGCTGCTGCTGATGATGATGATGATGATGATAAATTATCCATTTTGGGATTAAACTTGGAGAGACTTCCTGAACCTTGCACCATTGACTAAGTTGGTAGGCTACAATAATATAACCAAAATCCATTCATATCCGACCGTGGGGAAAAGTAATGAACATACGGAAAATAGCTATCAAATCAGCAGTGGTTTCAAAATAGCGGTCTGCAGACCCCTGGGGTCTGTCAAATAAAGTTTAGAAAAAATACTGAGAACTCGCAAACGCAAGTTAATACAATATGACGTCATGATATCACTCTCTCATTCATGTCTTAAATTGAAAAATCTTACATTCAAATGTCTGACGAATTCATGATAATAAAGTCAACTCTATAAAAGTTTGACAATATAGTATACATACCGATTTCTTATCATTTGGCCCCTCTCTAAAATCTCCATATCACTGAAAGGTTTTTAATTCTCTATAATGTTCCGTTGATTGATATTTAAATGCAAGCACAGAGTAAATAAGTAAATCAATCAATATTCCAACATATTGGTAAGTGCAGATTTCCCTTACTATTGAAATCAAAGTATTCCTATAGAACATTCATAATCCGAAATGGTATAGAGCGAATAAGTGATTACTATTAATTTATATGAGAAAATCTTTGAGCGATCCCAGACCAAAAAGATGTTGATGATAATATGTTAGTTTAAGTCAGACATTATAGTGGTTGGGAGACTGCAGTGTTAGATTTTTCAAAGTAGTTTTCTTTCATCTGAGCACACACAGCCCCGCAATGTATTTGGTAACTATATTTATTTTTCACATGCTCATTGATTCCCAAGGCTGGATTCGAGTGGATTTTGGAGATATTATTATGAGCTACTAATCCAGTCAATAGTGCTAAGTTCAGCTAGGCTTTAAATTTTTCCGAGTCAAAATCATGTCTACTGGACTATTACGACCTATAACCAATAAGGAACTCAAACGATAGATGTTACTTGGATGCAAATGAAAATGTGGCAAAGCTCGGGAATTTTTCAGAGAGACCTTTTAAAAAATCACTTGAAAGTTGTTCATAATATTTTCAAATCATTTGAAAACATGTGGTTAGAAACTAATGTCGCCAAATGCAATCCAAAATTGTGTAAACAACGTCGCATTTTTTGAGCAGAGTCTGTTCTTTTTCCTTTTTCGCAGAGATACCTGTGCATGCTCATCAGGCTCTGGTCGGTTGAGGAGCACTTTTTTGAAATGTTGAACCCACCTTGCAGTTTTTTTTCTTAAAAAATTCAAGTAAAGGCATGAATCTATGACTGATAGGCAACGATTTCCACGGTTCGGAGAATGCAGTTTCTCAATGTAATCGTCGTCTGGTGATTTGGAACGGCGGAAGATACACATACATTGTAGTTCATGTTGCTCAAATACTAACGAATGTAGCGTGATGCACTTTGTTTTATACAAAGAGTGAAAGTTATTGCTACACAACGAAACTGTAGCGATTACTCTAAAACATTTCATTGCTGCACTGTTCTGAAAGTTTCTTTTGGGACAATCCTGGTATGTCAATATCCAAATCAAAGCTCTACCAGTATAGATTCTTGGTAAGCAGCTGATAGAATTTTATCCTTGGTCCCGTAATCCAGTACATGATTTTCCATACCCAGTACCGGCTCGTTGCGGAACCCATCACGGATGTGTCCTGGGCGAGATAGCCTGGTGGAGTCAATCCCTCTCCAATCCAACTCTTTATGCTGAGTGCTTAGCAGAAAGGCGTTGAATATCATTTTTGAACTTTGGTATGACTAGGCCATGGATTGAACCCACATACTACCAAACCAGAGGCAAATATTCTACAAATGGGCAACAAGGATCGGTGCCTAATAAACAGGCTTCCAAAAAAACCCCCAAAACAACAACACTTCTCTCCAGTACTCCAGCTGGGTTTTCCGTTGACTCATGCTCAGAACGGATGTTTAAACATAAGAAACGGTTAGATATGAACAGATTATGTATGTATTCCAACTCTGGATGGTGAATTGTGCTCAAGTAAATATATCGCTTAAATTCAGTCTTACTGACCGATCAGTCCTGCGTTGGGCAGGGGTTAAATGCCAGCCTCTGGGTCTGAATCTACTGGATGGATAATGGATAGTCTGTAGCCAGACTGAAGAGAACAGCTGTCAGTGGATGACTCAACTATCAATTATATATATATATATATATGATACATATCAATCTATCTATATATGCGTGTTTATGTGAGTGTATAGACTTATAAAACACACACACATATATATATAAGTTGGTAGATATAAACAGAGCATATACATAAGTCATTAAAATAAAACAAACCACTATGTCTTGCCTTTGTAGATAAAGAGGGTGATGATCTAGAAGAGGTTGACAAATACGTTAACGTAGGAAATCATTTGGTATGAATAGAGATATATTGAAGATCACCTTGCCATTGTGCTTAAAGTGTAAAGTATACAATGAACGTGAAATGAGAACCAAATCTTAATCGAACAAAGAGCCATTGAAAGAGCAATGTACAAGATAACACTGAGAGATAAGAAAAGATCAACATGAATAAGAGAGAAGACCGGAGAGAAGGATATTGTTCAAATAATTAAGCAAAATGGAGATATGCTGGACACTTAGCAAGAGGAAAAGACAAGACACTATACAGACGTATGGGATTGAAAGTTTTGCTAGTAAGACATGGCAGTGGTTAGCACAATCGATGGTTGATGATATATGTACATAAAGATTATAGATCTTGACAAAGAATATATATATATATATATATATATATATATATATATATATATATATATATCGATTAAACGCATAAATGATGTGATTAATCGATATATTGTCTCTACAAGTATTGAGCGCTGTTGAAGTAAACAATTTTCGGAATAATCTATACAACTATATATATATATATATATATATATATATATACACACACACACAATTATATATATATATATATATATATATATATATATATATATATATACAACTATATATATATATATATATATATATATATATATATATATATATATATATACAACTATATATATATATATATATATATATATATATATATATATATATATATATAACGCTACATTGTCGGTGGCAGGTTCTATTCCTGCAGCAGCTGCATTTTTTCTAATACATATTTAGTCCAAAGTTAGAGGAAAAATTTGTTAAATTCTTAGGTCGAATGTATTGGTAGAAAATCAACTCAAATAAATTACATGCATATATATCAAAATCATAGCTGAAGTGGGTTTGATCAACCTTGCTGGGGAGCCATGCTAACATAACTGTTTTTAAATCCTCGAAACAGTTACATAGTAAACAATTGATGATGCCAACGAGAAATATCCACACATAGTAACATAATATCAAAGTCTGTATAAAACGTAAAGAAACACCGATGAAAATTAAATATATTGAATTAAAAGATATTTGGAAATAATTGACTGAAATTATATAAATTTTTGAAAAAAGTTTTGTTTAAGGCTGTAAAGCTTTTTGGGATATATATATATATATATATATATATATATATATATATGCGTGTGTAACAAGAGGAGATAGATGTGAGTAGATTGAGAAGAACTTGTTTGAACCGTTTGTCATTGAGGGATAGACCTAGCCGTAATGTTCTATACGGGTGGATGTGTGTATGGACTGAATGGGGGTAGAAAACCCTTGTACTGGTCGGCTTACTGAATAAGCTGTTACCTTTGTAGTCCATTGTTCTCCGGGTACGCCTGCAGACGGCTGTCTACCCCGTATACAGTACGTGTTGAGGGTGTTCAGAAGCCGAGTTGCCAACTCGGATAAAGATTTTTGAGCTAGATCATCTCCAAAAAGGAGCTAAAAAGTAACTAGATGCAGGCGTCACTCGATATAGCACGGTTTGATATAAAGCATTCTCGTTATGAGACGGATGAGTGGTTGACCCCAAGATTTTTGCTTATATCATCGCCCATCCATCCAGAAAACCGCGAATAAAAACACAATTTCATTAAATGACTTAATTAATATGACTAGAATATAAAATTTCTGCAATCAATTATTAAATAATTGATTAGTGTTTTACTAACCAAGTAGTCATGGATTATTTCATAAGTAAGAAAATATGTTTTAAAGAAGTTAGATGAATTGAAAAGGGGCTAAATTTGGGGCTAGATGCTGACTTATAGCAGCTAAATGCATTCAAAAGGATTTAAGTCTAAAAGAGCTCAATTGACAACACAGTACAAAAAGTTAGATGATTCGAAAAGGAAGTAAATTAAGTACTACGTATTTGATACGGACTTATAGGAGCTAAATGAACCATAAAAAGAGTTAGAAATAGCTCCAAAAGAGCTGAACTGGCAACCATGTTTAAAGGATATCTCTGCTCCACAATCGATCGTAAGCGTCACAAAGACGAATGGACGTGTGTTTAGAATGTAAATAAATGTATTTGTACACGGCTAATACATGCGTCTGCACTTAGTACGCACTTCGAGTCTACCAACGCTTCTTCTCTCCTGACACTGGTTCATTTATGTGTGCGACTATTTTCTCCTTTCTTTCTTCCTTCCGCTCATATCTCATAAATCCTTTGCATTGATTCCAGAGCAGGTTTCGCTTGCCATTCATAGTAAATTCGATTTATGGATTTGTTTTTTCAAAATAGGGCCACGAGTCAGACGAAGCTATCATCTGGTTGCTCATTGATTTTTAACAGAAGTTAACCCCCCCCCTAAAAAATCCACAAAAAACCGGACAGGTCTGCTTAGTCACTCAAAAGAAACCGCCACATGACCAATGTCTTTTGGCAGTATGCAGTGTTGGGGTTGATCTATTGAAAAATCGATCGTAAGCCTCCCAAAGACGAATGGACATGTGTTTTGAAGGTAAATAGATGTATTTGTAACGTCCCATACATGTGTCTGTCTTTAATACGCACTCCAAGTCGACCAATCTTTCTTCTCTGACACTTGTTCGTCTATACGCGCAAATATTTCCTGTTTCTCTCTCTCTCGTTCAAATCTTGTAATCCTCCTCAGATAAGAACCCTGTTTCATTGCATTGACTATCAAACAAGTCTTGAAAGCCATTCTTTGTGAATTCTTTTAATGGATTTGCATTTCAAAAGAGAGCCACGAGTCAGTCGAAGGCGCCCACCTACATACCAGCCTACCTATCCCGTAAACCAAGAGCAGGGCTGTTATTGAACCAAAGGTGTGTCAGGGGTGAGATAGCCTGACCGAGGCAATTCCTCATCGGGCTGGTTTGGAATAAATATCAGTCAACATTTCTTCTTCTCTGACACTGGTTCGTTTACGTGTGCCACTTATTGCAAACAGTTGATTAGAATAATTAGATTAATTGATTCTTAAAACAAGAACGGAATTCTAATGATGTGGCCACATATCTCTGAAAGGAAACTGCGGAAAAGGGGGACAACTGAAATGGGAAATGGGGTCAAGGAAGAGGGCCTCTGAAATGTAAACTGCAAATTAGGAAGGACCACCGAAATAGATACCGCAGATAAGGGGGGACAACTGAAATGGAAACCGCAGATAAGGGAATCGCTGAAAGAGAAACTGCAGATAACTGAGAAGACCACCAAAGGGATATAATAAATCATATAATTTATTTCTAAAATAAAGCAATTCTAATCTGTAATTCTATGCTTGTGAACGCTGATGACGTATGTGGTTTCTTCAATCACGAGAATTGATTGAGGAGAAGAATAAATGGCGTCAGTCAACAAGGAACAATTGATTTAAAAAAAAGGGAATGATGTCAGTTAGCAGATGTGAGATGGTGGACACATCTAAAAAGAGAACCATGATTCAGACGGTGCTGAGCATCCGTCGTGAACAAAAAGATTGACCCTCAAACGGAGAACCGGGCAATGATCACAAGAGACAACCATGCTCAGCATAATGTGGATAGATTACAAGACAGCACGATACATTAGAGGAAAAACAGGAGTCTGAGATACCATTAGAAAACCAAAGTGGCAATGGGCTGATCAAGTTGCAAGAATATTAAACAATCACTGCACATCACGACTCACAACGTGAATCCTCAGAGATCAAATGCGTAACTGTGGCCGACAAAATATAAGATGGCGAGACAAACTAGACAAGTTTAAACAGTATTGGTTCAGCGACGCTCACGATAGAGAGGTCTTACGAATCTTCTGGGAGGTCTACGTCAAACGACAGAAGCTAAAAGGGAATCGGTGAACCTAGTTTCAGCTAAGATTGCTCAGCAGGACAGGTCTTAATTTATACTCTGAAGTTCATTTTTGTCGTTTCCTTTATAACATATCTTATAAATTTTTTTCTGCATTTTTGATGGTTACTATTTTTGACAACTAGCAAATCATCGTATCGGCAAAGTCCTATATTTTTAGAATTTAATTTTTTAGTAAAGTTGTTCAAAATGTACGAACCGATCAAATCCAACATCTCGGATGAATTCAGACTCCCGTTTGAAACATCAAAGCTGTAAACATCAGTCTTTTTTTATTCCAGCGTAAAGAAAGTCGGCCTACACATGAATTTCAGTAAGACAAAGATCATGTGCAACAATCAAATCGGGGATAAAAACACCAAGATCGAAATCGAGGATACACAACTGGAAGAAGTAGACCACTACATCTACCTAGGACAACGAATCTCCATGAGACCCTCAAAAGAAGAAGAAATCAAGCAAAGAGTCACACTAGGATGGCAAACCTTTGGCAGAGCAAGCTCAACCTTCAAAAATAAGAAGATCCCATCTATCTTTAAAAAAAAGGGTGTATAACCAATGCATCCTCCCAATAGTCACTTATGGAGCTGAAACATGGAACCTAACCAAGAGACAGATCCGCAAATTGAGAACCATGCAACGTGCAAATTATGCTGGGCCTCACATGGAGAGACCACAAGACAGCACAGCACATCCGGGAAAAGACAGGGACATCATAGAATCCATTAAAAAGCTCAAATGGCAATGGGCTGGCCATGTTGCAAGAATGGCAGACAATCGATGGACATCACGACTCACGACATGGATCCCCCGAGATCACATGCGCAACCGAGGCCGATAGAATATTAGATGGAGAAACGAGCTAGACAATTTTAGTAAGTACTGGCTCCGCGACGCCCATGATAGAGAAGTGTGGCAGATCCTGGGGAAGGTCTATGTCCAACGACGGACGTTAAAAGTCTGGTGATGATGATGATGATGTTCTTGATTATTGAATAGAACCATACGTCTACAGTAATTATGTCGGTTTTGTTTTTGTTGATGTTAGTATAGGTTTTCTCCATGGATTTTTTGAAGATTCCTTTAGATATTGACGGGTAAAAATCCAGTATGTCAAATTGTACAAATGCACATGTGTTTTTCTGCTCGATGTTGTTGAACCGATTGATGGCATCATTCGTATTTATCCGCTAGTTCAGCTGTAGTGGTTGTTCAATGTAGTTGTTTATGTTTCCAAGTATGTAGGTTTGGTAGTTCATTTCATAGATGCATTTCATAGATTCAATTATGAAATGAACTGTTAGACGTACTCCTAACTTACAGCATCACCAATAATTACAAAAAATTTTGACACCGAGAGGAACAATTACGAAACAACTATAAATTAAGAAAGCAAAAACATCAACGAAAAACTAAGTATCAGCAATAGAGGAAGGAGAATTTCAAAAAGAATACTTATATTCTGATGGAGAATCACAAACTGGATTTTTTAAACAACCCCACTAGTAGACTGATCAACCCAACTAAATCCTAGATAGGGAAAATTTGTAAGAATATACTCGAAAACATAAACTATAGCATTAAACAACAATTACAGCGGGGGAAAATACATACGTCACAATAACGTTATAAATAGGGATCCGAATAAAATGAACCATACACCTGAAGAAGCCCAAAAGGTCAGAAACATATTCCTGTTTGTGTAGCAAATCCATTAATTCACCATATCTAAAGCTTTATTCTAAAAAAGTACGTTTTTGTAGCTAGCACTTTTATGAAATAAACCCATCACGCATCGGATTTCGAATTACAGTTTTGTACTTTATTATTATTATTATTATTATTATTATTATTATTATTATTATTATTAGTAGTAGTAGTAGTAGTAGTAGTAGTAGTAGTGGTAGTATTGTTATGTATACATATAAATATATAATCGGAAAACAAATAATTCGATTGGGCCTTAGTTTTTCTTCTAAAGAAGTATTACCAAAATTGAAAGAGAGGATTTTTCTGTTCAGTTTTTTTTATAATTCAATTTCTCTTGTAAACGAACGACTTTTCACTAAACTAGTCTCGTCAATGGAACAAATTAGTCGTGTGGATTTCATAAGTATTTATCATTCTAGCTCTGTTTTATTTGAAATATTGAGCACTTTCATTATAAACACAACTTCATATCATCAGGCGTGTGTGCTTGTATGTAGGAGGAAGCTTTATTGGTAGATTTCGCTGATTAGCTGACCACTGTTGAATTATCTCCATTGAACGAATATCAAAAATGGACGGGTGACTAAATTTCAACCGTCTTGAATTTCAAAATGTCGCGGGTATCGATAGTCAACTTTGCTTAACTTCGGCATCTTGAAAAACATCACAGGATTTGGTGCAAGATTAATATTTTTGCTAGACGAGACTTCTGTTACAAGAGCTAGAGATATTATCAGCCGGTTAAAATGATACCCTTGACTTCGGTCACAAACTAGTATATTACTGTATACTTTCTTTTGCAACAATTGTGGTGTTTTATTCTTCAATGGAGTTATGACATCAAAGACAGGACTCATCAGTTTTCCTAACTTGCACATGCTACCGTTTCGATAAACTTGATTGAAATAGATTACAATGGGACCTAGTTACTCATGATGGATAGATTCCAAAACCTCTCCGTGGATGGTGTAATCCATGTCTAATAGCGAATGATATTCTAGCAAAATCAATTTTCACGTTTAAATCAAGACAGGTGAAGGTGAGGCTTTTCGTATGGAACACGACCCTATGAATTGGTATATATATATATATATATATATATATATATATATATATATATAATTCCAGCTCTACTCTAAAACAACTTAACTTCATGAGTAAAATGTTGTATGTATCGAGCACTCTATAAATACATATATATATATATATATATATATATATATATATATATATGTATGTATAGAGTTTTTTAAAATAAACAAATGTTCCGAGGATGAGCAAGATTAGTTGTTTGAATATTTGCATTGCCGGCGGCATTTTAGCTCAATGGTTGGAGCGACTACCCTATCAGTCGCAGGTTCGATTCCTGTTGCAGCCCCATATTCTTTGATTGTTTAGTTTGAGTGGTACATTGACTTTGTGGCAAATAAGAGTTTCTATATAATATAAAGAAATTTATATATATACATATGGAAGAATGGAATGCTCTGTCATTGTGAATGTTGTGGTCTCACAGTATACAAGCTCAATTAATTGTCTATCACAGGAGAGTTTTTGTTCACGTGCGTACAGTTAAGTCCAGTCTGATTCGTTGCAAAGTTACATAGGGGGCACGCAACACGTTCTCGATATAATTTGAGTTGTAGGACGCATTTCCGAATTATCTCTTCAATACAGTTGAATTATAATCCACATCCGTACTCGTTTGAAATAAACTTTGAAATGAATATCATTTGTATAAAACATGGCCCCCTGCGTTGCCTTTCACTCTTATATATATATATATATATATATATATATATATATATATATATATATAGATAGATAGATAGATAGATAGATAGATATAGTCTAGAAAGCTTTACAGCATTGAAAACTGAACTCATTAAAAACATTTTTCAAATATTTTTGTGTCACTTGAGTCGCCTATTCCTGAATATCTATGTGTAATTTATGTAATTTTCTTCAATGCTTTTTTTTTTTTTTTGCTTTACACATACTTTGATATTATGGTACTACGTGTAGTTTTCTCTTTTCATGGGATAATCAGTTCTTTACCGAGTAACTGGTTCAGGGATTTTAAAAACAAAACAGTTATATTAACTTATAAATTTTATTATATAAATTATGTCATACATGTAGTTTCTTATTTTATATCAGGTATTATTATGATGGATGTTATCTTCTACTACACATCATTTAATTCTTATAAATCAAATACTCATGTACGTACGTATGAGTGTAATAATGGCTTGCTAACCCTTACAATACAACTAGGTGTCCTATATATATATATATATATATATATATATATATATATATATACATATATATATAACTGTACTTGTACCGAATGTTATCCAACGATCGTAATGCGTCGTTTTATTGCAGTTAATGAATGCATAATACCAGCTATGATTTACGAAAGATGGAAATCAAGAGAACGAACAGAGAGCCATGGAAAGAGCAATGCTTGGGATAACTCTGTAAGATATGAAAGATCATCATGGATAGTTGTAACAAACTAGAAGGAAGGATATTATACAAATGATTAAACAAAAAATGGAGATGGACGGCACACTTAGCGAGAAGAGATGACAACGGTTGGAGCAAAAGGCAAAGTGATTGGTGCCCATGAGTTGTATGTAGTAGGAAACACCAAACATAAGATGGAGGTTTACCGTTAAGACATAGTAGACAAAGGTTAGCGCGATCTTGGTCGTCTTTGAAGGACGTGGGAAATGCCTTTGTCCAGCTGTGAGCTTATAAAGCGGTTGGTGATGATGGATGATAATGATAACTATGAATAAAAATTCGTTTGAAAAAGTTTATTTTAACGTTCTTATACCGTTTCAAAATTGACAGTATTGAGCCAAAGAGCGAAAAATTGCTAAAATAGATATTGACACAAAGTTAATATATCTCTGGATTTTTGTGATGAGGTATTATTATTATTTCTATTATTATTCGGACCATTCTCATCTTGGTTGTTTTCCATACAACGTTTCGGCCGTTGTACTCTACAGCCTTCATCAGGTATCCTCTCGTAGGTTTGGGGAAGTAACGAACCGAACCCTTTATTTAACCGACGGGGGTATATAGACCGCACTCCCCTTCTTAGCATTAATAGTATATTATTGTCTCGCACTGGGATGGTTCTAGGTTCAATCCCAGTGTCTATTCACATCTATCTATCTATCTATCTATCTATCTATCTCATTCTGTTCAGATCTATCCATCTATCTATCTCAGTGTGTTCATCTATCCATCTATCTCATTCTGTTCAGATCTATCTATCTATCTATCTATCTATCTATCTATCTATCTATCTATCTATCTCATTCTGTTCAGATCTATCTATCTATCTATCTATCTATCATCTATCTATCTATCTCAGTGTGTTCATCTATCTATCTCATTCTATTCAGATCTATCTATCTATCTATCTATCTATCTCATTCTGTTCAGATCTATCTATCTATCTATCTATCTATCTATCTATCTATCTCATTCTGTTCAGATCTATCTATCTATCTATCTATCTATCTATCTATCTATCTATCTATCTCAGTGTGTTCATCTATCTCATTCTGTTCAGATCTATCTATCTATCTATCTATCTATCTATCTCATTCTGTTCAGATCTATCTATCTATCTATCTATCTATCTATCTATCTATCTATCTATCTATCTATCTATCTATCTATCTATCTATCTGTGCATCCTTGTAAGTGTGCGAGCCTGTTTGTCGTATACAGTGTTATGTCCCATAATTGTTGTAACATTTATATACGCATTTCATACACTAAATGAAAAACAACCAAGATGAGGATGGTCCGAATATCAATAGATATTGACACAAAGTTGAATAGAACGAACGTAGCCATCAAAGATGTCGATGGGTTTTATCATTTTTTGATACATGCATATGTTTGTATGTTAGTTGATGTGTTGTTGTGTTCCAGCGATCCTGGCCATACCCTTTTGTCTCCAGAACATAGATGTTTTTTGACTCAGTTTTAGATGTTTTCCAGGGGTAAACGCCAGTGATGTCATAAATAGAATTTATTCGGACCATATCTATTCTTTGATAGATTTCTTTTTACATGACATAAAATTGTGACGCTACGGTTTTCCAAATATTGACTGTGATGGTGAGTATTGGAAAGGTTTTATCCAAATTCTGTCAATTTTGAACGTGTACTAGAATGTTAAAGAACATTTTTGAAATGCATCTGAGACTTCCTTGCATTCGCTATATATATGTATTAAAAAAAGTAAGGAAAATGAGGGTTATTTTCAAATTTCCTAGTGGAATTATTTCAAGAATGCAGTGAAATATCCGGTGAGACAGGGGAAACCTTATATGACGGATAAACGTATAGATCAAACACAGCTCAAATTTCTCTAATTTTTAGTAGCGACCCGTATAATGATACATACACAGGCGCTCGCGTATATGTAATTATATTTACATATATATATATATATATATATATATACATACATACATACACACATATATATACATACATATATATATATATATATATATATATATATATATATATATATATATATATATATGTTTATTCACATCTCTCTCTCTCTCTCTATCTATCTATCTATCTATCTACATTTTCATCCTTGTGAGTGCGCGAGCGTGTTTGTCGTATACAGTGATATGTCCCATAATTGTTGTAACATTTATATACGCATTTGATACACTAAATGTTACTAGTATTATGGGACAGAAATAGTATATAAGTACATGTACACGTCGCAGAGCAGACTATTTGGTTCTCATGGGAATATTTAGTGTGTTGAAATCATAGAAGCGAGTTGGAGCCGGGCAGAATGGTGGGGCCAGTTATGTAGGTCTGGAAGTCGATGACAAGAAGACACCTGCTGGTTGCGTAAAAAAAAAGGCTTTAAAGAGATGCCAAGCTGAAAAGTCTTGGGGCTCGTGCACTGAAGATTTGAATTGTCAACCGTGGTTGAAGGACACCAAGGTTTTTTTTTATGGATTTTAATAAATATATTTTTAACTTAGGTTGCCAAATTAGCCATTTTCCCCCTAGATCTAGTTTTAGCTATAAATAACAAACGATTGCTTTAGAAATATGACAGACTGAAAAGTCTCCTTGGAGCTCATGCACTGAAGATTTGAATTGTCATACGTGGTTGAAGGACGCCAATGGTTTTTATTAACATTAATGAATGCGATGACTTTTTCCGATTAGATCTAGCTAAAGTTTTTTTTTCTTTTCATTTTAGCCGATAAAAATCTACAATATCAAAATAATTATAAAGTTTAATAAAATAAATGTACCAAACGTTTTATTCGGTGTATTTTATTTGATAAATGAGCTTAAGATGAGTATAACTTTTTTAGCTATACAGTTAGCTGGAAAATTTGAATTTAGCCAATTTTAGCCATTTACAAGACAGTTTTAGCTATAAATAACTAACAATACTTGGCAATATAGCTTAAAAGATATAATAAAAGACTGAAGATTTGAATCGTCAACCCTTGTTGGAAAACACCATATACATAAACATTGATGAGTACAATGACTTTTAATCATACCAAATCAGCCATTTTTTCGGGTAGATGTGGCTGATGTTTCTTTTTTTTTTTTTAGATTTAGCCAGTAAAAAATCCGAAAATCTTACCATTTTAGAAAGTGATCTGTAAGTTTGAGAAAATGAATGTAACATTTTTATTAACCATTTGTTCCCGAGTCTTGATATATAGTCATTGTAAATAAGAAGGCTTTAAGAATGGGTGACCGGTCAAAAGGTATCAATACAAAAAGACAACACTGTAGCACTAATATTTTGACAAGCAGCTTTAAAGTAAACAGCAGATATTATGTCGGTATCTTAGTCGCAAAAATTTTCCTAATTTATATTTATATTTATAAAAGTATGATAACAAAATTTTTTAAATAAAAATATTCTATTATTCCTAAGACATATGGACCAAAAAAAAATAAAAAACTCAATAAAACCATAATTCATTTGAATTTACTTAAAATAATGAATTAGATTAATTGTTTAGTACACCTCAATTGAAAAATCCGGACCACAATATTGTCTATTTGACTGATGTCTTTTGACCGGAGACAATTGTTACTTGCGGTTGTCCGTACTACACAGTTGTTCTTTTGACTGGAGCCTTTTGTTTTGATGCCATTTGACGTGGATTCTTTGGATCATTCATTCGCTGTGGATATTAGTGCTCAATGACAAAAAACAGTCTGTCCTGAGTTTCAAACTCAGTTTGTTTCCGGGCTATAACCGTCGAGCTACCTCATGCTTCCTATACAGTGTTGCTAACATAAATGAGATTTTTCCCGCTAAAACTGCTCGGAAAATAGGCTAAATTCAGCTGAATCTTTTCTACTTTCGGCTAACTTTATGGCTAAAAATGTTCTATACTCATTCGAAGCCAAATCATCAAATAGAAAAAATTAAATGCTAGGACTCTAATGTAGATGATTAATAAAAATTGTACTTTATTTTTATTAAACTCACCAGATTCGTTTTGGATTTATTAGAGAAAAATTAGTGTCTGACTCATATTCCTTAAGCAGAATGTTCTGTTGAAATTCCGTTCATCGATCTTAATATTTCTCCATATATTTGATTAGCTTCAACTGGGCTTCAAGTATGGCTAAAATGGCTCAATTTTCCCCATTTCAGCTAACTTCATGGCAGAAAATATTGAACGGATATGTTTTAAGTAAGCTAAAAAATAGAAATAAATCGCTGAATCATTTTGTAAAAAATGGCCAGATTTTTGGTAATCTGCTATCTGAGCGAAGGGTTTGGAAAACTCTCCATTTGGGCAAATTTTCCACTGCTCACAACAGCTGAGTGCACCCAAGGATTTTTAGTCAGTCAGAGATGAACCTTCACCAGGATTCGCCACAATTCTCTACCATCAGCGTTGCAGAGTTAATATTTTTCTGAACCGGTCAAGTTCGTGTCCCCATCTCGCATCTGCGGACCTTGGTTCTGCAATTGATCTCCAGATCCATGTTGTGAGTCGTGATGTCCATCAGTTGTCAGCCATTCTTGCAATATGACCAGCCCATTGTCATTTGAGTTTCCTGATTGTTTCTATGATATCTCAGACTCCTGTTTACTCCCTAATATACTGCATGGTCTTGTGGTCTCTTCACGTGATATCGAGCATGATTCTTTCTTGTGCACATTTTATACTTCTCAGTTGGCGGGTCGGTCTCTTGGATAGGTTCCAT
>OY735236.1:12086075-12108575 GCA_963457665.1 Thysanoteuthis rhombus | reverse complement strand
TGTTTTTTTTTTTTTTTTCACTAATTAACTGTCTTAACTGTATTGCAAATTGTCTTTTTTAATCAAATCTTACTAAATGTTGAATGCAAATCCCTCCTGACCCTCAAGTCTCTTGCTTCGTTATTGCTCTGTTGTAACAACACCTTCATAATTTAGGGATCCTCCCAAGGAGCCAAGGCCCTGGCCCCCGAATCTCAAGGCACGCCACTGCACTGTTGTGACGATATCTTCTTAAATGATAGTTTTATATGCATTCAGTGCAAATTTTCCTTTCTTATCAAATCTCCCAAAATGTTAGAAAGACCCTCAAAGAACCAAGCCCCTCACTACGAACCTCTAAATCTTAGACAACTCTACTCAATGACACATTCAATGATAATGTTCGCATGTCAAAATGTATGTATGTATATATGTACGTATGAATTCAGAGACTGAGACTATATAAGTTTTGCCATTTATTTGTTTCAAACAACAACAAAAGAAAGAAGAAAGTATATAGTAGGCGTCATTGTTTAATAATTACTATTTATAGTCAATAATAGATAATGATAAATGTTGTATTACTATTTTGGGGAAGTATAATTGGAGTATTGCGTAACGGCGCTGAAAATAGAATCGGCGACCCGGATTCAAATTCAGGTCAGGTCTGGTTATGTTTACTTTGCACTAATACCGTGGCAAAAGGCATGAATCTTTCACTTCTCCATCATCATCATCATCATTTGTCTTTTAATATCTGTCGTTGGACATAGACCTTCCCCAGGATTCGCCACAATTCTCTATCTAGTTCATCTGTCCATCTTGTGTTCTGTTGGCCTCAGTTTCTTATGTGATCTCTGGGGATCCATGTTGTGAGTTGTGATGTCCATTGGTTGTCTGTCATTCTTGCAACATGGCCTGCCCATTGCCATTTGAGTTTTTTTATAGTTTCTATGATGTCACAGACCCCCGTTTTCTTCCTTATACACTGTGCTGTCTTGTGATCTCTCCATGTAAGGTTGAGCCTGATTCTCTCATGTGCACGTTACATACTCCTCAGTTTGTAGGTTTGTCTTTTCGCTAAGTTCCATGTTTTAGCTCCATAAGTGACTATCGGGAGAATGCATTGGTTGTATACTCTTTTCTATAGGATTATTAGGATCATCTCTCCACTGTGGATAGAATAGCAGAGCAGGTTAGGCTCTCTAACCTTGGGAAGGTAACTAGTCTGGGAGAAGGACAACTCTAATTCCAAAAACCAGTCCAGTTTGACGCCCTTCTGGCATCTCCTGAAGCCCAGCTGATGTCAGACGTGTTGTTCTTTTTTTCCCTTTGGACTAGATCAACTAGGCAAAGTGGGTCGGGGTGGAGCTTCTGTCGACAAGGCATCCCATGATCTCCATACACTTACCCAGGAATGCTCCCCAGGGCAGGGACGTTCCATTTTCAGTTGAGACAGAAAGGAAGCCATTCATTACTGGTCTGGCTGTGCTGTAAAAATGACGGCATATATGAGATGTATGAATATACACATTGACTTTAATGTACGATAGAGATTTGCATTGCAGAGATCTTGAGGAGAAGCGTTTTGTACTATTTTTGTCTAACTCAATATTGATTTTGTTTTCGTGTTGAAACGATATAACTTCATCAAAAACTGATCAGTTATACACGAAACACGATGACGGACACATAAACTGATGACAAGTCAAGCAACAACAAAAACGGCCATGTCAGATTTCTTCGATGAGATGGATAGAATTGAAATAGAATTACGTCACGAGAGTTTCACGTGTCCTCTTCGCGTTTTTGCATTTTTGAGTTTTTATAAATACTGGATGCATCTAAATATGTTTGTTTTGAACGCTTATAATGGCACAGGTTTCTGGCCCAATCTTCGGAATCAAAGTGTAGTATCTGCTCCACGGCATAGATCGAGGAGTCGGTACTGACGCTTGTCCGTTGAGTGGGCCGGAGATTGTGTGCAGGGTATCAAAGACCGAGTGCGCCGGTGCAAACGTTGGCCAATGAGGTTATACCGAGGCTGCGTTTGCTAAGCGCAATGGGAGGCCTTTGGACTCGTCCTTAGTTTCTCCCATCATTACTCGGCCCAGCTTTCGCAGGTAACTGCGTCGGCTGGAGCCATTTTTTGGCGGTAAGGTACTATTTCTTCCCACGTTAAGCCCGACCTTGTGTCAGATATTGCTGCGGTGGGACAGTGATTAAATAAACTTATAATGACATAAGAAGAGGAAATAAATCCGTTTTCTTTTGAAAGTATGCCAAGGAAAATCAATAATATCTATTTATCAAAATGAATTACATGTTGCTAACTCGAAGTTTCTGACTTTATTTTATATTTAATTCAGATCTAGAATAGAATATATACTTAGTTCACAATGCGAACAATAACAAACCAATTTTTGCATATCTTTTCCTCGGTAAGTAAAAAATTGATTGATTTAATAAAAGATTATTAATTTCAAAACTGTATTCTTTGTTCCGAACGGGGATAAAGTATTTTTCAGTTTGAAAATTGATGGAGTCTAAGTCATTAGGCATTGTGTTTTGTTTTCTCTAAATTTTGTAGCAAATTTCAAGTTGTTTTATTTTCATTGAAAACATTGAATTTCTATTATGAAGAATATCATTTTTATATAATAACAAGTGGCTATATTTGCAAAGATGTATCATGTAGAAATTTTGATATAGGATATTTTGATACTGGCAATTTTGAATGGCTTTAACTGGCTAGATTTTTACCGTTGTTCGAATAACGTCAATATCGCTCGCTAAATACCATTTTCCGGCATTTTTTGGTTAAAATGCAATGAAAAAAGCCATTAATTTGCTATTTTTAAAAAAAAATATTTTTATTCTATTGTAAAGTATAAAATCAGATGAATATAGTGTAGTGACTGATAGAATAGAAGGCTCACGATGGAATTTTAGAATTTGGACGACCATATCTCGTGGTAGTTCAGTACAACAATGTATCAATCTGAAATTATACCTATAAGGAAATTAAAATAATGTCTTGTTTTCAACAAGTCTTCGTACCATAAACACAACAAGACGTGACGTCAGGAGAAAAGATTCTCCCGGCGTACAGAACTATCGTTTTAATCATTGTAAGAATCCGTGTATTAAAATATCTTTTAACTATCAGTGTAATAAGACGTTTTTACTAGATTAAATAAGTTTTTGAAAATTCACACATCCACATTATAAATGTGACCTTTAGATACTTCATTGGTCAACTTTAAAATTCAAGATTAACGTTAATACAGAGGAAATGAAATCTACGCAGTTTATGTGAAAATTAAATCTACCCAATTGGCATTTAAAAAAAATCTAGCCACTGTGAGCCATTTGAAATTTCCACCATAAAAATGGCCCATATCAAAATGTCTACATGATGTATCTTTGCAGAGATCCTTAGGTATAAATACTTGTTTGTCTAATCAGCGAGAATTTACTGCATTACAAAGGATGTCATTGAGACAGTTTATTCAACAAAACGATCCATATGATATAATGTCATTTGTGATCACAAATGGATTTCTATTTTTCATTAATGTTTCTGTGCTTCAATATTTTGGGGTATTCAGATGGACACTAGCAGATCTTAGGATCAAATCCACCCGGCAGCCACGTATATTTTTCTCTCTGCTTTCGAGGTCACTGGCAGATTAACAATCAGGCTGAGTGGGCCCATTTTCCCATTATTTTCCACGAATGTTTCAGCGGCTCAGTGGTTCAAAGTGTTCAGCTGGACAGATTTTAGGATCGGATCCACCCATTCTTATTTACTCATGCTTTCGAAGTCAGTGGCGGATTAACCATTAGGATGAGTAGGCTTTTCTTTCCTCCTTGCTTGCTCTCGAGGTCAGTTGCAGATTTATCATTAGGCTTTGTAGACTCTTTCTTCCTTTGTTTTTTCCGTTCTTGTTTTCGAGGCTAAGAGTGGATTAACTATCTGGCTGAGTAGGTCGTTTCCTTCTTTTTTCCCTTGCTATTGGCGAATAAACTATTTGGCTTATTAGAATCTTTCTTTCTTCTATCAAACACCTTCTATTTAGTTTTGACATTATTTTCGTACGTAAAAACAATGACGGATAACAATGACCATATGATAATAAAAAAAACAACAAAAAACGGTGACGTCATGCACGGTAATAACGATTCCAGTGACGTACGCTAAAACTGTTTTGCTAAAAAATTCGCTGAAACTACGAATAAAAGAGTTGAAATGGGACACGAAGTGTCGGAGCGAAATTCTGCGGATAATTGAATTCTGTTTTGTTTACCTTTCCAGATTTTCATGAAACAAGGGTGTTCGGTCCTTGGGCCGCCTAGCTTGTTTTTGTTTGTCTAACTTCTTGTTTCTTTATTATTCTTTAAATTCAGCATTTTTAGTAAGTTTTCAGATCATAAAATCTTACCCTCACGTCAGCAGAGATCAGTTGTGTCCCTCGGCGTGACAGAATACGAACACACATCACTAATCATATGTGTGGAGTTATTGTATTGAAGCCAAAAAATGAAATAAAAGTTTATGTGTAGATTACCAAGAACATTACATCAATTTTAAGTTCATAAACTTATTTATTTAGTGAATTTAGTCTTTTCATTATCAATAGGTATATATATATATATATATATATATATATATATATATATATAGTGGAATGTGGATTTGCTACACAAACTAGCTCATGTTTCTGCCCTCTCCGGGCCTTATCAGGCGAATCGTTCAATAGTAAAAAGTTGTATGTATCGATGAAATAAATCCATTACATATTACAAGTGGCTTTATATTATTAATATATGATTATATCACGTTATACTGCTAGCCTGATCTGTACCATATGTACTATATTTATAAATATATACATACATAGTAGAATGTGGATTCGCTACACAGACTAGCTCACATTCTACTATTTATTTTCAGCTCTACTCTAAAACAACTTAACTTCAATAGTAAAAAGCTGTATGTATCGAGCACTCTATGAAATAAATCCATCACGTATCAGAGGTTGCTTTATATCATTAATATATTATTATATTATGTTATACTGCTAGCCTGATCTGTACCTTGAGTATTGTGTGTATATATATGTATACATTTCAAGTTCATCGTTTGCTGATAGTAATCATTAGATAACTTTCATTTTTGAAGCCAAGGGTTGCTCTTAGTCCTTCCCTTCAAGTTCGAATTTCAACATCACAAAATTATTACTCATGTAGAGGTCGACCTGCAATTTTTTGCCCCAAGATTTGGTCGTCAGAATTTGATATATACACGACTACACACTGTATTTGTTTAAAACGAAATAAATAAAAAATAAGCTGAAGGTTTCATTGTTTAATCATTACCAATTACCGTCAAGATGATACGCGAGCATATGCACACAGCTCACACGTAACTAGACTTATACATACATATATGTATATATATATATATATATATATATGTATAGTCTTGTAAACTTTCTACTTTTTACCGCTGAAAAAGGAATTTTATTTGTCAAATTTTATGAAGTCCCCAAGTATCCACCACTACGTGCTAGGCAAGTCATCTTTAATCCGATCAGAGTTATTTCAACGTGTTATCCCATTACTAATTTTATACATATTTAAATGCACACACATGTGCAGATACATACTCACACACAAACACACACACAAACTCAGACACACACACACACACACATATATATATATATATATATATATTTATATATATATATATATATATATATATATATATATATATATATATATATATATATATATACAAGGTGTGGTTATTTTAGCCCAGCACTTAATCGCCACTGGCCTTAAAAACACGGAATAAAGAAAGAACCACATTAAATACATCCACCATTGGACAAGCATTAAAAGAGTTAAGGTTTCCATCCGTATTGCTCGAAGTAAACAAATTTTGTGTCGTGAAAATAATCAGTTCAAAAATAGTGCAACGCAACGATGTGACATTTTTGGTGAGACAAAATGGCTACCTAATCTTTTCGTGTGCTAACTGAATGTTGTGGAGAAGAAAGCAGTACATGAACTGATATCCATCCAGTTTTAGTGACAATTGCGAATACAGAGACGTGCACTATCTGGGCTTCAGAGACAAAAACCATCAACCAAAACTACAATCCAAAAAGTCAACACAGATTTATCTCAGTTTTCAAGGTGGTTCAGCTGGCTGACTATAAATGTTTCATACGTTCAGGCTGCATCTTCGTAGCCAGAGTCCTAAGACTTAAAAGATACACTACGTCCAGATAATCGTTCGTTTTTCCCCTGCTCAGAAGGATTTAAAAGGGGGTTTATGATATAGATTCATGCTAAACTGATCCCTTTGGGCCCTCCTCTTTCTTTTTTGAAAACTCAGACTTTTTTCAGAGATCACTGCTCCCAAAAAGCGAGAAAATCACCCAGTTTTAATTGATCACCCGATATATATATATATATATATATATATATATATATATATATATATATATATATATATATATATATATGTATGTATATGTGTGTTTGTTGATGGAAGTGACAATTGAAAGTTGAAGATATTTATTGGAAGGTTAAAATATTTTTTATGTAAACAGCATATAGTTTTTCTGCACCGCTGCAAGTTTGTCTGAAAAAGATGGTTGGCAACCGTCGGAATGCATTGAAACATGCCCACGTGGCAATAAAGATTTTCGAGATGTAGTGTCTGCTTATCTCTTCATTTTCCATTGTCACTTTCATCATCATTCTGATTATCTCACATAAAATATATATATATATATATATATATATATATATATATATATATATATATATATATATATATATATATATATATCGAATAGCAGAGAGGGTGAGACTCCAATCCCAATTTACCACCCTGATCATACATCCTAGGGTGTATTCAATTAGCTACTGAGAGTAAGGGGATATTAGTCCTATGAAGAGATTTACACACTTTCCACTCATACCAGGAATTGGACCCGGATTAGATTTGACTAACCAGACCCGTATAACACACACACACACACACACACACATATATATATATATATATATATATATATATATATATATATATATATATATATATATTTCGATGTATATATATATTTCAACCATATGCCGTTTCGTACCTATCTGCTTTTGTTATAACATCTCCTATTCCTTAACAAAATGCACTTACGTACTTTCTACTACTCATTTAGTATTGGTTCACTTTAATCTTTGTCGCCCCCCGCCCCCAACGTGATTTACATTATCCTACACCATCTGTTTCATTTTATATTCCGTCTTTTGTTCTCCGGAGTTCGACTAAGAGGAGCGTACCGGGACGACTTCCGGTCGTTAACCAGAAAAAGGAAGCCTCGTTTGAAAGTAAACAGGAAGTGAGCCTCGTTCACATCTGACTGGTTCCCCTGGATAAGACAGGAAATATTGTTTGTATTAACGAGGAAAGTATGTGGACACTTATCATTCAGGTCTGTTCGGACACTTGCCTGCTAAGGGATTACAAAGTTTTTCGGAACAATACCATTTCAGTCGTGACCCCTGTAAACTTGTAGATATGTCGTAAGGGAATTTTAACGATTGTATGAAGGTTGTTTATAGGTTATCGGGCACTACTGAACGTGCTGAGTCCGGCCTCTTAAAAATAGAAAAAAAAAATTTTTCGGAAGTAATTCCTGTGGAAAGTTAGGGTCCAGTTTAGCATAATAAAATCTCTAAAAATCAATATTTTTTCCCAAAGGTGGAACATGTCTTATGGATTGGAAGCACAAAAATTACTTCCAAAAAATTGGTTCCCCCATTTTTAAGAATTGGCATCTCAATGCTGCCAATCTAGCTCTTCGGGGGCTTGAAGTAGCCCCCTTTTTGGTGCATTTATCTCCCATAAGTCTACATCTAGCCCTTAAGCTCTAATTTAGCTGTTTCATTTTATCAAACGTTTATTTTACAAGTTTGTCAAGTTAACTCTTTAAGATCTAAATATAGCCCTTTTTTTGTGTATTTAGCTACTTTTAAATATGCATCCAGCTTTTAGCCCCTTTTCGATTCATTTTTCAATCATGTTTTCTCATTTATGAAAAAATTCACGAACATTATGTTTGTAAAAGAGGAACAATGTGTAAAATCACCATTTATTTGTTTATTGATTGATTGTAGATCGAAATAGTTTTATATTTTTGTCATATTAAGTAAGTCTTCTTCATGAAATCCGCCATTATAGGCGATGATATAAGCCAAGATTTTAAGGTACAAGACCAGTACGCCTTTTATCGCGAACCAGACTTTAATGAGTCACGCTATGTTAGGGCAGGTATCTATTTAGCTCTTTTTTTGTAGAGTCTGTGTTCGAGTTGGCAGTGGAGACCCTGGTTATGAAAAAGGTGCCGAAGCTGTGATATGAACTTTTTAAATGGAGGAGAATATATCTCTAAAGAAAGAAATTCTTTTTATAAAAAAAAAAAATACTGATATATGACCGTTAAGGCACTTACTCTCCCCTCAACAATGGGTAAAATAGTACTGGGTGAAATGGGGGGATGCCACTTCGGGTGCTTGTCACTTCTAAGTCTAATTTACACATCGCAATCGGGTAAATAGTAAATTTGATATATGAAGTCGTTGTCAGGGTAAGGACACAACTTACAGTCATGAAGTAAGTACTAATGTGATATATGGTGACCCGGGAGGAACGTCCGAAGCCGTGGCCAGCGTAAGGAGATTACTTAGTTTGGTAGATGACGTATGGGTCACCTTGTAAAGAATAAACTCACTACAATGTTAATGATCTGGAATGACCTGGGAGATATTGAAACTCCATCTTGTGGAGACTTTTTGAGTGTCTAAAAAAGTGATTCCCAACCTTCCCCTATTTTCGTCAATAAATTTACTTGTTCCCCCACTTCAATTCAAGTCGAAGTTCCCCTTTATTACAAACCAAAAGAATTCTGAGATTGTTTCAATGCGATCTTCGTTTTTGTGTTTCGCTTCAAATTCTTAAATTTGTTCGCCTATTAGTGACAAAATACGTACTACCCTTAAGTCAAAAATATTCACGACTTCTGTTTACCAATTAGCCTAGCCCACCCCGGGACAACCTAAATTCCTCCATTGGGGGACCCCTACCCTGGTTAGGAACCACGGTCTGAAATATCAAGTACATTGCACATGCATGTCTTAAACCAAATACTAATCTTACTAAGTTAAGTCTTTTCTTTGTTCCTCTCCAAAAATAATACAGGAATCCATGGATAAGGATATAGTAGATACTTGGCAATATATCACCTGTATAACAAGCCAAACGAGAAACACAATCGACGGTCAGTTTCACCAGACTCTTGAATAGAATATTTAAACCGAGAAACTGATATCTCATTTATATGAGACTACTAAGATTCTGACTCAGAAAGGTAAGAACCTTTACATGAATACTAACCCCGTACCGGGTGGGACTAGCTTATTAAGCATTACTCCATGGCAAGGCAATTCGTTCCTCTCGTTTTTAATTGCTTGTCGAAATTTGAGCCCTGTGTAGTTTCAAATATCTTGAAGCAATTACTGAAATCACATGTCTTTATTGTTCTCAGGCTTTCAAATTATTTGAACAAAATGTCTCTGCCATTTTATTTTGCACTTAACTTTTTGTATTGTTACGCAAATCACGTTGGGTATGTTACACCGAATTTACGCTGAAATTGAACGACCGTAGCCTGCAAAAGGTTGCCAAAGGTTCTATGCCTTTTACTATGTACAAGCATTTGCGTGTTCCAGTACTCCTGGTAATACCGTTTTTTTCTACGGACTTGAATATTAGCATCAGTAATCCACCAGACTCCTTCTAAAAACGATTTGTTGTAATTCAAAAAAGGGAGCTTTTTTAGCATTTGGGGGCTTTGTTCTGGTGGGTTCTTTAAAAAAATCTAGATTCTCCAGGATCTAAATGCTTTTAGATGTTTTTTTTACTCTATTTTAGATATTCGCTAATGGAGATAATATTAAGATTCTCTAGATTTTAGATGTTTCTAGATGTTTTTTTAATTCGATTTTAGATATTTTCCTGTGGTGATAACATCTAGATTTTCCAGAGTGTACGTCACTTCGCATCTCCCCTCACCATCATTGTCTACTCTCAACTGCAGTGGTTCCCAAACTTATTTGATCGCGGAACCCATAACTATATTTTACGGACAATCCCGCCACCCTGATTGTGATAAGACATCATGAAACAATGTTTTTACTAATGTTGAAAAACATATGATAAATGAAAAATAGAACCCCAGAATTTTTTTTTCACAGAATCTTAGGGTGTGGCAGATATGCTATGGAAAATACTATGCAAAACAATTTATGACGAGAAACACGAGGTTTACATGGAAAGTATCCAGTCTTGGATACAATGGCACCTTAGTCCACTTCAAAGTACACCTTTCGGTACCTCACACATTAATCTCAGCGTCCGAGCAAATTAGCATGTAAAACCACCTTCCGGGAACGTCATCAGCTGCACCATGGCACTCTCTTTAATCTCATTCACAATCCGGAATCATTTCGGAAAATACCAGAAGTGTAAAGAAACAAATCTGGACTGTGAGAGGGGTGGAGCTGACAGGCCTGGGAGATGCGATATGCGATGCCGAAAATCCTACACGAGTCATGAAAAATGACTCGCCCAGTCATTGTGAACACAAAGTACTCAAGTTTACTCGAAGGAAAATTCGAAGTGGACTGAGTAACTCCAGAGGAGAGTGTCTATAAACAGTAACTTCTCCATTGATTGGTTTCCAAATTACTTGAAAGTTGGGCAGCCGGTTCTTGGGATATTTATAACGTCTTTTTACTTGTACAACGCACATTGAAGCGGTCGAATTTGCCAAAAGAGTGTCTGTTTATGCATTCGCAGAGAAATCCTCTCTGGTTGGTTTCCAAAAATACATGGAAGCCGTGCAACCGGTTCACGAGATATTCAAAACGGCTGGATACTTCACGAACGGACCTCGTGAGTCCTTGTAACAATACCACGCACATTGAAAATATTGAATTACCATTTGGCGCAAGAAAAAAAAACTCTACCAGCGCGAGAGCTTATTTGGGAGCTCTTTCTCATAAAATTCACATGTCATGAATTTTTTCAAAGTTTCAGATACTGTTACGTGAGCCCTTGTGGCAAAATGACCAACACCCATCAAATTCATTTGTGTAACCGAAAAGGAGGTCGTTTGAAATTCTTTCTTTAAATTCAGTCATGAGGGAGGTGCGTGGTAGCGGATAACGACTCGGAGAATGGACTCGACGAGACGAGTTCAAACTATGGCCGAGACAGCTTGTGTTCACTTTGCACTGATACCCTTGGGAAAGGCATGAATTCATTTCTTGGTGAAATATCACAGGATGAAGGAGAATTGACGTCACTTCTGATGCGTGTCGCTTTTAGGTCTATTCCACATATCACCGTAGCCAGCGTAAGGACACAACTTACAGTCACAAAGTAGACACTCTAGATATCTAATAAGTTGTAATGCCCTTGGTAAAGGCATCAATCCATCTCTTCTCTCTCTTCAGCCTTGGTGGGTTACTCGTCTAGAAGACGGACAACACTGAATTCAAACGAGGAACGCCCAATACCCCGTCCAGTATCGCAAAAAGCTGACAAAGGATTGGACCCAGCATAAGATCCCGTTGACCTATTGGATCGTGAGATAATTTGAATACATAAGAAACGGTCAACCAAGATTGTCAAAAAAATTGCCAACGTAGGTCTCTTCTGATTTAAATCATTCTGGCTGGCTGCATATGTACGTATCATGCGTACAGGCCACACTAATGGAGCCAGATGGTTGAATTTTTTAGTATTGACTCTTAATTATATGTAGAAAAACCAAAGGTATAAGGGCAAAGTGTGGGTGCAAACCGCTCAAGTCAGAGTTTGAACCCACTTCGCTGATTACATTTTCAATATTATTAACTGTTAGGCCACCTGCACCTCCCAATGGGGGAAGCAGAAAATATTTAAAAGCTGATCCACGTTCCTCTCTGTAAGTTTATATTGGGCTCATTTATCTAACTAATGATTTTTTTCCGAAGGCTTTTAGATGACAGTTTATATATTGCATAAGCAATACAGAGCTAAGTGAACATTAAACACATTTCTAAGATTTCCCTAATACTGGGTTTAAGTTGCTGCTAGGAACCTCTGAATTGACTTTATACCATGCTTATCTTAGCGCAGCACACAGCGAAAGCTACTTACAAGTAGGAAGATATTATTGATATCCGTACCTCACATAAATGAATAACCGTAGCCCCCACATGTACTAAAAGTAATTATCTGAAAAAGATATCTAAAATTATCTAGAAATATAGATTTACTTTTCTAAAATTATCTAAAATAATTACCAGCTCAAGATTCGGGTCCAAAATGACCATGGAGATCCAAAACCTTTTGTGAAAAATATTTTTAGATGGTGCCTAGTGATGCAAATTTTCAAAGTTGTAGCCCGACAAATGTAACCAGGAGTGCCTAACCAGAAACACAGCCGGACACAAACACAAATACACACACATACACACACACACATACACACACACACACACACACACATGGAAAGAAAGAAAGAAGAATCAGTAGCCGGCTAGTTGGTCAGGCTGACAATTTTTTGTGCTGCTGTGATTGGATATGGATCTAATTTAAATACTTGAAATATTTTTTTGTTCTTTCTAAGAAAAACTTGTGAAGGTTTTCCCCAAAGAGTGGATTTTTTTCAAATTTTGAATGATTTGTTTTGCTTACTGAAAATTAACAAACATAGAATTTCGATCAAAACATGACATTGAAATCAGTTTAAATAGCACAAAGTTTAAACGTAATTTTCTTCAACTGAAAATCTTTCAATTTATTGGGGTCTCGGGTTACTAGGGACAGAGAGGGTAGCAGCATCGAAAGGCCGCACAGAATTCGGGCAATTATAAACTCTGACCCTTGAGCAGCGTGAAGGATTAAGGTCAGTTGAGACAACTTAATTTAGACAAGGTGTAGCACTTTGCGGTACGAACAATGGAATCAGCGAGCCAAGTTCAGATTCCGGTTCAGGGTGTTAACTTTGTACTGATGCCATTGGGAAAGGCATGAATCAATATCTATCCCCCCCGCTTTGCCAAAATGCCTGGTCTCTCTAGCCTTGGGAAAGGTAACCAGTCTAAGAGAAATTCAACTGATTCTAAACCAGGAAGTGGAGTCCCATTAAGGTTGTTGGATGTAAGGCCTCTGATAGCTCTTGTAGCCAAGCCGGTGCCAAACATTGCTCTTCGTTTTCATTTGGTCCACATCAACGAGGCTGAGAAGGGGCATTCTGTCGACTGAGTAACTCAGGATCTCCGCACGCTTCGCCCGGGTCAACGCTCTACGGAGATCACTTCAGTGATTGTTCCATTGTCCGACGAGAATGAAGTACCCTCGTGCCACTATCCATATGGAAGTAATCTATGCAAATTAATATGTTTAATGTTTGTATGGTTGCCCTGTTCGATTCATGCTATGACCTAAAACTTACAGTGGATCGGTCCACGTAAAACAGAATAATATGATAGCTAATAAAACAATTGAAGCGTTGTAAAAATACGAGGTCGTCTCTTGTGAAGTAACAATGGACATTACGTCATAAACGCTCTAGAGACTTCATGTCTGATTACATATTGAAATTCTGTTCCTGTGGGGGTTCAGATAAACAGGACCACACATTGAAACAGATTGAATTGAGTTGAAACTTAAAAAAATAAAAACGACTTAAAATTAGGATTATTGAATTATTAAAAATAAATTACCCAATAAAATAGGTTTATGTTCCTTAGTGTCCATCCATACATGAAAAAAAAAACCGTCATTGCTGACGGATGCATGCTAGCCTAAATATAATAGAAGAAATCTCTGTGGATGTATGAGTGCACCGAGCTAATCTGACAACTGGCCATTGTACGGATTATATATTTGTAACATATGTTAGTCAGCACACCAGGCATTGCAGTGTAGTGCTTGAAGGATCGTTCACGAGAAAACTAATAATAATGAATTTTAAGAAATACAGATTATAGAAATTTTATCCGAAATCATAGGTGTTAGTTTAGATATAAAATATCTGAATTAGCGATAGATCTAAGTTTAGATATAACATTTCTAAATCTTAATAACTGAAATACTTCGAACCAAAAGTTCCGTACGATAGACGGTAAATTATTTTACTCGGCGATTATGCCAGACTGCTCCACACACCATAAGGTCCGACCCCTTCTAAGCATGCTCTTTTGGGATGGGCACTGTCCTAGTTCAACAAAATCACTGATAAAGAACAACAGATTGTTGACTGAGGTTTGTAGGTCTTCATACGATTTTACAAGCAAATGAATAAATCGCCCACAAGAGACGAGAAGAATTAAATGTATTAGCACGAAGTCTAATTGTCGGCTGGAGACAAAAAGGCCAGATATCCTAAGCTATGAATTAATTTCTAGTTCGTCCCAACACCTCCCAGCACCTCCCAGCCAACCTGGAAATATTCAGAATCTCGCCGACATTTACAGAACGAATTTTGGAATGTTCGGCAATTACAGCTGACACTTTTGGCCCCAATTGGATTTTACCTCTTTCTCTCTCTCTCTCTCTCTTTTCCATTCTCTCTTTCTCTCCCTATTTCTCATTGTTTCTTTGCCACACTCTTTCCCTCCTCTCTCTACTTTTATCTCTAATTCCCCCTCTCTCACCCTTCTTAACATTCTCCCTCTCTCTATCATGCCCTCTCCCCTCTTTCCCTCTCTTTCTCTCATTCTAAGCTCTCTAATTATTATCAATATAGAACAGTAATAAGTAATCGGAAGAATTTCTATTTTACTCATTTCGCTAATAACTGGTCTCACGTACTGCAAAAATATGAATATTCATTTGCCCCCCTAAAACTGCAAAATTTGGCGTAAGATCGAGCCCCGCACTTAAAAAAATCGCTCCAGTCCTTGCTACTCATGTCGCGTGGACGTCTGGCCAAGTTTAGCTTTGAAACAGGATGTTCTAGTAAAAATATGTACACAAGCCCTATCTTGTAACAGAAACACTTTGAGCAGAAACAAAACACGTCTGATTTGTCATTCAATAGAAGCAGTCACGTGATCAACGTCTTTTGGCAGCATGTGGTATTGGAGTGATCAATAATAGAAATTAGAATAAGGAGTGATCAATGAATGAATTATTTCTCTCGCCTTCTATTGGGCAGCAATCATTTAAAATTCAAAATGTCAAAAAAAGAAAAAATAGATAAATAAAGAGCGTGAATGCTACCAGACATAAACTAAGGGACCAATTTTGCATAAACTTACATTGAAAATTGACCCCCCCCCTAAAAACCTATGGGGAGGATTAAAAAATTAAGGCATAATAAGGAGCGAATATTTTTATTTTTTATCACTAGGTCCTCTAGCTCCATTGGTATGGTATGTACGCGTGATACATACATACATAGCTAACAAGCCAGATTAATCTGAAACCTGAAGGAACATTTTTGTCTCAAATATTTTACCAGATAGACATACATAAGTACATCAATACAAAATTCTCCCCACTCTTTCTCTCTTCTCTATCTTTATATATATATATACATATATATATATATATATATATATATATATATATATATATATGTATATATATATATATATGTATATATATATATATATATGTGTATATAAACATATATATATATATATATATATATATATATATATATATATATATATATATATATATATATGTATATATATATATATATATAGCTATTAGATGGATTATATCTAACGATGTGAGGTCACTCCCAACGAAACGTCTGTGTCCGTGAATAAATACCTATTCACCCAATCTGTGTTTCTCTCATGATCTGTAAAAAATCACTATATATGTATATATATATATATATATGTGTGTGTGTGTGTGTGTGTATACACTCACAAATCAGGAATGCAATATAATGTGATTTAACATAGTACAATATCTGATGTGTGATTGGTTTATGTCATAAAACGCTCGATTCATTTACATATTGAATAGACCCCGTGAATCATAATATATGTGGAGCCCATGCTGGGATGGCTGAATTTGTAGCTAACGTAAGAGCACTACTTTTAGTTAAGATTGACGAACCTTTGACGAACCTTATCTATCAGTATGACATCATTTCACATTGATGATGACTTTGGGTGGTATTTCATAAATACACACACACACACACACATACACACATATATATATACATATATACACACACACATATATATGCATATATATATATGTGTGTGTGTGTGCATATATATATATGTGTGTGTGTGTGCATATATATATATGTGTGTGTGTGCATATATATATATATATATATATATATGTATATATATATATATGTATATATATATATGTGTGTGTGTGTGTGTGT
The DNA here is from genome assembly GCA_963457665.1 of Thysanoteuthis rhombus. Taxonomy (NCBI): domain Eukaryota; kingdom Metazoa; phylum Mollusca; class Cephalopoda; order Oegopsida; family Thysanoteuthidae; genus Thysanoteuthis; species Thysanoteuthis major. The sequence continues at coordinate 12,092,100 of OY735236.1, read as the reverse complement.
GTGAGTGTGTGTGCATTATGGTCAAGTTGTGGTCTACGCAGATATGATTACGTAAGTACATCATTCTTGTATCAGATGTTTCCAACCGCTTAGTTTCGTACTGGCGAACGATGTGATTCATTGATATAGTTCAACGATGTGTCCACCATCCTTACGTCCATACCTGTGTGTTTTCCAATTTCAAAATTTCTAGTTGTAGTATCATTACTAGTTGGTCTGCGCTGCATAAAAGGTTAAGTACACTGCCTTATAAACGTGTGAGCTGAGGGCTGACCAGGACCGTAAAAAACTGTCACCATGGTAAGTAACCTTTTTCTTTCTTTCAAATCACCGCAGCCCCACAAATGGCCCGCCTAAGCAATCAGCCAAATAGGTTACAAATTCTCCACTTTCCCCTTGTCCGTGTGTCTGTGTGTGTCTCCGGGTGCTCCAGGTCCCAATTTGATTCAACCTTGAAAATTTGCCTCTAGGTACTATTCAAAACTTTTTTTTGTTATGGGTTTCCATTTAAAAAAAAAATTTTTTTTTGTTTTCAATAAAAGTGTTTTGGGGAGTTTTATGGTCATTTTGAACCAACAATGCCCCAAATTTGGTGCTGGTATTGTTTTGATAGTTTTAAATAATAGATCCATTTTTTGAAGATAATTTTTTGCTGGTATTGATAATTTCAGATGATCATTTAGATAATTAGTTCTGTAGGTACATTTATTCTGGTCGTGGTTAACACTCCCACTCGGTCGGTCAGTCTCCAAAAATACTCTCTCTCTCTCTCTCTCTCTCTCTCTCTCTCTCTCTCTCTATATATATATATATATATATATATATATATATATATATATATATGCAGAGGCCATTAGAAAACAGGCACTGTCTGTGCGTGTTGATCAAGAGAAAGTAATTGGAAGATAAATAGAAAGATAAACAAAAAATCACCAATTCACTCCCCCTCATTTCTCAAATTAATTAAATGGAATTTGTCGGACAAGCAACACTGACCTTTATCCAGCAAAACTGTTCCTCCCCAAGAATTGACCTTTCTGTAAAACTGCATCCCTGACCGACCAGGCTCTTCCTCAAGAAACAATAACATAGGAATTATACAAACCGTTATTATACACTCGAAAATAATCATAGGGTCTGTCTATAATTTGGAGAAGGGTAATTGGCATTCAAAGATCAACAAAGATTCAAGGTGAAATTCTTTGTTTAACAAGAAAATAACTGAAAATATTTCCATGTTTAAAATAATGGCTCAATCTGTATTGCACGCGTTTGAACTCAACTTACAAGTGTTACTAATACGTGATATACAGTAAATGTAACCCACATGCTGATTCACCAGATCTCTCACTTCAACTTTGTAGCTTGAAACTAGGCTCATATACGACGCTCGTTGAAAAAGGTCGTTGGACTAGCGTTATCAGACAAAAAAAAAACTGTGTAACGAATGCAACGTATTACAAGATGAAAATAATTCCATATATCATTGCTCTTGAGTATGCCAATTATTATTATTATTATTATTATTATTATTATTATTATTATTACTATTATTATAGACCAATCACTTGCCTTCCCCTATTGTGGAAAATCCTGACTGGACAGATAGAGAATGTATGTATCCATGGAAAATAAGACTATTACGAGAAGAACAGAAAGGATGCAGAAAAGGGGCCAATGTGACGAATGGCATGCTCTACGTCGACCAAATGATCTTAAAAGAAGTAAGAACAAGGAGCAAGAATGTTGCAATGGGATGGGTAGTCTATAAAAAGCCTATGACATGATACCGAAGCTGGAGACTTGAATTCCTTTGGATATAGAAGATCAGCGAACTAGTGGTGAGATTCATAGCCAAATCCATGAAAACCTGGAGAGTAGACTTGACATCTACAGGATTAACTAAACAGAGGTAAGTATAAAAAGGGAAATTTTCTAGGGAGATTCTCTGTCCCCACTACCATTTGTTCTAACCATGGTACTATTCAGCAGAAACCTGGAAAAACAGGAAGAGATACCAATTCTCCAAAACAAAGGGAAAGGTCAGCCACCTCATGTACATGGACGAGATACAACTATTTGCAAAGAAGAGAGGAGGGCTCGAAATGTTGTTCAACTAAGTGAAAGAATGCAGGGATAACATTGGGATGGAGTTCGGAATAGAAAAATGTGCACTAATGGTAATGAACAAAGGAAGTCTAGCAGCAACAGAAGGAATTGAATTACTGGACGACAAAAGATGTAGAGCATTGACAAGACAGGACCGATACAAATACCTGAGAGCTCTCAAATGTGACACAATAAAACGGGAAGGAATAAAAAGGAAAAAAAAAGAAGAGAATACCTTAAGAGGATGAAGAAAATATCAGAGATCATGCTAAATATCAGGAATGAGATGAAAGGAATGAACGCATGGGCTGTATTGGTAGGAAGATACTCAGGACCATTCGTTGGATGGACAAAGGAAGAACTTTAATCAATTGACTGTCGAACGAGAAAGCTTATGACAACGCACAAGGCCTTACATCCCAGAAATGACACAGATAGGCTGTATGTAAAGAAGGAATAAGGCTATAGAGGATTCATCAGCATAAAAGACCGAGAAGAAACATAAATGAAAAAACCCAAACGATATACAACCTATGAAAGAGACATTAAAACAAAATATAAAGCTAGAAGCCCGAAGAATGAAAGGATATGGAAGAAAGAACAAAACTCTACAGATAAAATGAAATATTCCGAACTGGAGAGAAGGAAAATCTATTGAGAGGTAGCGCAAGAAAACAGATAACAGTAAAAGATATCCTGGCTGAAGAACAAGTGAGGAAATTTGGGGAAAATATCTAGAATAATAAAACGAAATACAACCAACATGTAACAGATTGGAGTGTTGGGCGATTGAAATAAAGCATTTCAAAGAAAGGATATGGCTGGATATTTTGATTTGTGAATTAGAATAGGCGTCACATAAATGGAAATCACCTGACATTGACAAAGAACTAAATTTTTGGTTTTCCTCCCTTGTATGCTGCCACGATAACATAGTGAGGTAGAATAGTGAGGTATTAAACTCACCTGAAATAACTCCAGACTGGATGGTAAAAGGAGTTGCATACCTACAACCTAAGACAGAATATACTGGTAACTCTCCAAACTATAGACCCATCACATGTCTTTCTACTGCTTAATATATCCTGACATCAACTCTGACAAAAGACAATGCACATCAACATGGAGGAAAAACAACTTACTACCAAAAAAAGCCCCCCAAAACAAAAGGCTGCCGAAGAGGATCTTATGAGTGCAAGGACCAATCCCTGATCAATTGCATGATCCTAGAAACTTACCACAGTAAACGCAAGAGCCTGCATGGATTGATTATGGAAAAGTGTTCGGCAGTGTTCCACACATGTGGATAATAAAAGCTATGGAACTTTTCAAATTATTCCCAGCGCTGGTGGACTTCTTGCGACATATGTTTGTATGGAACATAGAGCTCTTCTTTTATCATTCGAATGGGTTAATGATATCCAGGAATGTCAGTATGATCTTTGACATTTTGTAAGGAGACTCATTCTTCACCTGATTTTCAGTATCTCACTAATTACTTTATCCGTTGAGCTACGTAAGATGAGATATTGATACAATTCGAGTGACAGAATAATCAGCCTCTAAATGTACATGGACAATCTGAAACTATACGGCAAAACGACAATGAAGTTTTTAAAAAAAACGATTGAAAACTTTAGGAAAAACATAGTGATTGAATTTTGCCTGGATAAGTGTACGAAGGCCACGTTCAAAAGAGGTAGTCTAGTCAAAACTAACTTACACAAACTGCAATAAAAAAAACTAATACAAAGAGAGTTATATAAGTATTTAGGAATTACAGAAGATAGTGGAATCCAACATACTAGTGCGAAAGATAAAGTAAGGAAAGAGAGTTTAAGAAGAGTGACTACAATTCTGAAGACCGAGCTGAATCCAATGAATAGAGTAAGAGTCATTGATACGCTAGCTATCCCTATTGCAACGTATACTTTCGATATAATTAACTGGTATCTTGATATGAATCAGAAAATAGATACTGAAATAAGGAACTACTAACGTGCTACAGAATGCACCAACCCAGAGCTGACATTGATCGTCTCAATTTGCCAAGGAGAATGACGCAACTTGAACTGACCTACAGAACCACAATAGGATTACACCACTACCTCAAAATCACTCATGACTGGATGTTAGAACTAGTTAGAGATCATGGAAGCTCAACAAGTTGCACTCGATGGTAAAAGAGAGTGAGAAGTTCGCAAGAGAACTGGATATAAACGTAAAGAGTGGAGAATATTATAAATGTAAAAAAGATGAAGCATCGCGTAAAGGTGCAAAGCCATAAATAACTTATAGTGAAATGGCGAAAGAAATCTCTGCATAACAATGTTTCCTCTGAAGAAAAGACGCTGTTGTGGTCTAGAACAGCGGATTGAGAGCAGAAACAGAGGGATTCATACTGGCCGCTCAAGATCAAAGCTTGCCTATTCGAAACTTCCAAGCAAATATCTTGAAAACGGTGTCGATCCAAAATACCGCTTCTGTGACCTCCACGTAGAAACAATAGACCACCTCGTGCCTGGCTGCTCTGTTTTAGCTCCTACAGAATATAAGTCCAGACATGAAAGAATGGGTCAAGATCTATAGTGGAGAGTAAGGCCAGAACGCCATGATAACATGGGACTTTGTGATAAATACTGACAGTTCCGAGGCAAACAGACTAAGCATAGTACTCAGGGACCAACAGAAAAGAATCTGCTCGTTAATTGAGATGAGTGTGTGTTCGGATGGAAATATAGCAGTAAAGGAACTTGTGAGACTAGGCAAGTACAAGGACCTTGAAATCGAGAAACAGAAAATGTGGCACTTGAAAACATTAATCTATCCCCGTTATTGTCGGAGCCCTCGAGATGATCAAGAAAAGCAGTGAAAAACATCCCGTGCAAATCCCTGGCGACACTTTCCACTGTGAGATCCAGCACTGCCCGTTTATTGAGAAGAGCACTACCATCTGCTGTATACTAATGTAAAGTGAAAAAAAGACAAAATCTGCAACACACGTTAAGTGTTTGTATGCTTGTTTTTTTGCTCGTTTGTTCGTTCCAGTACTCCTGGCCATACCGATTTGTATACAGACTTGGAATTTTTTTTTCACCTTTTGGGGGCTTAATTCTGACAATTTAATTAATAGCATATAGATTGACCGGAATCGAGATATTTCTAGATGGTTTTTTTAAACTCTATTTTAGATGTTTTCCAGTAGAAAAGGCCATTGATGTAATAATCAGAATTTATTCCAACCATATTTATCCTTTGATGAATTTCTTTACGTGACTTCAAATTTAGACGCTACGAATGTTCAAATATTGACAATGATGGCAAGTTATTATTATTAACTGAATAACCAGTCCATAGGCTTTTCAGCAAGTTAGAAATGGTTAACCAATACTGACCCCCAAATTAGTATTTTTTCTGTTTCCTATGATGAGTGTATTGCGCGTTCTCAGCTTTGGATAAAATAGCTGGGCAGATTGTGCTCTCTAGCATAGGAAGGCAACCAATCTAAGAGAAAGATTACTCTGATTTCAAAACCAGGGTGTAAAGCCCCTTCTAAGGCGGTTTTACGCCCGAGTGAACGTCCTTCCAACAGCCAAGCTGTTTTGGTCAGCTAGGCTGAGAGGAGTACTCTGGCGGTTTGACATTCTCAGAATCTCTACACGCTTCGCCGAGCATGCGTCCCGTGTAAGTACAGACTGAATAGAGGCTGTCATTACGCGTACAGGCCGCACCACTGGAGCTAGAGGGCTGAAAACTTAAACATTCACTTCTTATCATGTCGAAAACAAAATATCTGATTGGATTGTTGGAAATCGATTTTTTAATTGGATTTTAGGGTGGGGTTTGATTTGCAATGTAGTTTTAATCTAAACTGATTCCTCAGTTGTGCCCAACAGCATTTACACTTGTTTTTTTT
>OY735236.1:12063575-12081075 GCA_963457665.1 Thysanoteuthis rhombus | reverse complement strand
TGTAAAATAGTTTTGTATTAAATATAAAGTGTAACCATTACGGCATGAGTATCCCTTATTAGAATCTAAAAAAAAACAGAATGTTCCAAAATCAGAAACTTTGTAAAGCTAGCATGACCCCACAAGTCGGAAATTACACTCCAGTCCTCAGTATAGTATGATTCAAAGACGAGAGACTATTTCCAATGCATTTTGATTACAAAGAAAGCTTGGTTATTTTTAACTATATTTACATTATAAAAAACGAAACAAGTACCAATCAAAACGAATTATTGTCACTGTCAAACCTACGTATATTCATTCATTCAGACGTTTTGATTTACCTATTTATTGTATTTTTCATTTGCCCACTTCATTTATGTTACTTTGTCTTCTCTGGTCGTTTTGTCTTGACACAAAAACGTTGCAGTAAACAGCATAAATGAAATAGAACGTTTTTAAAAATATATTAAAACTGTTATACTCTACGTAAAGAAATGGACGTTTTTTGTCAAACGCCTAAAATTGAGTCTTTATTTTCGTTTGTCACTGCAATGACTATGACTTCAACAAAAGAATCAATGACGCCATGACGGCACGAACAAATGTTGACGAATTCGCTCTCTCAACTCAGGTCGACTTGTTTTACTACAGGAACTACTAATAAAGGAGTTGTAATTGGACACGTACTCTTAGTATGATTGTGAGGAAAATTAATTCTGTTTTGTTTACGTTTTGGATTTTAATGAAGCAAGGGGATTTGACCATAGCGCAGCCAAGTTTGTTTTGATTTCAATATAGATTTTTAGATATGATATATATGAAAGACCCTAAATTGTCCCCCGTTGCATCACAGGCCCAATCCCTATAATGTATACCCTTATGTATTTGCGAATATTCTCAAATCTGAAAAATTCCCAAATCCCTGGCACACCGGATATGAGGTACTCATCATGTGTTAGTAATTATAAACTGCCTTTGTTTAATAATTGACATGAAGCTATCGTCCCAGAGACGTGTTACAGCAGTGACATTAAGAGAGGCATAGCATCCGTATGTATTCGTTTAATGGCCGACATTAAATGTCATTAAATTTCTCGGAACTGCTAATCCAAGCAGCTGCAAATACAACACTACATTATTTTGTGTGCAGACTAATATATATATATATATATATATATATATATATATATATATATATATATATATATATATATATTGTGTGTGTATGTTTGTTTTAAGAACGGTAAGTACATTGTCTCAGTTACGGAAAAATCTGGTGGATGTCCTTAAAATACGTCAATGGTTAGATTGAAGAAAAAAAAAATCAGCAACAGAGTAGCTGAGATTCCTAGGTCGTTTTGGAGAAAAACGACCTCCAGGACAGGAACAAGTTCAGATGATGCCCTTTCATGCTAGAAGAAAATCATCCCATTTTACAAAGAGTTACCGAGAGTTCTGGAGATTTGTCGAGGGAAAATGCCCCCCCCCCTCGCCACCTACTTTTCGCTGTCTGTTCCAGAGAGCATGTACAAAAATCTGCCCGGCAAATAACCAGCCATTTAATATTAACGAAAAAATCGCTTTTCTAGGACAGGATTGCCTTTGTCCCTTCAAAGCAATCCCCATTGGGACCTCACGCACTTGTTAGAAGAGCCCCTTCCACTTTCAAATTTTTTCTCCAATGTTCTTTCGGTAAACTGTTCAATATAGTATACATAGGGTTTAGTACTATCTACGGTTTCAGGCATCTCCTGGGGTCCTGAAATATATCTAGGGAGCTAAACATATGCTTATGTAAGTATGTACGTAACCGTGTTCTCCACTTATACCTACATGGAGGGTGTTGCAGGGTCAGGTTTAGCCAGGCGATTGTTATTGACCCACTCCCGGCTTGTCAGGCCTGCTGAAGCTTTGATCTGGTTACGGCGCCTGGTTCCCCCAATAGTCACCCATGTAGACACTGAACAGTCCTCACGTTGCTTATCCTCGGCAAACTTACAAGGACCAGCTGTATCCGTAGTGATTTTGGTCCTTAGCCTTGAGGATAGGTTTTTCAATCGTAGTCATCGTGCTGAGTGCTTAGCAGAGAGGTATTGAGTACCATTTTTAAAGTCTCTGTTATGACTCGGCAGTTGATTGAGCAACTATTTGCATATCTGTAAATATACATATACCTCCGTGACCGTATCAAGAATTTTTGGCAGTCAACTCTTCAACTTTTTTCCTGGCTGTTGAAAAAGTTGCCAACGTGGTCTCAATTAGTAACCGTCAACTACAACTGTCACCAAAACTGTCAACACGAGTTTCTTCACTTTTTATGTTGGCTGGCAATCTATCTATCTCTCTCTCTCTCTCTCTCTCTCTCTCTCTATATATATATATATATATATATATATATATATATATACATATATATATATATATATATATATATACATATATATATATATATACATATATATATATACATATATATATATATACATATATATATAAATATATACATATATATATATATCAATGGAGCTAGAAGGCTGAAAATTTAAACGTTAGCTCTCTATTGTGTCCAAAAAACGTTATTTTTTAAAATCCCTTTAATTGGTATTTTAGAGGGTGCGAAATTGGCAAGTTTATGATGAATTATTCCCTTAGATTGTGTCCAGCAGCATCCTGGTTGTTTTTGAAAATTCGGGCTTTTTTCTCAATGATCACTGCCCATCAAACGGCAAGAGAAGTAACATGCTTATTGATCATCAGTTTTTTCATTTTTTCAATTGATCATCCCAAACACAGTATGCTGCCAAAAGACATTGGTCACGTGACAGTTCTCATGAGAAACTAATCAGACCAGCTCACTTTGCTGTCAACGTTTCAAAATCTCAGCAAACACACTTCAAACCCCCACACTTAATGCTCGGTATTTTGAATATTCAAAGACTCCTTGTGGCTCTTCTTGATTACTTCACATGGACTTTTCTAAAGATTCGGAATCTTGCTGAGCAAGTGGATACCCGTGTCTTCGGCTCATACGTCGGGTGTCACTCAACTATGTCAGGTATGCAAAAGATCATTAGGTAGGTACTTACCTTCTTGCATAAATAAGCACATACTTATTTGTGTCAACAAAACGAGGCCCGTCGAGAAACTATCCACCTATTCAGAATATCTTGAGGACCAGTTACGCAGCCTTAATGTGACTTGGTAACAAATCCAAAGAGACCTTACATCCCGAGAACCGATTCTGCAGACTTGATGCAACTTGGTAACTAATCAAAGGGATCTTATGCACATGCGTGAATAGAGACTCTCCCGTGATATTAGGCAGTCAGTAGCCAGACAACATTGAGTGAACTTGCGTACTGTGTGATCATTGTATTCATAATGGCCGGCCGTGTCCATTCTTCATGACACATGAAGATTTTGTTTCCTGTGAGTCCCAAAGATAAAATTGCTGTTGAAACATCGTGGATGAGAAAACAGAACGAGGTAGCGGACAGCGAACCTGTGGGGAGGAGTTTTTCAGATAATGGACGAGATTAAGGAGAATGGGACAAGGTAGCAGATGGCAATCTCGAAAGAGGACTTTGCAGATTGATTTGAAAAGTTGAAGGGGTGCTGGGATCAGAGTGTGAGGTCTCAAGGAAGATAGTTTGCAGTGGTTGGATAATTTTCTGACAGACCATGTACTAATGGTCGCCCTGAGCAGGGCAATATTTAGCAAGCTTGTTACGCAATTTGCTATTGAGGAAAAAAACCATTCTGAGTGCCATTTTCATGTGACCTTGTGTCAGACTTGACTGGGTTCAGTGAATATCTATACAGGGTATATAACTTAGGAGATATGGTTAACAATCTATTTTCAAAGACAGCGTCCGTGAATTTAATCCCCACCCCATAATCGTGTCATTGTAAATCATTGCTACCCTAGTGTTCAACATTTGATAGGTGTCGCATAATTGCATCCTTGTGTCAGACTAAATCTAGCGAATACTTGGTCTGGTTAGTCATTCAATGAAAACTGTCACGTGACTAAAGTCTTTTGAGAACAGGTCGTCTTGGGGGGGTGATCAATTAAAAAAATTTGAAAAAGAGGCGGTCAATGAATATTTTTGTTGGGTAGTGATCGACGAAAAATCAAAGTTGGGAGATACAGGAAACAGGGACCAGTTTAGCATAAATTCACATTATAAATTGAACTCCCCACTGAAAACTGATTAGAGTGTTTTCTAGATATAAGAAGTAAATGTTGAAATTTTCAGTCCTCAATCACCAATGGTACGACCTTTACGGAGATACATATTTACCTTTCTACCCATCCTGTTTAATAGTATACTAATTATAGTTATTAATTATAACTTATAGTTATGTATGCATACGAGGGAAAGCAAAAAAAAAGTATTGCTTCAAAATCATAGAAACCGTCGTTTAACAAAAATATCAATCGCTATTGTTATCCCACGCTTGATCCACACTGAAAATTTTCTTCTCTTTTGGGACAGCATTCCAGTGACATATTTTAGAATGGTTCAATGATTTACAAATATTTCCAGTCGAGATTTATTAAAAAAATTTTTTCTCCAAAAATATAATTTCTATTAATGCCACTTCGCCCAACAAAGATTTGTGTATTGATAAGGGAAATCATCTGCAGTTATCCACTTATGTTAAGACATGTTTAAACCCGTGTTCAGAATAATCACATCCATGCATTCAGAAGAACACTTATGTTTAGTCAAAGAAGGAAAGAATTGACGGGTTTTTACGTCCATTTACGATAAATTTTGTGATTTTAGATAAATTTCCATACCGTCTTCAATGGTATTACAACATGTCTCCCTTAATCAAACCTGGGAATGATATGTAACCTTTAATCGAAACCGTACGTAAGGATTTTATAGACATGTCACCCTAAATTCAAACCGGAAGCAACATGTCACCTTTAATCAGAACCGGAAGTAATATGTCACCCTTAATTGAAAACGTAAGCAAGGATTTTACAGACCTGGGTGATGTGATGTTTAGCAAAAAAAAACAGCACGAAGCATGGAGAATGGGGATGTTCGGTATTTTTGAATGCTTCTGTTGCAGAGAACAAAATGGTGTAAACCACCGACTGAAGAAGGCAACGGGGGATTTTCTGTTCATGACTACCCATGACTGTTTGCAACGGCCGCGCCACCGCTTCTCGAGATTTTCGAAATGGCTGGATAATTTCAGGGCTGGATTCGTCTACATTTTAGCTTTATTACTCGATAAGGACATCATTGTATGTATTACATGTATGCACTGTGTAATAATGTGCCAATATACGCCTCACTTCACAGTCCCTTTGTTTACGTTTTAAAAGCCACTACGTCTGCTTACGTACCGTTGGCAATCAAGGTTGTTTTTTGTTTTTTTAAAACTCTTTTAAAGCCTTATGGGTCCTCGGACGTATATGCGATTGGACTTTCAGCGGAAAGACGTTAAGTGACGGATACACGCACAGACAGAGACACTCACATATATTTATATGTGCGCGCACACACACACACACACACACACACATATATATATATATATATATATATATATACTACTGTCTGACTGTCCATTCTACTGATATACATTGATATATATGCACACATTCACACATACATATATATATATATATATATATATATATATATATACATGTACATATATATGTATATATATATTTATACATATATATACATATACATGCATACACACATACACATATAAACATATACATATGTACAAATACATACATATATATGCATATACATTTATATATATATATATATATATATATATATATATACATTTATATATATATACATACATACATACATACGTATATTCATACACATATAATTATACATATATATATATACGATTTTTTTCTGCAAACTGTATCTTATTTTACAAGATTTCCACCCTTATTTGCATTTCAAATGGATTCCTTCCATTTGGGACACCCTTAAATCAAACATTGACTGCCTGATATCACCATTCTCTCAACATCTGTGGAGTGAACTTTGAAAACTGGATTGACTGTTATTTATATTAATAGGTTTAATCACAAGGGGCTGTTCGGATTAATTAGATTGAAAAAAGGAGTTTTGTTTTGTTATTATTCTAAATTCCCCAGCTAAATTAATTTTTAATGGTTGTTCAATTTACAATGTAATGTTATGCTAAATCGGTTCCTTACTTGCACACTTGTTTTTGAAAATTTGAACGTTGATCACGGCCCAACTGTGAGTGACTGATCAGACTTGGTTGTTGCAGTCTGGATATTATCTGAGATTCTGCAGCTATGCTCATTATTCCAATCAAGGAAAAAATGTTCATGATACTTAGAATTCAGAGGCAATAGTCACTTCACTAAAGGAAAATTCTGAGGCGATTGTCATTATTCCACTACAGCAAAATGTTTATAATATCTGAAATTCTGAAGCCACTATCATTATTGAACCAGAGTAAAAATATCCATAATATTTGAAATTCTGAGGCGATTGTCGTTTTCGAACTAGAATAGAAATATTCATAATATGTGAAATTCTGAGGCGATTGTCGTTTTCGAACTAGAATAGAAATAATCATAATATCTGAAATTCTGAGGCCATTATGATTATTGAACTAGAGTAAAAATATTCATAATATCTGACATTATGAGGCCATTATGATTATTGAACGAGAGTAAAAATGTTCATGATATTTGAAATTATGAGGCCATTGCCATTATTGAACTGGAGTAAAAATGTCCCTTATATCTAAAATATCTAAGAATACAAATCGATATCTCCTACATTCCTATTATATGGATATCGAACTCACTATTCTTTAAACTGGGCTGTGGCTCGATTAACGATCGACGACTCTTTCCACTGAGCTAATTTTATTCATACCGGTAACTTATTTTCTATTACGATTCGCGCAGTTAATGTATTCCCTCACTACCAAAGGTAAACCAGCCTGAGTCTAATTGCGATAAAAAGCAACAAAAATTGACATGAAGGTGCATAATAGAAAAAATTTTTTTACAATACTTCATCAAATAAAATGAATGAATAACAGGTTTGGTTAGTCACTCAATAGAAAATGGTATGTGATCAGCATACTTTTATTGGGGCTAATCAATTGAAACATTGGAACAAGGTGTTACCAATGAATAAGTAACCTTCGCCATTTGTTGGGCAGTGATCACTAGAAAGTTTGAATTTTTGAGAAATGGGCACAGACTAGGGACACATTTAGTAAAAACTTACTGTACGTAATGTTCTGTGTCTCAGTGTATATTGTCACACGTACAAAACACACAACCACAAGGATAAATATAGCTCTTCCAACGTAAGAAAAGAGCACTATGGTGTATGGGGAATATGCACGTGAAGAAAATATATTGTTTAAATTCTACGTTGCTGACCGTTTCGTGGAGCAGAGGTATGATGCCAGCCTCTGGGTCTGGAGTGAAGGTTTTGATCCTATATCCTATCTCATGGTACTGGATGGGATAGTCTATAGCCACACTGAAGAGTGTATATATATATATATATATATATATATATATATATATATATATATATATATATATATATGTGTGTGTGTGTGTGTATATATATATATATATATATATATATATATATATATAGAGAGAGAGAGAGAGAGACAGACAGAGAGACAGAGAGATAGATTCCAGAAAGCTTTACAACTTCAAGTTTTAAACACTAAAAATGTTTTTTTTTTGTTTTACTTCAGTCAATTATTTCCTCAATATCTGTGAATTTAATTCATGTGATTTTCTTCTCTGTTTTTCCCTGTTTCACATATACTTTGTTATTATGGTACGATGTATAAATTGTCCCTTGTTGGGATCATCAGTTGTTTACCATATAACCGTTTTGGGAATTTTAAAAACAAAACAGTTAGATTAACATGATACCCAAGCAGTATTGATGAAATACCACCCCCCTTTTTTTACAATATAGCTTACGTCATACATCTAGTTTGTTATTTTATATAGGGTATTATGTGTATTGTATATTGATATTATTTTACTCTTCATATCATATATTGTTTAAAACAGGGCTTACGTAGGTTACCCCCCCCCCAACGTATTTTACGATGGGGGTTCAATTAGCATAACAACTGACATGACTAACTGTTCGTGTCATTTCCATTGAATGTTAACTCATGTGAATATTGAATCTGTTGAGTTGGTTTTAATCTCAGACTGCATGTTAACTAACTTATGATATCTTCTTTAAGAATACTAATCATACAGAAAAAAACTTCTTTGGGTTGATTCTCCACCAACATATTCAACCAGAGAATGTGACATTTTTCCACTAACCTCAAAGTTAATTAAACTATATATATATATATATATATATATATATATATATATATATATATATATATATATATATATATATATATAAATGCACGTGCAAGTGACATTATTAGAATTACATTTTGACGGAAGCCAATGTAACTCACCCACGCTGTTTGGGTGTCGCAGTTCTTGAAGAAAATCGAAAAATAAGAACAGTTCTGGTAAGTCAGGAAACGTCACGTGACCAACGTTTTCTGTGTGCATGCCATGTAAGGGATGATCAATTAAAAAGATTGAAAAAAAAGATGATCAATGAATAAATTATTTCTCTCACCTTCTGTTGAACAGTGATCACTAGAGAAGTTAAAAAAAGAGAAGCCTGAATACTGCTAATGCTGCAAAAGTTTAAAAAAAACAACAAATTTAGCATAAACTTGCATTACAAATTGTACCCCTCCCCTCTTGAAATCTATTTTGGGCAGGATTTTCAATAAGGAGAAAATCGTTTTTTTTTTTTGTTCTTCTAGACAAAAGGGGTGGATTTTCGAATTTTCAACACTGACTTTCAGACTGACCAAAAAACTGAAGAAACTCATGCTGACTGTTTTGGTGACAGTTTCTAACATCAGGCATAGTTTTCAGGGGCAGTGACTAGAAAATGGAATCGTATCAGTTGAATAACGGGACGTACAGTCCAATTGCGTGTGATGTATCTTTAACTTGAAAGAGAATGTCCCTCCCTGATGTCTGTGGTTAGAGTAAGGTACCACACTTCTCCGGAAGAAATAAATGACCTATCGACCTGTCCTATATCAAGCCATGGTATGCATTCTACACGTGAACTTATTAAGTTTGTGCGAGTGGAAAATATGAGGTTTGTCCGGCAAGTATCCAGTCCTTTACTATTGACAACGACGACGACGACGACAACGACGACGACGAAGAAAAAGAAGAAGAAGAAGAAGAAGAAGAAGAAGAAGAAGAAGAAGAAGATAATGGAAAGAAGAAAGAGGGTTTTTATTTTTTTCAAATTAAAGCAGGAGATAAGGGAAAGAAGAACGAGAAGAAGATTGAGATTTTTTTAATAATTAAAGAAGAAGATAATGGAAAGAAGAAAGAGGGTTTTTTTTTCAAATTATAGGAGACAAGGGAAAAAAAGAACAAAAAGAAGAGTGAGATTTTTTAATAATTAAATAAGAAGAAGAAGAAGAAGAAGAAGAAGAGATAAAAATATATCAAAATAAAAATAAAGTTGTTTGTTCACGATGTCGTCCACTTCCGCTGTGTGTTACAGATGACTTCCGGCCTAGGGTAAGGATAAGTATTTGAGGCCTTTGAAATGGCAGTAGGAGGACGCTTATTTGTCTGAGGAGAAGGCTTGTTGCCAACAGGATATTGAAAATGAACGGAATTTTTTAAATAAATGTGGTTAGCATTTTTCTTCTTCTCTAATTGTGGGGGAATCCTCTTTACAAGTATTTGCATAATATCTTGTGGAACATAAAGTACTAAAATTCATTCTTTTTTCACACACTTGCAGTTAGACATATTTCAACCTATCAGAAAGACAGAGAGAGTCTGGGAAGTAGATAGATAGCCCACATAGGGCAATAATATCTTGATACAGTGGTTTCCTTAGTGGGTCCGTCAAATAAGGTCTGGCGTCCGCTGCAGCACTCCCTGTGAAACCAACGAAACTTGTAGCACACCAACTACATCATCTGTCAATAAACATATTATACTTCATTCATAGGAGTCCTCGGACACTTATCGCGGCGTTTCTTCCATTTCTAAAAACTATCTGCAAATTCCTCTTTTGGGGAAAACCATCAGCTGATTATTTTGTTCTCTTTCTTTTTGTCTACTGCCTGAAATCTCTTTTGGGGAAAAGCCAGACTTCAAAAACCTGGAGAATTGGCCGACTCGGTCATTGTGAATGTAACAGTAACACAGTACACAAGCTCACTTAATGGTGTCTCTCTACCGACTGGGTAATCCTGTGGGAGAGTCTCTGTTCACACATGTACAGTAAAATTCTCTCTGATTGGATGAAGTAACATCAAGATCGTGCAACCAGTTTTTGAAATATTCAAAATGGTTTGATACTTACCGGATAGACCTTGTATATATTGTGGCCCTATAAGAGAACAAGTTCCAATCAGTTTTGAAAATAAAGATCTACAACTAATGTATCTTTCTAATAGTCAACTATGGAGTTGAAACGTATGACCTAACCAAAAGAGTGGTCATCAAACTAAGAACCATACAACATGTTCAGGAGAGCATCAGCTGGAAAGATCACAAGACAGCACAGTTTCTTAGAGAAAAAATCGGAGTCAGGGATATTAAATCCATTTAAAAAAAACTCAAATGACAATGGGTAGGCCGAGTTGAAAGAATATCAGACAACCGCTGGACATCAAGACTCACGACTCAAGAGATCATATGCGAAATTGTGGCCAGCAAAAATAAAATGGCGTGACGAACATGAGCTTTCGCAGACACCTCTTCAGGGGACTGCAAAAAGATGTATTTCCGGTACGGGGATGAATTCGACAAATGTTGACTCTTTCTTTCATATCATGCTATTATTAGGGTGGTCAGGTCGAGATTATCCATGGGTTGTAGGACCCCAATCAATGCATATTCTGAAAGGGCGCAGACTGAGGATCTGAAAACTTTTTTAAATTGTCTTCCTAATAGTCCCCCAAAATCTGAAGTTATACAAAAACAAAACAATGGTTTCCTTCTTTGTTTAAAGTAGTAATAGAAATAATTTACGAATTCTCGAATTGTTATTCTTTAGAGATATCTCTCTCAGTAGATTACTTTTATTTGTTCATATTGTGAATGAGTACCTAGACAGAATGAGCAGATTAAATGATTTGTAGTACTTTTACAGGAAGGTGCAAGTGTACCCCTTTGCACCCCCTTAAGGACGCCCATGATGACAAACTATGTATACAAATCCAGAAGGTATTGTTTCGATCGAGAGGTCCGGCAAATCGCAGGGAAAGTCCATGTCTAACAAAAGGATGATGATGATGATGATGATGATGATGATGGTGGTGGTGGTGATGATGAGTTTCCGGTTGAAAGAGGAGAATAAGCTGATGATTTCGATGGTCTCAGGAAAACGACACTGGACCATCCACGGATACACAATACGGCAGTGACCGCGTTTTAGTGGTGCTTGAGGCACCGATATTACACTATACTATGTCTTTTTTTGTGTGTTTGTTGCTGAGTGGAAAAAGTGTTATTTTCAAAAATTTCTTACGTCTAAAAAAAAGGAAAATGTCAATTACTCCCTTCAAATTCTGTTTTAGCGACCAGAACAGTGATATTTTGAAATCTACTTATTCCCAATTGGACCACGAGCTAATTTGCACAGTTTAAATCTCTCAAAGTAAAGTTTTTAGTGAATGATAGCCACTCTTTATACTTTCAACATATAAATAAGTAGTAAGTGCCCTTGCACTGGCCATGGCGACAGCTGTTTCCGTCTGAGCTTCACAAGTTTCTCTCCATGTTAGAGTTCTTCGAATTTTCTGGTGATCCGTAAAATAGACTTTGCTGCGAAAGTACTAGAGTGGCGTCACTCACTTCACCCTACGCTATTTTACCCATAGCTTGGGAAGAGGTCAGATCGATGCTTTACCCACGGGCATTCGTGCCGGCCTCGCCCAGTTATTGTAAGTCGTCTTGCGTCTCATAACTTCATTAAAAAAAGTGCACAGAGGGAAGCTAAGTAACAAGATAAAATTTTAGTCAGATCATCTTATGATATGCAATATAACAGAACACACTTCCCAGCTACAGTGACAAAATAATGCTTAGATTTTGGGAAGTGGGCCGGGCCAAGAACTGATATTGTTTCCCAAACTGACAACTTTTCAGCACCCCCGTACGCATTAAATAATCATTACTCCACGAGGAAGCCAACAAAAGCACCGATTCTATGTCAGATTATCTTCAGATATATAAGAATACACTGTAAAATATGAAAGTGTATGTTAACTGCTCACGTGGTCAAATGGAAAGGCAATTTTCAGGACATCCGACAATGGGGCATATTTCAAACAATCTTTCTGACACTCCTACAGCAGTAATAGATAAGGTTACTGTACACTCAAGATAAACTTGATCTCAAATGGCGATGGGCAGGCTAAGTTTTAAAATTCTAAAGAGAAAGTTATCCCTAATCACAAAGTTTCAAGCTGTTTGTGCCGTATCAAAGGAGTTATAAAATATTTTTACATTTCAAAACTATTTGAGATACAGTCTTAACACTCTAGATTTCATCATATTCGGTATAGGAGCACTTGTGATTTTTTTTCAGCCTAATTTGAGAGGTAGTCCTGCGGAAAGTTCCCAAAATCGGGCGATTTGAAATGAAATGAGAGCAGGCTCAACTTTCAAGAACCAGATGATCCCAATAATCCTAAAAAGAAAAGTACACAGCCAATGCATTCTCCCTATAGTCGCTTACGGAGCTGAAACATCGAACCTAACCAAGAGACAGACCTACAAACTGAGAAGTATGCAACGTGCGCATGAGAGAATCATGCTCAACCTTTCATGGAGATATCAATAGATAGCACAGTATATAAGGAAGAAAACAGGTGTCCATAACATCATGGAAACTATTAAAAAAATCAAATGGCAATGGGCAGGCCATGTTGCAAGAATGAAAGACAACCGATCAACCGATGGACATCACGTCTCACAACATGGATCCCCAGAGATCACATAAGAAACCGATGCTGACAGAAAACGAGATGGAGATGACCTAGACAAATTCAAGAAATACTGGCTCAGCGACGCCGTTAATAGAGAATTGTGGCGAATCCTGGGGAAGGTCTATATCCAACGACGGACGTTAAAAGATTGATGACGATGATTATATTTATTCATACATGAATTATGAACATAATAATTCAGTCTTTTGAATTGTTTTCCGTTAATTCAGTGTATATCTATTTATGGCAAATTTTCCGTTTTCATTAAATCTCACTAAATGTTGAAGGGTGGTCCTCAAGGAGCAAACCTTCCAGAGCCCTTAATCTCCAGCTATTTCTAGCTACTCCACTGTTACGGTCTCCCGTAAAAATGGCCTGAAACTAACATTCGTAAAGCGTTGGGTACCTGCATTTTATACTTGTGCCAGACATGGTGAGGCTGAGTAAATGTCTACAGACATATGTTTCTTGGCCCAGAAATTGACAACACATCTGTGCGACTAAAGGACATCACCCCCGAAAGTACGGGAGACGTCTCTTGTGCTTGCTTTGAATACGGATCTCTCTGCCCGCCTCTGTCACGATAGAGAGTACATGGAAGGCAAGGTTTATTTGATTGTGTTGAGTGCTTCTAATAGCAAACACGTGTGTTGATTCCTCTGTTCTGTCTAGCGATTCGACGTGGGGAGGCCAGTCGTTGGTGGGACTGAGTGTGAGGAGTAGGGAATTTTTGGTCTCTAGAATATCCACTCCAGATCCAGGGGGGGGTGTTAAGGGGGAATATCATGGCAGATGAAGTGAATATCAAATAATGATATATATGTTACTGTAAGTTTGTAAAACTAGTTATTTCGTGAAATCACTAGGGATTTTGTGATTTCATGAGATCCCTACTTTCACAAACAGTAGCAATAGTTGACCAGTTTATGATGCCGAGCTAATGGTGTCGATCCTCACTGGTTTCTCAACTTCCGTGGCCTTGTGTAAAAGTAAGCTAAACTTAGTAAATATCAAATATATTCAATTCAAGTTATAACAATGTATACATAGCCTAGTTTGACACAAGGCCTCGTGCATACTCAGTAGACCCAGGGGGGAATTTAGAAAATAATTTTTTCGAGAAAGAATTTATTAAACAGTTCTACAAAGGGGTTCTATTTACAATGCAACTATAATCCCAAAAAGGTACTTTAATTTACATTCACAATACATATATACATAAACATACCTTCTTATCTTATATGATTATATAAAGTTCTTCAAGGGTCAAATATGAAGCAGAACCCCCTCTTAAGGGGACAAAAGTGATGAGCGACTATTCCCGTCTTCATGGGATCAAAAGTGAAGGGAAACTTCTTTTTCTCCTCCAGGGGTCAAGAGTGAAAGGAAACTTTCCCCTTTTTGGGCTTCAAAAGTGAAAAGAGACTTTTTCTCCTGTTCAAGTGGCCAATAGTAAAGGGAGACCCATCTCTCCCTTTTAGCGGTCAGAAGAGAAAGAAAACCTTTCTTAACAAGTCTAAAAGCTTTGGTGATCTTTTTACTCCTAACTTGTTTTTCACATCTAGTGATATTATAATTCAGCAAATGTTTGTTTGTTCGTATGTGACAACTCAGGAACCATAAAAGAGATATTAAATTTTCTGTGTGTACTTATTGGACACCAGAGCAGGTTTTTTTTTTTTTAGCTATTTAGTTCTTGGAAATCCCAAAACAGCAGGAAGGGGGTCAATTTACAATGTGAGTATTATGCTAGAGTAGACCCTTGCTTTGTTTCTGGTTGCATCGGCGTTGACCTATGAATTTCATCATCATTTTCATCATCATCTTTTTCATCATCATCATCAGCCACCTTTTGACCTCTTGACCATAGGCATCGCGGTGCCATTATCTCCGAAACACATCAAAGACGTCATGCTATCTTGTTTTCTGTCAGTCACAATTTTGCATATGATCTCGAGCGATTCGTCAAATCCATCGTTTGTCTGACATTCTTAAAACATGGCCGGTTCATTGCCATTTAAATTTTCGAATGCATTTTATGATATCTCTGAATCCTGTTTTTTTCTGTTTAATATCTGTGCTGTCTTGTGATCTCTCCATGTGAAGATGCATGCTCTTTTTTTTTTTTTTTTTTTTTGAAAGTCAATCTTCTGGTCAGGTTCCACGTTTCAGCTTCATAGGTGACTCTCACTCGTGGATCCTTCTTTCCAAAACTAATAAAAATTCTTGGTTTGAATTTTCCATGTCTTTGATAGAACTATCACTGAGCCACAGTGGTCGATTTTCATGCGTTATCACACAGAAAATGTGAAGTTTATCCCTATTGGATCATCTCTTGTTATTCTTTTTGAAATTAGAAACCGTCAACCAAAACTGTCCACATATGTTTGTTTTCTGAATATGTTCCAGCTAGCTGACTGGCTCTGTATGCATCACGCGTACAGGCCTCACCAATGGAGCTAGGTGGCTGAAAATTCCAACTGATACTTCTCATTAAGTTTAGAATTTTTGTTTCGAATTATCATCCCAACATACAGTTTTAGTTGAGGGGGTGATTTGCAAAGTAATTTTATGCTAAAATTATCCCTTATTTTGTGTCCGGTATTATAAATGCCTGTTTAGGAAAAATCAGACTTTGTTAAGTGGTAACGGCCTTACAAAAAAAGTAACTTATCAATTGACCGTCTATTTATTTCCAATTTTTCTAATCGAATCATCTGTTCGTCTTTGTGAGGCTTACAGTCGATTTTTCAATTGAATCATCCCAAATACGACATGCTGCCAAAAGACGTTGGTCACATGACAGTCTCTATTGAGTGACTGATCAGACCTGTTTTATATCATTTTTTCAATCTCTCACTTATACTTGAGGTGAAGACAGCGGTCGCATTACTGTCGTCAATCCTCTTCAACTATCCCTAGTTTACATGAGCAAACTATCACAATCCACTTCCGGCTTGCCAGGCCTGTCAAAACGACATAGACCTCCTCTTCTCTCTTACGACATATTGGCAGGTAGGGAAGATGAATACAAGCCTTTCCCAAAGGCATAACCACAAAGTGAGCACAAACTGTCTCAACCAGAGCTTGAACTCAGTTCGCCGATTCCATTGTTAATGTCCATAACCGTTAGGCCACCTACACTGACACAACGATGCAGAATAAACAATAATTGATTATCATCAATTTATCATCATCATTATAATCATCATCATCATCATCTATCGACGATCCAGCAGTTCTCGAAGTGTGTTCTGCGAACCCCTTGGGTTCCTCATCATATATTGTTGCTTCCTTGGCTGATTTTGAGAAATAAACTGTTCAAAGTTTCAAATGAAATATTATGTAGTACTGGTGCAAAAAAAACAAACCAAAATGCACCCGTTGTACCAGATTTCAGTAGATAGTTTTCATTAAGAAAGCCACGTTTTATGCCTCAGGGGTTCCCTAGGTGTAAAACGCTTGAGAAACCCAGGATTCAATGTCAACCTTACAATTCAACTTTTCTGGTACCTTCAGATCGAACTCCCCCATATGTTTCTCATACTTTTCATCATACTGTGGGCCATAGAGCCGCAACAAAATTCAGTTCTGGGCAACTCTTCGTGACTGGGTGCTTACCCGGTCGCCTTTGCCTCATTCTTAGCTGAACTTGTTCTGGTCTCTTTCGACCTCCCAATGTTTTTCTTTCCCAGTGGCAATGGTTACTAAAGTGAGCGCTGCGATGCCCCAGAGAATGGCAGTTAGTTGCCAGGGGTGCCGTGGAATATTTATTAGAAGGTTGTTCGGTGAACTGCTTGTCCATTTGCATTCACCTACATGCGTCATGAGCGCTTGTGAAGATGAAATTTTCCAACTAAGCCCTCACTGGGGAGCGAGTAGGTTTTACGAGGCCGCACCCTATTCACTACATTTACCCGTGTCTGACACCGGCAACACGACCCAAAAGGAACATCTTTGCAAGTTATGCTCTTCTGTACTGTTCGGATAAATACTCTAGTTAGAATTATGCAGTTTAAACGCTATGAATCACACTACAGACTGTTCAAGCTTCAAAATAGAAATTAAATATTGTATCTCTAGAAATAACGGAAATATCAACTTTTTGAAAATGGTTCTTTGGGCACTTATAAGCGCCCACTCAGATGTATTCTTCCCATCCTCAAACTATATTTTGTGGTAAACAAACGCTACAAAAAAATAGTTTCAATGAATGTAATTTCAAGTTTTAAGACCGTTTTGACTAACTCAACATTAAATAAAACTAGAAAAAATTGTTCTGTGATGATTTCTTTGTCACTCCTTGTTTATTTTTGCATATATTTAAGATGCTCCAAAAACATGAATGAAATAAACACTTGAGAAATGAGTTGATTTATGTCAGTTTTTTTCTCATGTTTCAAAATTAGATGAATTATGTATAAGATTATACTCA
>OY735236.1:11976075-12058575 GCA_963457665.1 Thysanoteuthis rhombus | reverse complement strand
TCGATAGGCTGGTCTCCTGTCGACTGAGCTAAATTGAGAAGTCTTGCGTATGTCGTCATCATCATCATCAGTCTTTCAACGTCTGTCGTTGGACATAGACCTTCCCCAGAATTCGCCACAATTCTCTATCATGGACGTCGCAGAGCCAGTATTTCCAGAATTTGTCTAGTTCATCTCTCCATCTTGTGTTCTGTTTTTTTTTTTTTTTTTTGTAAATTCAGACATTTTTTTAGTGATCACTGCCTAACGAAAGAAAAAAAAGAACTCATCTATTTCTCACCATTTTTTTTAATTGAACATTTTTCAAATTGATCATCCCTTACGCAGCAAAAAGACGTCGGTCATGGAACGGTTTCTATTGTGTGACTAACCAGACTGTTGAATTATTGTTTTTTCTTTATGTAGTGAGAAAGACGTCAAATGTTTTAAGCTGTCGAGGTGGAGCACTGAGCAAGACAGGTCAAGAACCACAGTTCTAACACCTTATTTGATTCTGGTATTTGACTTTACTCCTGTATCATTCCGTATGTTGCTTCAGTTTCTCGAAATAAACATTCGGGACCTCCTCTACTTCTAAGTGGTTGGGGTGTCAAGTAGGGATTAAAGGCCTTTCGAAATGATATTTAGATTTGTTTGAAGAATAATTATACACCATACACTCGACACCTGTTTTCGGCTAGTTTATGTCAGAGGCGTGGCTGACGGAGGGGAAGTTTTTAAAAACATCCTGGGACCCCTAATGGAGAGCTTCCGTAAAAACTTTATGAATAGTAGTTCACCTATATCAGCGGTTTCGAAATTTTGAAAAATCAAGGGCCCCTTCCATAAAGGAAGTTGTTTGGTGAACCCCTATTTTTAGAATTTAGTTTTTAGACTGTTATCAATGAACTACAATAATGAACAATTCTTTACTTTAATTTCAGATTGATTATATTTATTCGAATTCTTATACATGGTCTGTGTAAAATAATTATCTTTCGATAGCTGTGCAATAGGTGTTGTTTCTCTGATTCGGTATGTCAGGTTTAGATAGAAAATACTGCTGTAGACCCCAACCATTATTTGTCAGACTCTCTGGGGTCCACTGAGCCCGGTTTCGAAACCACAGACCTACAGCATTTCTATTGACATTATACAATAACAATGATGTATTTGTACATACATGAAATGCATGAATAATAATTCAGATTTGGGAGTTGTTTTTAGATTAAATTAAATGATTGTGCATGACTTTTTATTGCAAATTTTCCATTTTTTCCTGGACACGAATCTGTAGCTACACCACTAGTTCCTATGGTAGGTGTAAATGAGAACTAAAATCTGTTTTTTTTTTTTTTTTTAGGGATGCCTTGATCCAATACTTCTGCCAACTATATACTTGGAAGTTACGTACAGAGAGTGTTCCCTCCGCTGTATCATGTCGTTGGAGCACGCATATTCCATGGGCAGATCTTGGGCCTTAAGGAGCTCATCTCTCTTCAGGCTTCCTCAATCCTACCCATTATGGTGAGTACTAATTACAAGTTCTTCCTCCTCTGGGAGTTTTTCAAGGTTTTTTGCGACGTCTGAAATAGATTTAAAGGCAACAAGCACCCAAAGTGGCGTTACTTATCCTATCACACTTGGGATTCAGTAATCGAACTTGTATCGTTTTAAGTACACTCGAACACCGACCTTCGGTGCCGTTGGATGAAATGAAACTCTTTCAGCCACCGAACATAGCTGGTACTTCCTGTTCTTTGTGTTTTAACTTGCTTTCTTCCCCACGAGACGGAACTCATCATGCATGGCGATCTCTTTTGAATTCAGAATTACAAATCGTAACCAATCTGAAAGCTGAAGCTTGAAAATAAAGGAACAGTTGCTTGAATGACACGTTCTCCTCTCTTTCCTGACTGGCCCCACCAATAGCAATTCAAGGTTGCCAAAAGAATTTCATACCGATATTACAGTGTAAAACGTACCAAATCTTCCCAAAACGTGTCAAACCTTCCCCAAACGTACCAAATCTTATTTCATCATTCGTTTTTTTTTTTTGCATCTTGTAACACATATTGTGTGTCGGGATCTATTTCGTACAGTCTGTCCTTTCCACTAAACTTATCTTAGAGGAAGAGTCCATAGTTTCAAACAGTGCATAGGAGATATTTTCATCTGCAAAATTAATCTCTTAAAGTGGAAATGTCCAGGGTTACGAGCAGGAGAACAGAAAAAATAACCCTGTTTATCATATAAATTGATATGATAACAAAGCCTGGCCAAGACATCGCTTTTTATTGGAAACTTGATAAAAATGCAAAAATTAAAAACTTATGACGGGATTCATTTCTCATAGTCTGTCCTTCTTGCAAATTTTTTTAGAGTCTAGAAAAGAATTTAAAATAGTCTCGGCATCCTTCTTATTTTAATGTTCAATAAAAAAAACTATTCTAGTGGTCTCCAACCTTTTTCACGATACGAACCCCAAATATTCCCAAGAGACTTGGTAAGAACCCTTAAACTTGATATGAGATCAGATAAACAGAAATAATGAATATTTTTGGAAAATGACCCTTTTTTTTTTTTTTTTTAAATAAAAACGAACTTGAAATAAGGAAGAAACTCCTTTGAAGAAAGAAAATTATCATGTTTCAAGTTTTATGGGATTTAAGCATAATTTTTGATGAGTTAAAATAGCGTGTGGCAAATTAGTAATGGAAGTTGATATATACGAACAAAATTATCTTTTTCAATGTTTTTTTCTAAGCAGATGTCTCAAACATAACCGCTTTTCATGGTTTTATCACAACAGTTGTATTCTTTTATATCAAAACGATCTCCGGAGAGCAGAAATGGTTTGATGTTGTTCACAAATGTTTTCTGTTATATTGATATGTTTATCTAATATTAACAATTTTCATCAAACTTCTATGAAACCCCGTCAGAACCCCTTTCACGAACCCAGAAAATATTTTTGCAAACCCATTGGGTTCGTATAAACCAAGGTTAGTTCCCACCGAACCATCTCCTCTGCTGTAGCTGGAGAGTAAGGCAACTACAGGAATAAAATAGAAAATGTAGCAAATATTTTGGATGTGGTACCGAAAGTACCAACAGTTCTGAATTCAGTACGAACGTACCAACTTTGACAGTACTGACTATGATCCAGTAAACGCCCACGCAACCTTCGTTCCTCCTGACCCACCCCTCTCCACCTTCACATTCCACCCCAGGAATGATGGTAAGATCTTATTTCTAAAACTCGCACCCTCAGTCACCCGCTTCTTCTGGTGAACTAAAGTTTCCCGGTCAGGGTTAGGGTTAGCGAGGCGTGGAGGGCAGGGATTTCTGTTCTGCCCCCGGGGCTGTTATAAAACGGAACGGAAACGAGGCTGGAGCGAGAGGGCAAGGGGGAATTGTGGGAAGAGGAAAGATAAGAAGCACTCAAAGAGAGAGATCCAACTGGAGACAGAGAAAGAGAAGAGAAAACGAGGTGGAGAAAAGAGAGGAGATAGGGGATGCACAAAGAGAGAGATCTGATTGGAGACAGAGAGGGAGAAAAGAAGAGGAGGAGGAGAAAAGAGAGGAGATATGGGATGCTCAAAGACAGAGATCCAACTGGAGACAAGAAACGAGGAGGAGGGAAGGGGGAAAGAGAAGGGAAGAGAAGAAATAGAGGAGACAGATAGAGGCGCGCAAAGAGAAAGAGTGAAAAAAGAGGGGCGGGACCTTGCAGGAGGCATTATTCTCAGGAGAGAAACGGAGAATGGGAGAGAAAGAAGAGAGAGAAGGGGGAGAGAGGAATGCAGTTTTGGTATAAATGCATAGATAAACAAAATGATAATGGACGGACATGGACAAATAGATATGAACACAGATGAATCGGTGTGAAGAGACTGAGATAGATAGATCCGATACATAGATAGGAGCGGAGTTAGAAAGTTATTCCGAGATCAATATATATATATATATATATATATATATATATATATATATATATATGAACAGACTGAGATAGATAGACGTGAGACTGACATGGATAAGACGAAAATAGGATAGATAGATAGATATGAACAGCGATGGATAGATGTATAAATAGATATGAAGAGAATAAGATTGAGAGATAGATAAATATGAACAGATAGCAATAGATATGATAGACACATGGATATGAACAGATTGGGAGAGAGAGACAGACAGACAGACAGATAGACAGACAGACAGACAGGGAGAGAGAGAGAGAGAGAGAGAGAGTTAGCTGCGAGAGTTTCAAAGAAGGATATGGTATATAAGGGGTATGTCTGAAAAGTATCCAGCCATATTAAATAACACAAGAACCGGTGTCGTAGCCTTTGGAAACTTGGCAAAGAATCAAATATGATCGTACTGCACATATGCAGACAGAAGCTATCCCTTGTGGTTACTCAGTCTGCAGCGACATGCCACTGGGTGAGCATGTGTACTGTGTGACTGTCGCATCAACAATGACCAAGCGTGTCATTCACGTCTTGCACAAGGTGCGGAGGAAGGGAGCAAAACATTGCTCACCCCACTCATGTGGCGTAGCAAGGATTTTGAATGCCCGGGGGCACAGACAGCGCCCAGAGGCAAAGAAAGCGTATAATTATCAGGTATATATTATAATCGAGTATGATAATCAATTAATAAGCAAAATAGACACGAGGATCAATGGGATCTTCTTATTTTTGAGGGTTGAGCTTGGTCTGCCAAAGGCTTGCCATCGTAGTGTGATTCTTCGCTTGATTTCTCCTTCTTTTGAGGGTCTCATGGAGATTCGTTGTCCTAGGTAGATGTAATGATCTACTTCCTCCAGTTCTGTGTCCTCGATTTTGATCTTAGTGTTTTTATCCCCGATGTGGTTGTTGCACATGATCTTCGTCTTGCTGAAGTTCATGTGTAGGCCGACTTTCTTGCTCTCTTCATTTAGTTCATCTATCCATTAAAAATCTCAAATGGCGGTGGGCTGGCCATGTTGCAAGAATGGCAGACAATCGATGGACATCGCGACTCACAACATGGATCCCCCTAGATCACATGCGCAACCGAGGCCAGCAAAATGTTAGATGGAGAGACGAGCTAGACAAGTTCAGGAAGTACTGGCTCCGTGACGCCCATGATAGGGAAGTGTGGCAAATCCTGGGGAAGGTCTCTGTCCAACGACGGCCGTTAAAAGACTGATGATGATGATGATGATGATAGACACGAGGAAAATTTGCACCTGGAAACAACTGTCCCTCTCCCCCTCCTCTTACCATGCTTCTGTACCCCCCCACACACACACACTACAGTCCAGATTTGGCTCCCCTTAACATTTCATGTTGCCTTGAGATGATGTGATAGGGTCGCTGTTGGAGTCCTAGAATCTAAGGAAAGTTGTAGAAATGTCGTTCGTAGTTCGTTAATCATTGCTGTCGATTATTCTTCACAATTAAGAAAAGTTTTGGACTTCCATCAACGTTTATTAATTAACTCCATTTATTTGAATCCTTGATCTAGTAGATCGTCGCCGAACTGTTTGCATGATCGTAATGTTCCGTCTTTATCAGCAGCTCCGGTAGTAATGTTCAACTTTGAATTCGTACTTGAAAATTGGATGGGTACCATTGCAGTCAAGGGTCCGAAATAATTATTCATATCTTTATTTACAATGAATCAACGACTTTCACTTTCGGCATTATTCTTTATGATACAAAACAGAATATCATTTCATGAGTACAAAGTAAGTTCTGACCTTTAACTGGACTCAGCTTCAGAGAACACGAACTGTCCCAGCCGGAGTTTGAACCCGGCTCGCCGAGTTATCCTCAGAGCCATTACTTGTCCAACCACTCGGCACCTTAATTCCTGTGTAAAATTACGTCCTGTCTCTTATCCGTACTGAGGCTGGTGACAAAGTTTTGGTTCCTGCTTGATGCGTCGGCTAAGCAAACCTTGCGAGTCTTCCGTCTGGTCAGAACCAGGGCAGTATTCCTATAAGTTCTTCATGACTATCAGCTCGGTGAGATGCAAGTCCTACGATGTAAAAACATCCATCTTAATCACACAGCTTAGAGTGTACTCAATTGGCTACTGAGTGCACAGGGAACGCCCTCTTGGTTCACACTGGGAATCGAACCAAGGACTTTTGCATCAGACGTGCTAACCATTACACTATCCGAGCAGACTATTTCACGGGTAACAAGCTAATATTTTGGTGGTCCGTCTTTGTGACTCCGGTATTCGATACTTGAATTCTGATAATGTTTTGAACTGGTTTTATATTTCCTGATAAGCACGCCTATTTTCAAGAAATTAGGTATCATAGGGTTAGGGTTAGAGTTATGTATCAGAGGGTCATATATTTAATGAGACAAATTTAATGACCGTACTTGTAAAATCTACGGAACACGGGCTGCATATCCATCAATCTATCTGTCCACATCTATCTCTAGACAGATAGATATGGACTGACTGAAATAGATAGATAGATGGATAGATAGATAGATAGATAGGGAACTGGAAAGAAAATCCAGCGAAATGCACCAAGTGGCCGCTTGAAAATCTTTTCAGTTGCCCGGATGTGACAGGTGATCCCCGCAATGATGTGTCACGTGTTATCTGCATGTTTTCCGCTTCTGTGATATAAATTAATCCAATTTTCATTTTGTGAACGAAATGAGATCTATTTAGATAATGTGACGTCTTTGCGCGGCTAGGTGTGTGGTGTGTATGTTTCAATGCCAGATTACGACAGTAACCACAAACAGACAGACAGAGTGACAAGCCGACTGATAAGAGAGATAAGAACTGACTGATATATATACATTCATATATATATATATATATATATATATATATATGTACAGAGAGAGAGAGAGAGAGAAAATGAATGAATGAATGAACCGATATACATATATATGTATATATTGAGAGAGTGAGAGAGAGAGAGAGAGAGAGAGAGAGAGAGAGAGAGAGAGAGAGAGAGAGGGAGAGAATGGATGAATGAATGAACCGATATATATATATATATATACATATATATATATATATATATATATATATATATATATATATATACATATAAATATATATATATGTATATATATATATATATAGAGAGAGAGAGAAAATGAATGAATGAATGAACCAATATATATATATATATATATATATATATGTAGAGAGAGAGAGAGAGAGAGAGAGAGAGAGAGAGAGAGAGAGAGAGAGAGAGAGAAGAGACCGGGATAGATAGATATGAATAGGTTGAGATAGATAGATAAATAGTGAATTTAGATAGTTAGATAGATATGAAGAAATGGATAGATAAGTAGATAGATAGATAAATAGATTGATGGATAGAGAGATAGACTTAAACCGACTGAGAGAGGTTGATAGATAGTTATGAACGGACTCAGATAGATAGATAGATAGATAGATAGATATGAACAGACTGATTCATTGATTGATAGATGGAAAGAAAGAAGGATAGATAAATAGATAGATACAAACTCGACTGACCTTGTCAAATTGAAAGAAAGAAAAAGGGAGGTGGAGAGAGTAAGAAAGAAAGAAAAATCAGTATAGATAGATACGAGCGGACAGCAAGCTAAATTGAGAGAAGGGGAGAGAGATAGAGAGAGAAAGATTTGAACAGACTGACATGGATGTATAGACGGCTATCGAGATTGCAAGATAGATACTTAGATAGGTAGGTAGGCAGGTGACAACGGTTGGTAACTATTACACATTTGATAAATATGAATATTTACTAAGTTACGGTCAGTTCGGTTACAAGCCAGATTGGGGGCAATGGGAGATTATGTGACAGTAATCAGTTAAGTGCAGAAGGACTACTTTGAAAAAAACAGCATTTGAAATCATGGCTTTTTATCTGAGTTCGGACCCGACCTTCCATCATCATCATCATCATCATCAGTCTTTTAACGTCCGTCGTTGGACATAGACCTTCCCAAGGATTCGCCACAATTCTCTATCATGGGCGTCGCGCATCAACGAACTCCACAACCTCTCTATTAGAAGCGACCTTCCTTCAGGAATGCACAATTTCCCCTGCACATACTCGGTGGCCATCTCTAGATTTCTAAAAAAGAGGACACTTGGGTAATGCTCTGAAGTATTACGGGGGTCCATTAGCTTGTTTATTGACAGACCTTCAAAGATAATTTATACAAGTTTTTTTTTTTAGTGAAATCCTTAAAAGGAGGACAAATTAATATCTGTCTCGAAGTAGCACTGGGCGGTGGTCAGATTGCTCAAGAGCCGGACTGTCCGGCGTAAAACCGAATGTACGGCTATCTTACCCCCCTTACATACACGCATAATTTAATTTTGGATTTTTTGCAACACTATGATAGTTCCTAAAACACTGTAGAAAAAAATAGACGGGTGTTACATGACAAGTATGCAAAGATGTGCGTCGGAAAAACTAGTTTCCACACTCCAGAACAAAGATCAGGTGAAGAAGGCCCAAGGGTATATGGCTGAAATGTTGTGAAGAGAATAAGCCGCACAGACCCGGAAGATAGTCCGACAGAACACCCGCCAGTCCCAGCGAGACGAGGGATCTTGAAAGTCATGATTTCAGTCTCTACCAGCTGCAGGCTTGGGCAAGGTTGTATAGAAGATAGGCAGTCGAATTCATGCATTTCCCATGAACCTTATGCAGAGTGGCTGTCAACAATCTCGGTCACAGCTATAGCTCGACTCGCCGACCCTGTAATGCTACTTACTATCATGACTTGGTACGAAGTAAACGTCTTCAGTAGATAATAGACACTCCTTTACACCACGACAATTGTCCCTGAAGGACACTTTCCATCTGAAAACAATTACAGCCGAGGACAACTTCCTTTGAGGAGATTTGCCTCCGAAAAATATTTTCAGCTAAATTTGAAATAGCACTAAAATGAATATACACTGGTACAAAACTCGACCCTAAATCCTGACCGCTAAGCCCTAACCCTTGACCCTGAAATTGTCTCTAGGTCTAACTGTCCTCGGGGGTAATTTGCCCCGAAACTATTGGCACCAGAAAAATATAATATACGTGGTTGATAAATATACCGTTACCCTAATCCGAACCATAAACCCTTATCCCCGATCCCAGCGCCCTAACCCAAACCGTAAAATTGTCTCTAGGCCGATTGTCCCCGGGGGTAATTTTCCTTGGAGGATATTGTCCTCGGAGGGAAATTATCCTTCGGGGGCAATTGTCGTAACACCGCTGTCCCTATTCCTGGAATTCGGTCAAAAAGTTTAATAATAAAATTTGTGGCAATTCTTTTTTATCGTCGAATCTGTTCTCATTAATGTGCAGTGACGTTTTCAATTCTGACCTCCTGTGTTATTGTCACTTGGACCTTTTTTTGTGGCCGACGTTTGTGACAGGAATTTCGGGTTGGGTTAATTAACTGAGATTTTAAAATTCACTATAATCTCATCTTCTGATATGGTATGTAACCAAACAAGGCGCACTCACGCATATGTACAGAGAGAGAGAGAGAGAGAGAGAGAGAGAGAGAGAGAGAGAGAGAGAGAGAGAGAGCAATACATAAACTCACACACGTACACACACCCAGTGCGACTGACGGACAAATGGAGAGGAAGACACTCGTAGAGAGTGAGAGAGAGAGAGAGAGAGAGAGAGACTGCCAGAGAGAAACAGAACAATACGTAAACACACACACACACACACACACACACACACACAGTGCGACTGACGGACGAATGAAGAGGAATACACTATTATAGGGTGAGAGAGAGAGAGAGAGAGAGAGAGAGAGATGTGGTGGTGACAACTGATTGAATACTCCATCTTAGACAAATGGGTGGGGCGATGTTCAATTAACAAAACGATGGGTTG
The DNA here is from genome assembly GCA_963457665.1 of Thysanoteuthis rhombus. Lineage (NCBI taxonomy): Eukaryota > Metazoa > Mollusca > Cephalopoda > Oegopsida > Thysanoteuthidae > Thysanoteuthis > Thysanoteuthis major. Next base: position 12,048,713 of record OY735236.1, on the reverse strand, counting down.
GGAAGGACGTTAAATTGACGAAACTCAGGGTGTGACAACATTTTCAAATGGTCCCCACAGAGGGAAAAATGTTAAAGTGATCCACTTTAACGGTCAAAAAAAGGTTAGGAAAATTTGTCCTAGAATCAAGAGCGAGAAAATATTTTTATCTCTGAATCTGAAAACCAAAGGAGATAGCCATAAAAATTTTGCTCTATAACCTTTTTAATTTCCTTCAAACAGATCTTGTAAAACAAGTTTGGTTTGAACGTCACTGTTCTCTTCATTCAAGAAAAAAAATCACCCCTCTCCACCTAGTCTCCAAATCGTCCCATTCACGCCATACACACTCTTGTTATCAGTAGTCTCCCCCCCATCCCGGCCCCTTACACAAACCCCTCAGTGTTTTATTTTCCCACCTTTACTTGCACCAAGAAGACGCCGGGTGAGCAGGAAGGGGCGTGGGTGGAATCAGTCGGAGGTCAGTTCCACACTTACCTTCGCCTTATGCGAAATGAAATAACAAAAAATCAAAATAAGAAGGATTGAGAGAGCGACCGGAAACGCGATAGGGTTGAGGAGTTGGGAACTCTCCGGTCGATGAAGTCACAGACAGACACACTGGAATGACACTCAAGACGAAGAAGCATCCAGAGAGCGCACACTTCAGCAAACGTCACTGTCTGTCCCCACCCCCAAAATGAAATCTGCCCCCCAACCTTCTCTGTAAGCCCAATTGACCACCGTTCAACGAAATTTCATTGAAATTTATTGAGGACCTCAGGGGATATGATGTGCGCAGACACAGAAATTCTGTAGATATTATGCGTCGGGGCATATAGCCGCGTTGTAAGGGAGGTAACGGTGCATGGACCTGCTCAAAGATTTGATTACTTTTTTCGAAGCATAGCCCACCCTTTCGTAAAATCATAGAGAAATGTTGGTGATATCGTGTGGACATAAGGGAATACATGCAGTAATGCGTATACCTCTCAAACTTCGTTTGTAGGGTTGATGACAGGTAAGAGTAAAATAACATCAAAAGGCCAATTTTCAGTCAGTTGGGAAAAAAGTTTGATTATTCTGATTGGAACGTGATCATTTAAATACAGTTATCCCCCTTAACTTCATGGAAATGAGCTTCACGCCACTTCGCTTTTACAAAAGACGGGCAGAAACAAAGACGAACAAACTGGTTGAGAGAGACGGACAGAGGGAAAAAGAGGCAGACGAGGAGAGAGACAGACACACCAATAGACAGACAGAGAGGGGGAAGGCAGACAGACAGACAGACAGACAGACATGCAGAAAGAGACAACTGTGTTTCTGAGCTTTATATCGATTTTTTTTATGAATCCAATGGCAAGGTGTATCCTAAAGTATCTGAAAAGCCTAAAACAGCTCCTTGGGGCATCATGCTTGGTTTAAATCTGGAAGACCCCGGAAGGTTGTTCTAAAGGGTTCTTTCACGTTTAGTGTAACCTCGAGACGAGTATTGCCAGTTTTTGACCGTTTTCAGCATCTTTCTCGCGTGTTTTAGCTATTTTAGCATTTTTTGGTCTACTTTTCTTTTTCTTTTGCGCTTTTTGGCAGACTAACACGAAAATATTTCGCTTCAGACCTGTCACCTAACGACCAGGATTGCCAATTTAGATGTTATTTTTCAATTTTTCCATTCTGGAATTCACTCACAAATTCGAAAAATAAATAAAAATATTCCTATAGGCAACACTGGCAAATATTGAGGAAGCAAATTTAAAATCTAAATATTGTCAACTCAGGACTGAAAAATTCGAAAAAACAAATAAGAAACATTTGAATTGGCAACCCTGTTTTATACCAACATTTCTTTTCACTCCACCCAACGCTATTAGGAAACCAGCAACTAAAACATAGTTAAAACAGGTTCCTTCAGTTTTCAAGCTGGTCTAGCTGGCTGGCTGGTTGGCTAGCTATGCATGTATGTTACGCCGCACCATTGAAGCCAGAAGGCTGAAAAAACATCCACTCACCATAATGTCAAGAAATTGACCCCACCATAACTTTTTAGTGGGGTTTCAATTGGGCTTCAAAGTAAGTTGAGATTGGTTCCTTAGTCCGGTAGCATTCACATTTGTAATTTGAAAATTCAGACTTTTCTAGGTGGTCACTACTTAACAGAAAAGGTAAGACTAGTAGCTTATTCATTGGCTCCCTTTTTCCAATTTTTGAATTGATCACTTCTATCATAGCATGCAGCCAAAAGACGTTGGTTTCTGTTGACCGACTAACCAGACCTGCTTGTTCATCTTTCAACATAAACAATGTTATTAAATGTATACTGACGATAGGATAACAAATAATAGAATGACCTATCTTTTAAAGGGGTCTAGTGAGTGAGATAGCACCTGTAATAACCTTATCTTTATCTCATATGATACTAGACAGTTCGTTGACTTCCGCTGTACAGCTTCGGTGCAAATCGTAAGCCTCCGAGTCTGCAATCCCAGCCAGGCCAAAACCTATATCGTTTCGAATACAAACCTTGAGTATATCCGCCCCACCTTCTTAAACATATTCCACACTCACTGCAAGTTCCATGCAAATCGTTTCTTCTCAAGAATACTCTATTTGGAATAAACTCCATTCTGAACATTTTCCCGGCGAGAACAATCTCGACTTTCTAAAATCTAGAGTGGACAAGTACCTTACTCCATATTGGTCCTTCTTTTATTTGAATTTTCATTGCTCAAAATTTTCCGTGTTTTTGTAGATCTAAATTTTGGCAATAGATCTAAATTTAGATATAAAATATCTAAATTAGCAATAGATTTAAATTTTAATAGATGTAAACTGAATTTATCTGAATATCTAATATTGTCAATATCTAAATATATCTAGATATCTAAATTGTCAATAGATCTAAATTCAGATATATCATATCTAAAATGTTGGTAAATCTAAATTTAGATATAAATATCTGAATCGACAACACTGAAGAGAAGTAAAGAAATAATTCCAAGCCGTAGTTCCGTATGACGGACAGAAAATCGTTTTACATGACTATAATGGCATGCTGTCCAATACACTATGAAGTCCAGTCCTCCAAAATACGCACCTTTGGAACGGGCTTCGAGAAGTTGTCACAGAATTCAAATGTTATTGTCTTACAAGTAACGGAATTGTGAGTCTTCTAATGGGAGTAACTCTTGTATGAAAATAAGAAAGTTATTTCCTCTGTGTGACATGCAGACAAACCAAGTAATGAACATACATAGGGTATTATGTAAGTTATATCATCATGTATATATATTCATAATCACAGGCATTTTTTGTTAGAGATATTGTAATGGATGATACTAGTATTGAGTTTCTGGCAACTTAGAGGCATTAAGCGAAGAATCACTCAAGGACGGCAACCCTTTGGCAGAGCAAGCTCAGCCTTCAAAAACAAGAAAATCCCATTTATCCTGAAAAAAAAAACAGGATGTACAACCAATGCATCCTCCCAATAGTCACTTATGGAGGTGAAACATGGAACAACCAAGAGACAGACCTGCAAATTGAGAACCATGCAACGTGCACGTGAAAGAATTATGCTCAACCTCACATGGAGAGACCACAAGACAGCACAATACATCCGGAAGAAAACAGGAGTCTGAGACATCATAAAATCTACTAGAAAACTCAAGTGGCAATGGGTAGGCCATCTTGCAAGAATGAGAGACAACCGATGGACATCACGACTCACAACATGGATCCCCAGAGATCACAAAAGAAACCGAGACCGACAGAACACAAGATGGAGAGATGAACTGAACAGATTAAGGAAATACTGGCTCTGCGACGCCCATGATAGAGAAGTCTGGCGAATCCTGGGAAAGGTCTATGTCCAACGACGGACGTTAAAAGAATGATGATGATGATGATGATGATGATGATGATGATGATGATTTTGAACTGGGTCCCAAAGCTACTTAGGCTGCTCGTATATTTGGGGGGGGATGGAAGGAGATCAAACAATATCCGACAGTACAGCCCCAAACTGGTTTAAACGTTTTTAAAATGATTTGTAACATGGAATAAAACCAAAAAGTGGGCGACGATTCGTCGTCGATAATGATGGTTTAAAACACAAGGTAGGAAAAAACCCAATCAATTCCATTCGAAAATTTTCAGAATCGATATTACAATAAAAAAAATGTCTCATAGGCATATAAAAATACTCCAATTTTTTTACATCTTATTTTATTAGTTTGTCTCAATGTATATCTCATCGTTAGCTTTGAAATAAACAATAAATCTAGGTGTAACAAATTACAGAAAGTTTTCAAGTCGACCCAGATACTATTCTTTCCGTGCAGTAATGTACTTTCTTTGACTAAGGGATGGTACTTGGTAGACTTCAAATCCTTTCAAAGTCGGCTGGTCACCACCTTCTTTAATGTATCTTGATATACCCTGACACGTACCAAGCTCTTTTGCTGAGACGCCTTCGAAATCAGGTCTCGTGTCTTCCCTGCCGTACCAGACTTCTGTTCTTATTTGAATATCTTGGACGATGCAAATCACCAACTCTTGAAACATGGCGTGTTGATGGGTCTTATTCTACCACGCAGACCCATGATGTCTTTGTAGTCGGGAAGAGATCTGGAGACGATCTCTGACTTACGGCACCTAGGATTTCCGGACTGCCACTCATCTAAATATGTGGTTTCGAAACTGGAGCTCATGAACCATTGGGTATCCGTCATATAATGCTCGTTGGTCCCAAACAATGTTCTCTCTGAACTTGAGATTGCGAATTGGCAGAGAAAATATCGTCATCCATCGCTCAGCTATCGAAAAGATCATTATTGGGTACATTGTACTATATACTGGGATGCGTGAATTGAATGTAATCCATTTTAAATTAATATTATTTTCAAAGGTCAAAAATTGCTTCTTATTACAGTTCGTTAATTAATCTAAAAAACTAAATGCTAAAAATAGGGGTCTGCCAGAATTTATCATTCAAAGAAGAGGGCCTTGTGTTTTCAAAGTTTCAAAACCACCGATCTTGATACTGACTAGACAAGACGTTGCGTAACTGTGTTGATCTTTCGAGAACCGGTGTGTCCAACGCTGTTTAAGAGGTTAAAACGCGAAAATACTTTTGATACATTCCAATAATACACTTTAACTCATCAACTATTCAAAATGGCTGTCGAGTGACTACCCGTAAACCAGAATTTCCTGCTATGGATCTGTGTCTTTTCTATAGATTTTGGGTCACGCAAATGAATTTCCGGGTGCAAGAACGCAATTAAATTTAGAAAAAAAATTCGCAGACATGTTGAACTGGTGAGAAAAACTGACTGTAAATAAACTTTAACCCAAGTACTCTTAAAAAAAAAAAAGAAGAAACCATCAACCAAAACTGTCAACATAGGTGTCTTCTGTTTTTCAGCTAGTCTGGTCATAACGTGCATACAGGCCGCACCTATGGAGCTAGAGGGATGAAGTTTTAAATATTTACGCCATAATATGTCTATAGAAAAACGTTCTTTTGTTGTGCTATTTTTTAATTTTCCATAGATGGCCTTTTTAGTGGCGGTTCAATTTGCAGTATAAGTCTATGCTAAATTGGTCCCCTAGATTGTGTCCAGCAGCATTTACACTTATAAAAAAATGAGAATTCAGACTTTTTCTCAGTGATCACTGTCTAACAAAAGGTGAGAGAAGTAACTTGTTCATTGATCATCTTTTTTTTCAACTATTCTATTGATTGCCCCCGACGCAGAATCCTGCCAAAAGACGTTGGTGACGTGACGGTTTCTTTTGAGTGACCAACCAGACCTATTTCTATGTTAACCAAAATATGCAGATATTGCTTCAGTGTTTATTCTAATGGAGGGAGGGTTACCTGTTTGCTGCTGAGTGTATTTTTTTTTTTAGATGCGCAAGCATCTGTAGTACTGTCACTGACTGACTGACAGGTTGACATCGAAATACTCCCACCACCTCTCTTTTACGTCCCACCTTCTAGATGCGTCTGAAAGTGCAAGGGATAAAACTCAACAGTACTTTTTGAGAGTAACGCCCATTTCTAGATCTTCACACAAGAAAAGGCGTCATTTGTTTCCGTTGGTATAATTCGTACAGATAAACAAAGTACGATTTCAGATTATCCTGTGCTTATTTTTTTGAAAAAAATACTTGTAAAATATTTAAAAGCACCGAACTCAAAATGCTTACATCAAGTTCAGATTGTGTTACACCTGGTTCTTCCAGGTGGTTACCCGTCTCGTTACTGACTACACTTGACGTTGCTTAACTTTGTTGATCACACGAGCACCAGTATCAAACACCGTTTTGAAGATGGAAACAAGAAAATATTTTTGACACACTCCAATAACATACTTTAGTTCAGTGGTTTTAAAACGGGGATCCGCAGACCACTGGGATTTCGTCAAATAATGCTCTGTGTCTTCAGAAGGATCACCTCTGAAGCTGGTATAATGGCAGAGAATCACGCAATCCATTGCAAGCTATTGAAAAATAATTATTCTACAGGAATCTATACCATATTTTGGAATTCGCATGATTGTAACCTATTTTAAAAGAATACTGTCTTTTAAGGTCAAAATTTCATTATTGTAGTTCATTAACTAAAAAAATGAAAACTGAAAAAAAATTCTGGTTTCCTGAGTTTTGTAGTTTTGAAACTGCTTCATGGGCTCATCAGATGAAAAAATTAAAAAGTCGTGAAATTGACCTAGCATATCTATGATCAGACTTTCAGTCTTGCTTTTTTATGTAAATCAGAATAGGTAGATATTGCTTCAAAGGTGACAGGAACGTTGACCTCGTTGCTGTCAAGTATATTTTTTAAGGTCGTAACTCTCGTACCGGTTTTTTTCCTTGTATAAGATTGATGGAAATAGAAAGTCTTCAGTTGTCATATCCCCAACGTATATATATATTTAAATATATATATATATATATATATATATATATATATATATATATATATATGTGCGTGTGTGTGTGTGTGTGTGTGTGTGTGTGTGCGTGTGTGTGTGTGTGTGAATAAAATGTATTTTTTATTTGTGAGAGTACAAACCAAAAAAAAAAAGAATTAGAAAATAGTATTTTTTATCATTATATTGCCGGTTGCTGATGAGTACATTAGGCACAAACTGTTGACATTCACCTGATGTATAACCTTGTAATTCTTATATATATATATATATATATATATATATATATATATATATATATATATACTAGCAGAGTACCCGTAAAAATGATGGGGATTTTTTATGATATCCATAGATAGATTAATATTCTAAAATATTCCTATTTTTAAACGTCATTTAGTCACATAGGTCTCACTCCTTTCATCAATCAATTTTGAAAAGAGGAAGACAGTAAAAGTTTTCTGCAAACCTACACAAAGGCACAAAAAAACTAACGCTGACACAGCTACAACAGCTAATCACACTTTAGCTCTGGTTGCATTAAGCCACAGAAGTCTTCCTCTCTTCCTTTCTTTGATCAGTTTTAAAGAGAATAAAACTTATGTCTTCAACGTGACTCAAATAGACGAAAAATATACAAGCAAACAGACTTGGTGACTATGGCCTTTATATATATACAAATATATGCATATATATTACAGATTTTATCCGTCGTAGACGTTCAATCACAGTGCTCAGTATTTAACACAGAAAATTAGGCTTTATATATATATAAAAAAAAAAAAGACTTCTTCATTCATCAGCAATCGACAATATGTTGTTTTCAGTGGAATACAAAGATGAACAGCCACCTTCCTCATACATACATAATATCAATAGTTAGAACCGTTATGTTTTTATAAACATCCAAACCTAATTGGATAATTGAAGAATACACTATTCAAATGTAAATGGGCTCTCTGTTTCCATAATTATAGAAAAAGAAACATATTGCAAGTTGCTAATGAGAGCACTAGGCACGAAATGTTAACATTCACCGGATATAAGTCCTAATTTGTATTCTTATATATGCATAGATATATATATATATATAGATATATGAAATGATCTCCCGTTATTACTCGGTGAGCATATCATTTGGCCTTGACAACGTGAATAGAGTGAATATATATATATATATATATATATATATATATATATATATATATATATATATATGTATTATGCTGGAAGAAATTTTCTTTTAGAAATTTCAAACAGTCCTGAAGCATTTTACGATGTTACGTTAAGCAAATCAATTGTTTTCCGATCGCTGTTAAAGTGATGTGTTCCAGGTATTATATAGAATTGATTTCAATTCTAACATTTACATTTGGATCCCAATGTTTTTGTTCGTTGTTTTCTTTTTAATGTTTTCCCATCAATGGATCTTTAAGGGTGGTCGATTTGCACTGTAAGTTTATGCTAAATTGATCCTTCAGTTTACGCCCGGCAGGATTCATGCTTATTTTTTGAGAATTCAGATTTTCGGGGGACTGCTGCCTAAAAAATGTGAGAAAAGTAATTTATCAATCGATCGTCCCTTTTTTTCCCCCCAATTTTTAACTGATCCCCATCCAAGAGAGTATGTTGCCAAATGACGTTTGTCACGTAACGGTTCTGACACCATTCAATGGATTTACGAATTTATCCCTCTCACACGAGGGGCGGGGGGGCAGATATCTTAGCTCGATATAGATTATTTGATGCACTAAAGAAAAAAAGTGATTGTATGAGCACGTCCATGTACCCGGGTTACCAAATTATCCATTTCATGGCTAGATCTCTCTCTCAGGACCCGCCTTTCTCCCCTCCGCCCTGCTCCCCCCCACCCTACTCCCAATTCCGCCCAATTTAGCTGATAAAAATCTACAATAGCTGAAAATCCGGCATTTTTCAAAAAAATTATTATGAAATTCAAAAAAAGTAAATGCTCAATTTTGATCAATATTTCATTCTCGTATCTCAGTATATACTGGATGACCCCCCTCCCCCCAAAAAAAGCATGCCACGGACCATATTTGCCAAGATAAAACTTGAATGGTTCCCAAAGGTGTTCGTAATAACTCACTGATTGTTAACTTAACGATGAGTATCTTATTTAGCAATGGAATCACAGAGATCTGAAAGCAAAACTATGAATCTATTTTAGCAACTGAAGTTCACTAATTCCTTAGCGTTTTTGAGGGGTCAGCCAGTAGTTATTCAGTTTTATAAAAGGGATTTAAAAGAGAGCACATAACATTTTTAGCCATGAAGTTTGTTGAAAAAAAAGCTTCAGCCGATTTTAGCCATTTTTAAAGACAGTTTTACGAATAAGTAAAAAATCATACGTGGCAACACTGGTATATACATGGAAATTCGCTGATGGGCAGGGTTGACAGGGTATTTGTCCCCCACCCTTGGATCAGGCATTCTCATCGATGGAGAGGGAATGGGAAAGTTGTGTATATTTTGTATATTTGAAAACAAATCCTGCATAATTCAAAGATCGATGAAAAGAGTAATGTTAGGAATAGCACTAAAAGATAGAAAAAGATCAACATGGATAATGAAGCACACCATAGAAAAATATATCATGAAAATAATTTAGAGACAAAAATGGAAATGGGCTGTACACATAGCAAGAAGGAGAGATAACAGACGGTGCAAAATCCCAACAGATTGGTTCCCCAGAGATATTATGCAGTAGAAGAAGATCAGTTATAAAATGGAGGGATGAAATAGAAAAGTTTGTCAGTAAGACATGACAGAGGTTAGCACAGTCAAAGTAGATATGGACGGAGCTGGGAGAGGCCTTTTTCCAGCAGTGAACATGATGACTGCTGCTGATTTAGTATTTGTGAGACTGGTACTTACCTGTTGTCTCGATTGACTGCGTACAGATACGCACATGTAAATAGTTCAATATATACACCTGTCAAGAACTATTTACATATTTGTATGTACTTATAATCCTTAATAGAAAAAAGACATGAACGGCTCTAAATCTTGGTAATCCCTCGGTTTTCGTCTCTTCTGAAATTAATGGCATTAGATAAGTAAAAACCAGATCAAATCAGGTAATGTAGGTAACTTGCATGAATGTGTGCACGTACGATCATGTCGTAACACACACACACACACACACACACACTCACACACACAGACACAGACATATATATATATATATATATATCATAATTATATAAGTGAGACTTGTCTGTATTTTTAGGTGTTTGTCTGTCACGCTATAAAACGAACCTAAACATTGGTGAAACCTGATCAAATTTGGTATGTCTACACCAAAGACCTAGGGGAGGTTTTAACAAAAAATGTTTTGAGAAAAATATTTTTGAATGGTTTCAGAGGCGGGTTCTTCTAACAATGTAACTTTAATACCAAATTGGAACCTTCTTTCCGCTCATATACATATGCTCTTATTTCATTTGCTTATATATAATTCTTTGAGGGGTTTGAAGTGAGGCAATCCATCTTTAAGGCGCTAAAAGTGACGGGGGCTTTTTCCTAAATTAAGATTGACAAAAAAGGTTTTAGAAAAAAAAAGAAGCATTTTCAAACGTTTTGAAGTGCAGCTCTATTTATGAAGTAACTTTAAGGCAAAACTTAGTTTTTGCTTTTCATTTAATCTACATATATAGCCGAATAACTCCTCTCTGGAACGAGTATTCAGCAAGTATTGTCATATTTGAAGTTATTTACTCCCGAGTAATGGCAGACATTAATTTATTTTATAAGTCGGGTACTGGGCCAAAATAATGATGCATCCAATAACGATCGGACTCACTATCCTCAATGGCAGTGATTTTGAAAATGGGGTCCCCGGACCACAGTGGGTCTGTCAAATAATGACGTGTCCACAGCAGTGTTCCCTCAAAACCTGCCTTTACGAATCTTGTGACAGAGAAACAACATCATTGTTTATACAGCTATCAAAGACTATACTAATTGAACACAGACCAGTATCATATTCAAGAATACAAATAGATTTAATCTTTATAAGAAATGATCTTTAAAAGGCCAAATTTTAAAAAATTATTTTGATTCTTTTTTATCGAAGTTCATTAATTAGTCTAAAAACTAAAAATTGGGATCTGTCAGAATATTTCCTCTGTAGAAAAGGTTATTGAGTTTTCAAAGCTTTGAAATCACTGCTTCATAGGATAAGACCTTTCGTACTAGTTCAAACATGAGCAAATTTTATTTGAAATCACATTGCCCTCACTCTGACCACGGTTTTAGTCTCCCCTGTTTGTGGGTCTTCACATATCACACAACTCATTCGGTCCGTTTGCGAGAGAAGTAACAAGCACCCGAAGTAACATCTCTCACTTCACAAAGTCATAGTTTAGGAGAGACATGGATTCATGCCTTTTTCAAGGGCGAAGTGAACTCTAACTGTCTCAGCCAAAGTTTGAACGACCCACCAAGTCTTTTCTCCGTGACGCTACCCGCTCAGTCACACAGCAAACAATGGAGGCGTTACTTTGATTGTGCGAAGTCTAGGTAAAATGTTCACGTGTTACGTGGGTTTTCCTGTCTCTCTGTCAGGAATTTATTAATTAATGTCCCCTGAATTGACAGGCCAGGTATAAGCGTCCCAAATCCGTTGGACAACACTTTAATCCCGAATGGATCAAAGGCCTGCGCGATTTAAAATCTTGATAAGCCTCTCACTTTTATCCGTTCTAAAATTAATGATCTTACAAAAGTACAAACCAAATCAGGTCAGATAAGTCCTCTTAACCTAGAGGTTCCCAACCACCGGGTCACGGACGGGTACAAAGCAGCAAAGAATAGTACTACCGGGCTGCGAGGAAATAAAATGGAACAATAAGAGTCTGCAGCATTTTTTGTAAAATAAAAACAAGTTAATTTACCTGGATCTTGATATCAAATTCGTCAGGTAAAACGCAGTAAGAGACGAAATTTAGTGTATGCATCACTTATGAGTAGCTTATGGCAGACTTATTACCTTTACTAACATAAAACTCGCCAAAAATGACTGACAACGTATTTGCTATGTTATGGTAATAAACCAACAAATATTGAGAATCAGGAAAATTGATTAAAGAGGTATAAATGATTGTTCTTCGAAGGCAAAAAAAAAAAAGAACGTGTCCCTGAAAGGGAAACCATGGATATTTTTTCTATCGTGAGAATCGATTTTCAAAAAATAGATGACGGGAGCAATTGGCTGAAAAAAAAATGACGTCAGTTAACTGTTGAAAGACTGAGTGAGTTTTAAAGATGTTGATCACATCTAAAAACAACCAAAAATTAAGTCGTTTGCTTTGTTCGTAAATTTATTCATACACAGCCAAAACAGTATGGACTCTTTTTCTATCTTTCTGGCAAAAACATATTTTAAAGATCTTTTTTATTCAAGTTTTAAGATAAACCGTCGAAGATTTCACTAGTAGCGTGGCCACCCCTCAGCTGCAGCGCACGACACGATACGGTTCGGTAAACTTTTTATGAAATAAAAGAGACTCTATATTAGAACGACGATAAAAAAAAACATAGCAGTGTAAATACGTAAGCCACTCACACGTATATTTAATATTGCTATTATGTACAGTATACATTGTATAATACTGTGCCATTATACGCCTCGCTGCACAATCGCTTTGTTTACATTTAAAAAGCCACTAGGTCTGCTCAAGTCCCGTTTGCTGATCGGAGTTTTTCAACCCTATTAAAACCTCAAAGGACCTTGGACGTATATCCGATCGGACGTTAAGCGACAGATACATCTGTCTCTGTCTCTGTCTCTATCTCAGTCTCTCTCTCTCTCTCTCTCTCTCTCTATATATATATATATATATATATATATAGCCATGTAACCTTTCCATTTTTTAACGCTAACAAAAAATTGTGTTACTTTTTATAGAGCCCCAAAGTATTTTCGGCCATGAGCCAGGCATGTCACTTTTAATTCGATCAGTATCATCTCAACGTGTTATCACTTGACTATTTTTAATTTTTGGGTGTCGTTAAATGTAATTTAGTTTTATTTCTATTTCTATTTGCAATTTTATTCTTTATAATGGCGTTTTATCATAGTCCTGTTTGGGGAGTATTATAAAACATACCAGGTATCTTGCTATGCTACTCCCTGTACACATGTACATTAATAATTACAAGTACCCGGTGGATGAAAACTTTTTTTGACTCTTGCACTCGTCAGTAACAGGCCATCTGTATTTTCCTGTGGATTCTGGAAATAACAAGCCGATTCATTTTTGAATAACGTATTCTACAATTATCCAATTAGGTTTGAAGGTTTCCTAAGGTCTGACAGTTCTAACCATTACTACTATGTATGCATACGAACGATATCTCTGAGACTTATTCCCCTTTTCTTGGACAACCAAAGGAACCCGTATGATCATTCTGTCCCCCTTTCGTTCCGTATACCAAACTTTCATTCTATCGAATTTTCAGGTATTTTAACGTCCTGTATTATCTCTTCATACTTAAGAAAGTATTCAGCCTTAGGGTTTAAAACGTTCAGTGAAAGTGGTCTTGGGAATAGTATTCGGATAATTATAGCTATCTTAACGAACTATCGATTCCTTGAGCAAGATGTCGTTCTAAGAGCTATTTTGGTACATTTGTTATTAACGATGAGATTTATTCGTGTTTTCAGCGGTTTAGCGTTATCCATAATTTCTTGTTCTGTTTATTCATTAAATTTTAATTGTCAATAAAAGTTTGAACAAAGTAAGTGTTTCTACACATAAGTAATAAAGGTGATTGTATTCTGAATAAAATATATGTGTGGGTCCCGCTTACAAATGTGTCAAGTCCGGCTTGTACCTCCTCTGTCAGGAGTTCTATTTGTCAGGCAGGGTTTTTACACTCAATATATTGTTTATTTATAATTCTTTATTGTATATGTCTAAGCTGGGGTTAGTTTACTGTTGGGATGTATATTAATGCTACAAATCGAGAAAGTACATATATTAGGTACTATATATGTGTGTGTGTGTAAATGGTTCTGGTAAGAGAGGTTCACGTGGCTATGATTAAAAATCAAAGATCTTCTTGTAGATTGTCAAGGCAGTTGTGTATGTGCTACCGGTGCCAGAAATTGGTGTTCGAATTCCAGGCAAAAAGTCAGAATTTCGAATTGTTAGTTAAACCTCCACACTTCGAATATTAGACTGACACAATCTTCTTTCTCCCTCATTCTTTAGGTATAAAATCTGTGAGGGAAGAAAGACATTTATCACACTAAAAACTGACCATGTTTCATCGTTTAAGAATAGGGTGGCACACACACACACACACACACACATATATATATATATATATATATATATATATATTTATATATATATATATATATATACCTATGCTTTGGTCTATTTGTTAACAATACAGAGTGCTCTATATCTTATATAAAAATTCCTGAATTGATCAATAATTTTTATCGTTTTATAGTGTATCTTGCAACATACTGGCAGAGTGTTTGATCAATATTTTCAACTCTTTAACTTTTCAAGCAATCGAATGTTTTTAATCTTCACTTTTTAAAAAGAAATGACGTTCTTTTCTCTCGTGGTTCTACCACTGATGCGACCTTTTCCAAATGTTAATGTGTCTACATATATTTGAACGTTCTGCATTATGATGTAAAGGGTATTCAAGTTTCAAAATAGTATACAAACCAAACTTTGCAGCTCTAAAAATAAGGAAAATATCAATTTTCCAAAAATGGTCCGTTTGGTAGTTATCAAAGCTATTTAGTAAATTTCCTGTTCGTAATTTTATGAGGGGTATGGTAAACGACCTTCCCCTCGACTCCAAAGATTATACTTTAAGCCTCTACACACCGCGGCCAAGTGGTAGAGTGATTAACTCCTGTTAGGGAGGTCGTTGGTTCCAATCAATGGCTGAGTCATACCAAAGACTTTAAAAATGGTGCTCAACGCCAATCATAGAGCAGTATTAAGGAAGTCTGGAGAGGGATGGGTTACACCAGGCTCGCCAAAACACACGCCCGTGAAAACATGGCTGCCCTTACGACATGATACGGCGGATAGAAAACCTTGTGCTGAGTTACGGGACTGTGGATACAGGACTATATAGGGATAAATATAGTTTTATAACGGTTGATGGAGATTCTTTGAAATTCAAAACGCGTCTTTAGGCGGATCGGATCCAATGAAACAGATACGGTACCCTCCCCTAAAAGGTGTCAGATGGGCTTCCCAACCAAACATGCAGAGATAAACTGAGTCATAGATATGCCACATCAAAGGATTGCTTGCTGGCTGAGGTAATTGCGCATTTTACACCGGTTTCGGTAACCAGTGTTCGAACCCAGCAACAAAGCAGTGTTACCAATTCAGTACTTTTACGCTAAAATTAGCGTGTTTCTTGCGCTAGCATTGCGAAAATTGCTAAATTTGTACGGGCATTTTGATCATTTCATCACCGTTTTTTTCACTATCTTAGGCATATTTTTGGCGTGTTTTGGCCATTTTTGGCTATTTTGTTTTACTTGGCCTTTTCTTTAGCATTTTAGCAGTCAAACTTGCACAAAAATATTTTTTAGGTTGGCAACAATGCTAAATAGTCAGGATTTTTCCTGCATTTTTCAAGCACACGCCCCCTCGCTCGGAAGATTGGTGAAACACAGTGATACTGAACGTGGGGCACATGCTCCACAAAGGGGCAATTTGAATATATGGGGGGGGGGACAATTTGGAAATTTTGGTGTGAGAAAAAAGTATTCTGTGACTCACAACTGTGATATGTTGAGACTTAACTCATTAATTCCTAATTATACCCTCAATTAATTAATTACCAATTTACTGTAGATGACATACTTATCAATGCTCGACCCATTAACTTTGTGGTTCATAAAAGAGAAGAGGTGATTTTAATACTATTTCAATATTACAAAATTTCACTCGATGAAGAAAAAACAAAAAAATAGTACTTTAAAGTTTATACATCACTATTTATTATGAAGAATTTGCCACATGATATACCATTTAATTATTCTTTTCAGTGGGGACATAATTCATGGGGGAGATGTCAATATGGGGTGTGGAGTGAAAAGATTTAGAACCATTGACGCTAAACAATCTTACTATCCCACCACCGAATGTGAAGGGTTATTCATTAAATTTCCCATTTGGTAACTGGAAGCAAATAAATGACAGAAGCGGGTCTAGTTAATCACCTAGTAGAAACCGTCATACTTTAATGGAGTGATTAATTTTTTATAAAAATTGAGAAAAATGGTGATCATAGAAACTACTCGTCTCGTCTTTCGATGGGCAGTGATCGCCAAAAAAAAGTTTTTTAAAGAGCATGAACGCTGCCAGACACAAACTAAGGAATCAATTTCAAGCCCCAAAGAAAATCTATTTAAACGGCTTATTCAAAAAAAAAAAAGAAAAAAAAAAGAAAAAGAAATAAGGAAAATGATTTTTTCTAGACATTATAAGGAGTGAATGTTTGAATTTTCAGCCCTCTACCTCCATTGGTGTGGCCTGTATGCATAATACATACCGGTGACATTCATTGTCCCGACTTTTATGGCTCGACCTTTGATTTACCGCACGCTAAATGGTCGATTTATCATTGTACTTTCTCCTCACGTTGCCGATTCTATACAAAGGTCACGCCCTAAAAATTTTTCCTAATGTTGGTTTTCCCATGTTTCCCAGAGGCTTTTATTTTATTGCAAAAAAAAATTGAAATTCCTAGAAATCTAATTTAAAAAAAAAATCATTGCCTTTACAAACGAGTTACGTTTGTGCTTTCAAATGAAAAAAGTTAGAATGAAGATAAAATTAATTTCATTGTAGATTATAATAGTCAATTGACTAACGTTCAAATGTGTCTGTACACATACGATGGTACATAAAATCATTTATTTCTCTTCATAAATGTAACACACGATATATATATATATATATATATATATATATATATATATATATATATATATATATATATATATATATATATTTGTAAATACTAAATCTTATTGTAATGAATAGTACATTTCCAATTTTTACAATAGACGCCCCTTTTCCATGAATTGTAAACATGGACCCATCACATTAATTTGATAGGAAAATGTCAACCGGTGTTTTCGTACATAATCAAGTAGGAAAAAGGAGTCACAAATTACCTCCCTTTGTTTTTCGGGGATATAGAATCAGCATCGTGGTGAGTAAGCGAAATGATGGATAAGTTGGAAAAAAAGATACAGACTCCCATTGCATACACAAATAGCCAGCCAAATCACTTTGAAAACTAAAGAAACCTATCTTTACAGTTTTGGTTGACACTTTCTAATAGATACCACGAGGATATTGCAGATTTTACAAGTAGACAGGTTTTGCCTGTAGGAGCCGGGTGACCTAACGGTTAATGACATGGGAAATGGAACCTGCAAACATCGTTCAAACTTTAGGACAGACATGTTCACTTCATTTTTTATTTGGAGAAGGCATGAACCCACTCTGCACAGCTATAAGTGAATATCAGGACAGTTTGGGACCGTCTGTCTAGTAAGGCGTCGGGCTAGCACATCAGCACTTGGAAAATCCGCAATTGCAAAACAAAAAGCATAACGGAGCAAGCAGAGTTGAGTAGAGGTATGAGTTGGGGAGTTAAGTGGAGGTGGGAAGCAGGGAAGTTGAGTAGGGGTATGAAGTGAGAGTTGAATAGAATTAGGAGGTGAGGGAGTTGAGTTGGGGTAGGGGGTGTGGGAGTCGAGTAGGGGTAGGAGGTGGAGAGTTGAGTAGAATTAAGAGGTGAGGGAGTGATTAGAATTAGGAGGTGAAGAGTTGAGTTGGGATAGGAGGTGAAGAGTTGAGTAGAGGAATGAGGTGAAGGGTTGAGTAGAATTAGGAGATAAGGGAGTTAAATAGGGGTTGGAGGTATAGGAGTTGAGTAGGGGTAGGAGGTGAAGAGCTGAGTAGAATTAGGATTTGAGGGAGTTGAGTAGGGGTAGGAGGGGAAGAGTTGAGTAGAATTAAGAGGTGAGGGAGTGAGTAAAATTAGGAGGTGAAGAGTTGAGTAGGGGTAGGAGGTGAAGAGTTGAGTAGAATCAAGAGGTGAGGGAGTGAGTAAAATTAGGAGGTGAAGAGTTGAGTAGGGGTAGGAGGTGAAGAGTTGAGTAGAATCAAGAGGTGAGGGAGTGAGTAAAATTAGGAGGTGAAGAGTTGAGTAGGGGTAGGAGGTGAAGAGTTGAGTAGAATCAAGAGGTGAGGGAGTGAGTAAAATTAGGAGGTGAAGAGTTGAGTAGGGGTAGGAGGTGAAGAGTTGAGTAGAGGCATGAGGCGTGAGTTGAGTAGAAGTAGGAGGTGACGGAGTTGAACAGAGGTAGGAGGTGAAGAGTAGAGTATAAATAAGAAGTGAGGAGTTTCCCCAACAATTAATGGTGCAGAAAGTGGAATCAGCGAACCGAGATCGAATAAGGATTGAAGTAGCAGAGAGTTATCCTTTACTTTTCGAAAGTTCACTTTACACCACTTTTTCGATTTTACGAAAAAAAAAAGGCGAAAAGCGAATATCTCGAGAAATGTGAATAATATCATTGACTCGTAAATAGCACAGCTAGAATAACTTAACTGAGTTGAGCGTGTGTAACGATATCATTGAGAGATCCGGGTAGTGTTGCCAGCTATGGGTCGTTACTTATAGCTAAAATTGTCTTTAAAAATGGCCAAAATTGGCTGACTTTAATTTTAAAAAAATTCCAGCTAACGTTATAGCTAAAGATTAATTACCACAACCCACAACCGACCGATTTAATCACAGTTACTGGGTTTAGGTTATTTCTGTGTCCAGACATTTATATGCATCTATCTATCTGGACTTTGTACAGACCTACCTGTTCACAGTAGAAGCTTATTACTTGGACACCCCACCCAATGAGTAATGGAATTTAGAAGAAAATTTTTCCTACAGAAGTCGGGCTCGTTTTTTGTTTTTGTTTTTTTTTTTTTTTTTTTTTTTGACAATTTGTGCTTTTTAATGATTACAGCCTCAAAAGGCTAGAGTAACTTATTCGTTGAACATCCTTCTTTTCTAATATTTTAAGTGATCACTTTATTGACTGACTAACCAGACCTGGGTTATTTTAATTATAGACTTATGATTCAAACCATACTCGTTGTATTTCCATCAAAAGGTAAAAGGTAAATTAATTTTTCCTCCATAATTGCTCTACTTACAAGACAAAGAGCTGCGTATATAAGTCGCAGTGAATCATTATTTTCCCCAGAATTCTAGAGTTATCTATATTCATTTAAAGCCCTCTTTTTAAAAGATATAACTATACACCAAGATTCCAGAACGAATTAACAATGAAAATTGTATATCTACTTATATTTATATTTCAAATGGCCAGGTTTCAGCTATCGTAGATTTTTATCAGTTACATTTGACCAAAAAATCAACGAAAAAAAAAAAACCAAAACAGCCAAAGCTAACCTAAAAAAAAAATGGCTAATTTGGCAACCCTGGACTCGAGTGTCCCGGTCCCGTGAGCGCAGAAGGCCATCCTTTGGAAAGAAAAGTTCGATGTCGTCGGCTGGTGCCAGCAGAAAGGTGGGACGTGTTGGTTGGGAGAAAGTTTATCGACTGAATCATGGATCTGATCTTTGAACATTTGATCTCAGGTTTTTTGATCCAGTGCACGTACCCGCTGACCTATGACCCGATGAGGCTTATACTTCCGGTGTCATGAAAGCCGATTACATGACCACTTCGGGCTGGAGTTTCCAAATGAGTGCATATGGAATTCCCGATCAGGTTTTAAATGACAGCAAATGCTCAGTGTATCCCAGGCAGCTTACACCTACCGAAGATAAAGTTACTGGAGTCTTACTTCACTAACACACACGCACACACACATACATATATATATATGCATATATATAATCATGCAAACTTTTCATATTAACACGCTGAAAAAGAGGTTGTATTTGACAACATTAATATAGTACCAACTAATTTCTTCTGAAAAAAGGTTTCATACTATATTTTGCTTTTACTGGTAAAAAGAACCTTAACCGAAAAACGACCAAAAAACAGGATTCGGGAAAATAGTGATAAAAAAAGAATACTTCACAATATTGCATTCAAAATAAATGAATTATAAGTGTATATAGTCTTCCACCTACGTTAGAGTTGGGGACCAACAATGATTTCGTAAGTCGGAAATTCGTGACTCTAATGCATCATAAATTTCCTTATAGATTATCGTTGTTGTTTATTTTGTTTTAAAGGAAACAAATGATCCTAAGTTCGAAATGTCGTAAGTCGAGCAATCATAAGTCGGTGAGAATCTGCTATTACTTTTACACTTGGAAAATGACCTGATTTTAGCTCGCTGATATGTTTAGAGAACAGAGGACAGTGGTGGTAGGCTATCATCATGAATAGATTCGGACAACTGGGAACGCTCTTCTACTGCTAATTATGTTTTATTATTATTCTTTCGTCAACACAGAGAAAAAAGACAGAGTCGTACAATTTTTTTCATTGTCTGAAATCTCAGTACAATTCGTAAAAATAATGACTGCAAAATATTCTGATATAAAAACTACTTGTTTCAAATGTTTGGGATCAGATATTGGCTAATGACACGTGTTGAACTTGAATGACCTCCTTGCTCAACTGTACAAAGATTATGTCACAATCTGAGGTTTTGTGGATGTTCATGTCGAATATTAGGTAGTAGGCCTTGAAAGAGTCACTGACTAACAAACAGGAGGCTTGAATATATATAAATATATATATGTTAGAATAGGGATTCGTTGCATAAACACGTTTATGCTTCTGTCCTGTCTGGGCCTCCTCGGGTAAATCGTCATTCTATTATATTTCCAGCTCTACTCTATTCCAACTTGAAATTTAAAGGTGAATGTATCGAGCACTCTATCAAATAAACCCATCATCGCATTATCTTATATTATAATATATTATGTTATATTGCATCCCAGATTTGTAATATATATATACATATATATGATAATAAAGACAATATGGAAACCAAGTATAATTTAAGATAAGTTTTCTCTTATTTTATGATATGTTACACTTGCTGGAACAAACTTCTTCTGACAAAGAAAAGGAAAACGGGGAAAGGGGGTTGGGTTTTAACTGTGGGTGAATGAAAAAGAGATCTATGATCAATGCCTGAAGGGAGGCAAAGGAGGTGTGTATGCATAAGTGTGCGAGTGAGCGAACGTATGTGTAATTAGGGTGGTATTAGTAAGTGTGTTCATGTATGTGTGTTCATTCGAATGGGTGTATTGGTCAACTGTGTATGTGTCTCTATTTTTAGGTGGAGGATGTGGTTGTGCGTTTGTGTCGTTGGGTGTCCATGAAAGAGGGCTTTGTGTGTGTCAGTCGTATATATCTTGGCTGTATGTGCATTTTAGGCGTGTATATACTGTGTCAACTAATCTTTATCAAATGTGCGTCCACTGGTTATGTGTGTGGTGATGCTTTGTTGTCTTGACATCAACCTGATGGGTGTTTTGAAGAGCCTGGTCTTTGTTGTATCGTGTTGTTTATGCACATTGCAAATACTGTGATCGGACAGGTCTTTTTGTAATGAACATGCTTGATCATTCTGGCTTGATTTAGATCGTGATTAAAGCCCTTGTCGTTTCGATCGCAGACAAAAGCATTTCGACAGTTTTCCATTAATAGAGTTTGTCGGTGTTCATATATCCTCTTTGAGTGCTCTCTAAGTTTCCCCTACGTTCATTTTCAGGCAGATTTGACAAGGTATTTGGTATATACTAACCTCGGAGATCGTGCTGCCCTGTGATTCCTAGATTATTTCTTTTGGGGGTTTTATATGTTCTAGTTACGATGTATAAGCCAGGCTGTTCAAGATGTTCCCGAGCTCTGTTTTTGCTGGTTAATAGCAAGACGACAAGGCATCTCCGTACACAGGGCCAATAGACACCCAATCGATGCAGTGTTGTACACACACTATTTACACACCTGTGAAGTACATACAAGCATGATATCCACCACTGATGAACACAAACGCCCACTTCCATAGTCACCCAACGACGCTCGCACACAACCAAATATCCGCCATAAAAAAAAGACAAACAGACAGACACACACACATATGGCCGACTAACACACCCACTCGAGTGAACATGTGTACATCTCGCTCTTACACTTATACACACACACACCTCTCTGTCCCGCCTCAGGCAATGACCATAAATCTCTTTTCCTTTCTTCTTCACCTAAGGACAGCCATTCCCTCACAGATAAATTAAAACCCAACCCTCTTTCCCTCCCTTCTTAACCCGGGTCTCTTTTATTTTCATTTCATTTTATTAGTCCGGAGAAGTTTGCTCCGTCAAGTGAAACATGTCACAAAAATGAAAATAACTTTTAACTACGTTTCCATATAGCCTGCATTACCATAATGTTAGATATATCCAATCAAATCGTATACTATATATATATATATATATATATATATATATATATATATGTATATATATATATATATATATATATATATATATATATATGTGTGTGTGTGTGTGTGTGTGTGTATGTGTGTGTGTGTGTGTGTGTAATACCATAAAGTAAAAGAATATTAGTAACTTGGTAGCTTTGTATTATGGGCTCTTGAACAGTTGCATGGTATGAGTTGAAAATTTCGGTACAAGGGTAAGTTGGCCCCGGGATGAGCATAGGATAGGTGACTTTTACCTTTGATGAACCCTAAAATTCAAGTTGGGGCCAGGTCAATTTCGGCATTTTCAAATCTCGGGGAGATGGCTGCAACCCACAGATTACAAAAGTGATAAAAGATAGATTAGGCTGACTTCAAGGTCCCCACATGTCAATTTGAGGTGAAAACAACATTTATCACCTCAATTTGTAAGTTTCAATTAGATGATTCTATATCTTAAAAAAAAAATCATTGGTAACGGTTGATAATGGTTTAGTGGTTGGACTCACTTATCGGCGGACCGAGTTCGAACCCAGACAGAATAAATTGAAAACTTTTAATTTAATGTGCTATCAATCTATCAAAATTGAGGCCCTCCGAAAATTGTAAGTTTTGGGGATAATAGTTTTTCTAGTAGCTTTTTTCTCGTAATAATGTTATTACACGGTGAATGTATCATTGGGCGTAAGCATTGAGTGAAAGAAAAATTCACAGCTACCGATTCCCCACGACCCACGATGAGAAAGAGTTCAGCATTATAGTTATATTGTAAATTGAGCCATCCCCAAAACTTACCATTTTCGGAGGGTCCGAATATCTAATAGATTGAGAGCACATGAAATTAAAATTTTTCGATTTCTCCAACGGAGTTTGAACCCTGTCGATGATTACATTTTCTGTGACTTTAACTACTAAACCATTATAGGCCGTTACCTATGATATCTTGAAAAGAGATATAGAATCTTTGAATTGAAACTTACACATTGAGGTGATAAATGTTGTTTTCACCTCAAATTGATATGTGGGGACGTTGGAGCCAGTCTCATCTATCTTTTATCATTTTTGTAGTCTGTGGGGTGCTGACTACAACTTGACATCTTGGCCCTCCCTTGACATCCAGGGGTCATCAGATGTCAACGCTTACTGGGGCTTATGCATTACTGTAGGCTGATTGGCTCAACGGTAAGTGCAATGCTACGTTAAAGCCGCTACCTATCAGTCATAGATTCGGTCCATGTAACAGCCCCATTTCCTGATAGATATGTACATATATATTTATACAGAGAGAGAAAGAGAGAAATCAGTGCTTCATGGTTACTTCGAGTTACACGCCAGGGCACTCGATAGACTTTCTTTAAAAAGTGACCAAAACTCCACAAACACTCTCAACCTCCACCTGTAGTTGCAGAAATAAATAAACCTGAATGCCGATTAAACGTTAGCTGCTTACAAAATAAGGTTATAAACAAAGCCATCATAAAATCTAAAGGAAAACCTGATGAAATATACATTGAAGCGACGGTTCTCAGAAAGGAACTATGTACACATCCTTAAACATTAAAAAATACTCCCACAGCACAAAACTGTCAAAATGCATATGGTATATAACAAAAGAAACCAAAGTACACCGGATCCCACTCTAAAAATGATTCAACAATGAAAGACCCCCAAATTTATTTCAACTGTCATTAGTCCTAAATCTAAAATAACTCAACAGTCTTTTCTATTAAAACCTTCTCTCAAGATGAACCTGACCTTTAAAATTGAAAAATCGCCGACAATGTAAAAGTCAATAATCAAAAAACGAACAGTCATTTTACTGAAAACATTTCACCTATACCATAAGCTCTAACCCTCGAAGGATCTTGAACAACCTCTATATCTATCTATCTATCTATCTATCTATCTATCTATATATATATATATATATATATATATATATATATATACACACACACACATATATATATATATATATATATATATATATATATATATATATATATATATATATATATATATAGGGAGTGCCCCGATTAAAATAGTGGACAACCTGACAATTGCCCTGGCATGAATCCCGGGGTCACCACGAAGCACTATTTTTCTATGTATACCTATTAACATATACTCTATCCCCGGTATCAAACACTCGTCACTCATAGATAACTCAATCCTTTAAAAAAATCAAAGAAAACAAACAATACTCTAAGTATTGAGCATTGTTGAAATAAAGATTTTTCGGATTAATAAATACAACTTGTGGTTGATATTTCACTTTTATATATATGTATGGGTGAACATCAATAAAAATGACATAAAGAACGAATCATGTCAGTTGTTATACTTACTGATCCCTCATCGCTGAAAACGTTTTTGGATAACCTACGTGAGTAAGCTTTCAATCAAATAATAAATATGTAGTATAAAATATGAATATACCATACATATAAAACCTAGTGTAAAATGACAAACATGTATGGCAAAAACTATATAATAAAGGGAGGTGGTGTTTGATCAACACTGCTGGGGTATCGTATTTGTATAACTGTTTTGTTTTTAAAATCCCCGAAAAAACTAATGTTCCCAATGCGAGACAATTTATATAGTGTACCATAAGAACAAAGCATAGGGGAAATAAGGAAAAATACTTTAGAAGATTACATGAATTGTATTGACAGATATTGGGAAATGGGTGACTGAAGTGACATACAAAAGAATCTATTGAAAATGTAGTTTTCTTAATGTTTAGTGTTTAAAACTGTAAAGCTTTCTATGGAACCTAACCGAGAGACTGACCCGCAGACTGAGAAGTATGCAACATGCAGATGAAAAAATCAGGCTCAACCTCACACGGAGAGATCGTAAGACAGCACAGTATATCAGGGAGACAACGGGAGTCTGACATATCATAGAACCCAAAAGAAAACTCAAATGGCAATGGGCTGGTCATATTGAAGGACAACCGATGATCATCACGACTCACTACATGGATCCCCAGGGATCACACGTGCAACCGAGGCCGATAGAATACAGGATGGAGACAGACAAATCCAGAAAGTTATGGCTCCGTGACGCCCATGATAAAGAGGTATCGCAAATCCTGGGGAATGTCTATGTCAAACGACGGACGATAAAAGAATGATGATGATGATGATGATATGAGAGAGAGAGAGAGAGAGAGAGAGAGAGAGAGAGAGAGAGAGAGAAAGGGAGAAAGAGAGAAGGGGGGTATTATTTGCCTGAAAGAGAAAGAGGCGCGAATAGACAAAGGCGGTCTAGATAAATTCAATATCCGCATTTCCAAGAAAACTGAACGAATTTAAAACATGTCTGCAACCACTCCTGGATTTCTGTTTACCCTATTGTACCCATTACTCGCACACATACACACACACACACACACACACACACACACACACACACACAGACACGTACACGTACACGTACACACACATGCAAGTACAAACAATGGCTTATCCTATTTGTTTTTACGGTTAATGAATATGTGAACTTCTCTTAATTTTCTGTTGAAGCATCTTTTTAAGCTAACTTTTGACTTTACCCGGTGACTAAAATGATTCCAGAAAGCCTTAAATGAACTGGATATGGACGCAAAATTCAAACTTAGTTTACTTTGTTTTCAGGCTTTTACGAAATTGTATAGTTTGATTTTATTTTTAGATGATATTTCAGATCAATTTCTGGGGAATCTTAATTTTTTTTTCGCCTCAGTTCTCTATCAAAAACGTTGAAATGAGTTGGCAACCGTGGTTTTGTCGACAGTCCTGTAGAACAGACCATAGACATTTGGTATTTGTCAATGATATTCGTATATTTAACGCTTTCAAAGGAAAAAACTGTAATTGAAACTGACTGTTTTTAGTGGGAGGGGATCAATTTACAATGTAGATTTGTAATAAATTGGTCCCTCACTTTGTGTCCGGTAGAGCTAACGCTTGTTCTTTTTTCACTTTCCAGACCTTCGATCACCATCCAACAAGAGGCGAGTGAAGTAACTTGCTCTTAGATCACCCCTTTTCCCGATCTCTTTAAACTGATCATCCCTAACCTGGCAGGCTGCCAAAAGACGTTGGTCACGTAACAGACACTATTGAATGACTAACCAGACCTGTATAATTGAGTAATGATTTCAATGTAAAATTGTCGATTTAATTGTCTTGGTGTAAAACTGTATTCAAATTGCGTCTTCGTAAAATTGTGTATTTACAAGTTTCAAAATAAGCCTTGCATATTTACTCAAATTCAGACCTAGTTGCCACTGCATCGTGTGACAAAAGCGACTGTGCTGACATTAAGCGCCTTTCACGCTAAATTTAGCGCGTTTCCTGCATGTGCAGTGCGAAAAGGTGCTAAATTAGCGCGGTCGTACTCTATTATTTTGGCCATTTAAGGCTATTTAAGGTCATTTGTTTACTTTTTTAGCATCAATTTGGTGTTTGTTTTTTTTTCCTATTCAGGCTTTCTGGTTATTTTTTCTATTTAGCACTTTTAGCGGACAAACCAGCCTGCAAATATTGTTTGAGTTGGCAACACTCACAAGAAGCGGTCAAGGCGCCCCACCGTATACGATTTTTAGCCGGTCTTCTGTTAATACTTTCCATTGTCCGTCGCCAGCTGGTTTTAGGCCAGTTCATCCTCTCGATAGTCACCTATGGAGTTCAAGCGTGAAATCTAAGCAAAAGATTGAATTTCAAGTTGAAAACCATACAATGTGCAACAAGAAAGAATCATACTCAACATCACATGGAAAGATCACAAGACAACACTGTTCATTATGGAAAAACAGAGATTAAAAAACAACATTAGAACCCCCAAATGGCAATGGGCTGGTCATGTTGCGAGAATGTTAGGCAAACGCTGGACATTATGACTCATCATATGACTTCCCAGAAATCATGGTATGAAAAAAAGATGGTATGACGAAGTACGGAAAGTATTAGCGCCTATGATAGAGAGGTCTGGCGAATCTTGTGGAAGGTCTCACAACATGGCTCCTGCTGACGATAGCTTGATTTGCATGTCTTTACACAGAGAGCCTGAATACGTGCCCTAACCATCGGAGGTACCGTTAGGTAATGTTGGTTGATATAAAAAGTATGATGATCTCTTTCCCTGATCTTTTTATATATTCATTGGTTTCTGCATGAATTTATGAATTAAATTCTTTCAGTCTAACTTTATTATTTGTGAAATTCTATTTGAAGTTCCACTTTTTTGTCCACTCTTGAACGACACCTTTTTTGCTTCAATTTCAGAACTCCAATTTGGAACAATTCTACTTCAATTCAAATATCAATTCAAAAGATATCCGACAAATCTCACTTGAGAGTCGTATAGGCTTTCTGATTTTTTAACTGATCATCCTTAACATGGTATGCTGCCAGAGGACATTGGTCACGTGACAGTTCCCGTTGAGCGGCAAACCAGACCCAGTTATCTTATCATCTACCAGTTGATCTCCTAAGAAAAAAATAACAGATATACGGGTTCCCTACCACCATCCGAGGGCAGACCTTTCACATAAAAGCCTTTCGTGAGCCGAAATGAAGCAATTACCATTAATTTACATGGTGAAACCCCCCGAAAAATGCTTAGCATAGTATTTCAGGCTGCGTCGTCGGAGTTTGTGGAGGGTTTGCACTGCGTCTGTAATGGCTCGTTGCAAAACTAAAGATAGACTCAATTTTTGCCCCTTGTTGGAAGAGCAAAAAATGTATCTCAATGTAATTGAAATATGCCTCATGTGGCTGAAGCAATTTTTCTCTGGGGAAAATTGCATTTTACCACGAGAAAACGCTCCTGTGCTTTAATCATTTTACGGGGCAAGTTCTAAATTATATTTCCGAAGAGTTTCGTGAATTTGGAAGCAAAAAAAAAGTTATACTTGACTTCGCAATACACCAAGAGATTAACTGAAACAAACTTAAGTCTCACGACATACAGTTTTGAAAGCTCTGGTTCACGGAAATAATTTATTTCCGAACTAAATATTGATAGGTCCCATTTACGTCTTCCGTGTGAACTAGCTGAAAACCCAACCCCTAAGTGGGTTATCAGCTAGTCTTTTCAATGCCAAACAAGTTTGTGGCTGAATTCAATTAAATAGTCTTGATTGGGCCTCTTTTGTTGCTTTCTTTCAAAAAGGAGGTTCGGTTTTTTAACCACAATTTTCAGGAACGACAAAAAGTGAAAGTCGGTAAACGTATTTTTCATAAGATTCCATGTTGGGTCAGAGCATGTGTCGGTGTGGTGACGGTCAAGGTCAGTAGGAACAGAACTCTGTGGGGCTTGGGTGGGGGGTTTAGACATTGCAAGGTATACACAAGAAACACGGGTGCGGTTGTAGAGCCTTGATAGATCAAAAAATGTCCAATCTGCATATGTGTGCATTTGTGAACTTATCATAAAGTTTCGGAGGGGGTACGGGTGGCGTGGCAGTCAATGGCAGCCCAAACTAACGTTCACTTCGCATTAATGAAGTGTAATCAATAGTGTAAGGGTTAGCACGTCTACTTCACACACAGAAGGACCTGGGTTCGATTCCCGGTATGAGCCAAGAGTGCAGAAAGCTTCTCATTCAGACAAATTCCCTTGTACACTCTGCAGTTAATTGGGTACACTCTAAGCTGTGAGATTAGGATAGATGTATCCCTTCAGTGGACTTGAGCCCTGTCAAATGAGTGGTCATAAAACTTGTAGGGATCAAGTCCTGTTCTGAACCACTGAGACTTACAAAGATCATTGCGGAGACTTGCAATGTAAACCCTGTCCTAATAGTGAATACTAGGTGCTGTAATCAGAACAGAGCTTCGTTTGGCCTGGTAAGCAAGTAGTGGGTATTAATTACAATTACTCATGTGTACTTAACACAGCAACTCTCTCAATGGGAGTATAGCGATGATACATACATTCATACAGCCTGAGAGATTCAATTCAGCCACTTGACTTGGTCGAGTCAGCTTTCTCTCTCTCGGGCATATAAATTTCTCATCCACTGGTCAAGTTAGAAAAATAAAATCTTTTATAACGTTTAAAAGAAAAAACAATTTTGATATTTAACAAAGTCGTGATCAAGGACTGACTGAACGGAAATAACCCCCATTGATTTCTCGTCGTTCAAATTTCAGACAACGATGTTCATGTATCTCACTTCATAATCTTTTTTTCTTGTCAAAAGTGTAGAGGAACAGGAAACGTAAAACAATGAGAACAAAATCATCATTTATATGATTCTCTTATTTTAGGCACGAGTCAATCTTCTTTGCATATGTATTTTGGTAGACACAAATTATTTCGGGGCCGGTAAACTTTTTTCTCTTGCTCGACTGGTGGTTGAGTTACTCTTATTTGAAAGCTTATACGCTGCACACACACACACACACACACACACACACACACACACACACATATATATATATATATATACATACATACATATATATATATATATATATATATATATATATATATATATATATATATAAGGAATCTGGGATTCTGAATGAAAAGGATTCTGATAATGCTGAAATTTTCTCTAAAAATTCAAGTCTCACCAGTAAAATACCCGTCGCTTTGCTAACATTATACCGAGGGATGGGAATCTGAAGTACAGTAAACCTTCAGGGTTCCTTGAAGCGACCATCCCCGGCATTTAACCAAAGTTTTCGCTCAAAAACACTCGAAGATGAGCTCCTTTCATTCTCATTCTATTTTCTCGTCTTTATTCATTTCTCGAAGGCCAAGTTCAGTCGTTCCTTTAACGAATATCTTCATGTTTCATTCTCCGCCCATTTTGGGTAAGTTAGGAGGGATTTTCAAGTTTGAGGTTTGTTTGAAAAATTGTTGGTGCCAGGCCAGGAGCAAGTGCGGGCCTTGCCCAGACTCTCAATAGCCTTATGCAACTCTTGGTTGCAAAACTTGATCTTAGTGTGAACCCGTCACTATATTCATTCATACTTGGAAACACACAATTACACCTATACGTAATTAAATACACATATAAACACTACCAAAAATAAAAGATGTATCGTTTCCTCGCGGCCCAATAGCTCATGCTCTGCGATATCGGACATTCAAGTGTCATATATACAGTTACATATTAACACCCGTGTAAGGAGACAGGGACGTAGATCTGGAAAAAATTGTTGTAGAAAAGTTGACAATTTAGAAAGGGAAAGAGACTTGAGACCTCC
This sequence comes from Thysanoteuthis rhombus, assembly GCA_963457665.1. NCBI lineage: Eukaryota > Metazoa > Mollusca > Cephalopoda > Oegopsida > Thysanoteuthidae > Thysanoteuthis > Thysanoteuthis major. The sequence goes on along the minus strand of OY735236.1, from coordinate 12,018,063 downwards.
TAGTGACATCTCAGATTTTTTCTTTTTTTTTTTCATTGAAGTCTTTAATAGCTTACAAACATTTCACACGACCCGGGTTTTGTCTGAGCTTCTGGAGCAAAAGTTGGTTTGGGAGAAGAAAAATAAAACACGTTCTAGTTTCCTCTCAAACCAACTTTCGCTTTCAAAGCTCTGACGAAACTCAGGACGAGTGAAACGTACGTAAGCTATTACACTCTTTAATAATAATAATAAAAATGATTTGAGATGTAGTAAGTAGTCTCAAGTCTTTTGCCTTTTCCATAGTATCTGCTTTTCCACAACATGAACACTTATGTATATACTTCCATTTTTATAGTGAAAGTGTGAGAAAATGTACGTGAGTGTTTATAAGTAACTGGGTGTATATGAATGCTTATAAGTATTTGCGTATGTAATTATATATGGGTGTAATTGTATGTTTCCATATACGTTACCACCCACCCCAGTTGCTCTGCCCCCGATCTAAACACTTGGCCCGGTCTCGTAGTTATCTGGACGAACCTTGAACGGGCTGATAAAAAACGTTTGCGCTGTCACCAATTCGAAGTTAGAGTAGTGCTCCTTGAAATGGTGAATGATTCATCCAAGGATGAATGAAATTATTTTGGGGATGAATGGCCCTTGCACGATGACTGAAGGTTGAATGAAACACGAAGGGTGGATGACTTGATTCACTCAGATATCTGTATTTTACAATATATGTGTACATTCACATTACAACCTTATATTAAGACGGAAATGGTTGGGAACTTAATCGCATGTGAATGAAATACGGTTGTCCCTAACCCCCGGGTACCGGACCGCAGAATATAAACTACTGGGCCACGAGGAAACGATGATTCTTTCATTTTCTTAGTTAAACAAAAACTAATTGAATTCCTAGGTTCGTAATATTAGATTTGTTAGATAAACCTTTTTAGATACGAAACTGAGAGTATTAACCACTTACAAGTGATTAATAGTTAACCCGGTTCGTCGTAAGGCGAAACAGGGGTGGGGGAGCTCCTGGAAACCACTCTTACCTCACTCCTGATGAATGTAATTTGAATTAATTCTAATGTGCTAATTTTCTCAAGATAAACCATGTTTGGACTTGTTTAGGAGGCGTGCTTGAACATATTGGTCATTTAAACCGTGTTTTTGACCATTTTTAGAATCTTTACGGTGTTTATGGTCACTTAATGCTATTTTCTTTTCAAATTATCGACTTTTAGCAACACTAGCCCTCTCCTCACGGTACCCTAGAGACGGGTCTGTAGTTGACGAATCACGTATATTCCGGTTGTGATTAATAACCCCTCCGTTGGCCGGTCCACAAGAATTTTGTCAATATTAAACCAGTCCCCAGTGCTAGAAATGATGGGGCTTCTTACTAAAGGTTGAATGACACTGAATTAGTCCACGGCGTTCTGGTTTAGGTATAGGTTGAATGAGTATAAAATGATGTCCCAGTTTTCAAGTTTATTTCCCTTACGTAATGAAGTTTTGAAATACTTCATAAAATAAGTTTTCCTGTGGGAATGTGTTTTTTAGCAAGCGTTGACCCGTTACCGACTGATTGCAAGGAGTGGCCACCCAGGATTCTCTTTCTTCTTTCTTTCATTCTCTGTGTATTTTTAAAGTATCTTCATGTGTGTGTGAATCTATATGCACTGAAAAAAAATGTAACGTAGACAAGCTTGTAAAAATTACTCTATTTTTTTTTACACCTAAATTTATTAGGTTGTCTTAGAGTATATTTCCTTGTTAGTCAAGAAAATGTACTAGTGTACCAATTTTTTTCATGGTTCATCTTTCAGTGCGTGTGTTCTCCTGTTTCTGTGTCTACGAACATGGATATACATATAGATGTATGCTTCTGATATACGTGTGTGCGCATGTCTCTCTGTGTGAACATGTATGCGTATGCATATGTGCGTGTGTGTGTGTTTCTGTTTGTATGCGTAAGCCTCTCTGTGTGCATATGTATGCGTATGCATATGTGTATGTTTCTGTTTGTATGCAAATGCCTTTCTGTATGCATATGTATGCGTATGCATATGTATGCGTATGCATATGTGTGTGTATGTGTGTTTCTGTTTGTATCTGTGCGCATATGCCTCTCTGTGTGCATATGTATGCGTATGCATATGGGTATGTTTCTGTTTGTATGCATATGCCTTTCTGTATGCATATGTATGCGTATGCATGTGTATGTATGTATGTGTGTTTCTGTTTGTATGTGTATGCATATGCCTCTATGTGTGAATATGTATGCGTACGCACATGTGTATGTGGTTTTCTGTTTATATGCGTGTGCGTGTGCCTCTCTGTATGAATACGTATGCGTGTGCATATGTGTGTGTGTTTCTGGTCGTATGTTTGTGCGTATGCTTCTCTGTGTCCATATGTATGCGTATGCATATGTGTATGTGTGTGTTTCTGTTTGCACGTGTGTGCGTATGCCTCTCTGTGTGCATATGTATACGTATGTATGTGTGTGTGTTTCTGTTTGTATGCATATGCCTCTGTATACTTATGTATGCGTGTGCGTATATGTGTATGTGTGCTTCTTTTTGTATGAGTATGCACATGCTTCTCTGTGTGCATATGTATGCATGTGCATATGTGCCTGTGTGTGTTTCTGTAAGTATGTGTATGTCTCTCAGTGTGTATATGCATGCGTGTGCATCTGTGTGTTTTTCTGTTTGTGTGCGTATGCGTGCATGATGTGCACGTGTTTTTCTTTGTATGTGTGTGTGCATGTGCCTGTGTGTTCCTGTTTGTATATGTTCGTGTGTACATATGCATGTGTCTCTCTGTGTGTATACGTATGCATGTACATGTGTGTGAGTATTTCTGTCCACAGGCGTGTGGGGTGATTGATGACATATAAAATAAAACACAGAAAAAATGTACAAGAGATAGTTTTATTTTGAACGATATATATATATATATATATATATATATATATATATATATATATTGTGTCATCCACAGACAGCTGTTTCGATGTATTACATCTCTTCAGTGTGGCTATAGACTTTAACCCATCCAGTACCGCAAGGCAAAATTGAAACCATCTCATCGGACCCGAAGGCCGATATCCTACCTCTGGACTACGGAACAGAGTCGTCAGTAAGGCTGAATTCAAGCGATATATTCATTTTTACGCAGAAACTCCTCATCCACCTGAGTGCTCTATTCCTATGGAAGAGCATTGCATAAGCTTACAATGGATGAGTAACCTCACTTAAAGAGTGCTGAACCCTGAATAGAGGTGCATTGATTATTGTGTGTACATATATATGTATATTTAGGAAGTGGATTTGCTACATAAACAAGTTTATGTTTCTGCCCTCTTTGGGCCTCATCAGGCAAATGATGGTACGTGCTTTAAGATTTTAGTACTGTGAATTGGGTGAGAGTCTTGTTGGTGTCACCATGAGTTGGAGTTATTCATTTTACTTTATTGTTTTTAGTAGTGTGAATGTTCTTGTTGGTTGTTGGAAGTTACATGTTAAAGGGTGTGAGCTATGTAGTGGAGTTATCTATGAATGGACGCTTAACTATTTTCTAAGGGATGTTTTTATCTTGACCTTGATATTTGATATCAGGTTTATTGCCTATGTTGGAATCATTTGTGACTCTTGTAGATTGTATCATTCCTAATGTACTTGAACATGTGAGGGAGTAGATAATGTTGATTAAAGGTTGATGAGATGATGAATACATGAATTGACTGTCTATATTCCCTTTAATTTACAAATGTAACGATTGCTATTTATATTCGTTATTAAGAATTTTGAACGATGCCAGTAATTAGTGTTATTTCGTTTTTTGTATTCAATGAATCTACGTTGGGTTTCTTTGAAATTTTAGCAAAATTCAATATTTCAAATTTCTCATTTAGGCAGAGAATCAAGGATTTTCTATATTTTGGCATGTATTAGTTTGTCTTGAAATTTTCTATTTTACTGTCGGTTTGTTGTCCATTAAATTAATTAATCAATAATTATGCCATCCATGGTACAGGTGTTAGGTTGTATTACAACTTCTCTGTGTGGCTCTTGGCTCGATGTCCATTCCCGTAGCGCCAGGTGGGGTCGAATCCTTCAACTGATAGATGCTCTACCTCTACCCTATGCAGAACTGGACGGTCAGTAGAACCGAATTGAGTGATATATTTATTTATGCATAATTCCCCATTTACCAGAGTGCTCAATTAGGTGGGCCTTCTCTTTGTTTGCTCGTTTGTTTATTCGTGCTTCTTCTCCGCTAAAACTACATGGCCAATCGCCCTAATATTTTGCTTGTTGGCTTGGGAGAGGGTTAAATTCATAGAAGCACTATGTGGGGTTGACCTTTCTAGCCAATTTATGGGCGGAAATCTGAATCAAAGGATGCTGGAATTTAGCACATGGGAACGTTTCCTCACGACAAAGATGGCAATCTATGTGACATTGTACCTGACGTCATTCAAAGTCACCAGAGATCATTTCTAGTCACCTCAATTTAAGTTGTTTTTCCACAATTCGACAACTATAATACTGAAAATGGGCATAGAGGTGTATCTTTCCATGGCAAAGGTTATATGCATTATGGAATTGACCTCTGGAGTCGTTGGGGTCATCGGGAGTCATTTCTGGTCATCCGCAGCCAATTTATGGGTCACAGTTCAGCAGTAAGGATTGTACAATTGAGCATATTGATACATAGTCTGACATCGAAGGTAACAGGTTAAATTTTCAAGGTGTTAGCCACAATTGCCACGAAATGAAATAGAGATTTGGCATAGAGATAGATTCTTTCTCAGCCAAAGTATGGAAATGTGATTTTGAAATCGGATCATTTGAGTTCCCTGTATATGATTTCTGGCCATTTCTATCAAATTTTCGAAGTTGTTGGCCCCAATATTCCACCTAGGATGTAGAAATTTTTTGTCTTGGGGTATATATCCAGGAAATATGAGGTGGATGCTCGAAGCCACCGGCGGTCATTTCTGGAAATTGTAACAAGGCACAAGGACAATCTATGAAGATCACCTGTCTTTACCTTCACGCTTTCCTCATGGACAGGTTTATGTTGGTTGTTCCAGGGTTGGATCCTTGCACCTAATGTGAAAAACACCTATTTCATCATAAGTTTTTTAACGTCCATCGTTGGACATAGACCTTCCTCAGGATTTACCATACTTCTCTATCATGGGCGTCACAGAGCCAGTACTTCTTGAACTTGTCTAGCTCGTCTCTCCATCCAATATTCTGCCGGCCTCGGTTGCACATGTGATCTCAGGGGATCCATGTCGTGAGTTGTGATGTCCATCGGTTGTCTGCCATTCTTGCAACATGGCCAGCCCACCGCCATTTGAGATTTTTAATGGATTCTATGATGTCCCAGTGTACCCTAAAGCCCATTTTTTTGTGCTCCAGAACGTTTCTTCTACTAGAGCTACTTTTCCATGTGTACATAGGCCTAAATAATTATTTACTTGTTTTGTTTTCTTTTTTTTCATTGGTTTTGTTGTGCAAGGAGAAATATACCAAAGAACATATATCCTCTTTTAGTAGAAGTTATTTCTCCCCCGGGCAGCGCTGGGTTTCCCTGCTAGTATATAAATATAAAATTCGTATATCAAATCCAATACATATATGTATAACATTTCAACGAGTGCTCTGATGCTACACTCTGCCCCTTGGACAGAGGGCTGGGGAGTGACCCTGCAATCCTAGGCAGTGTACACAGATGCTCTGATCCTAGGCATAAGTGCCGATCCATTCGTAAATAATCCCACTATTATTACGGGTATGCTACAATATATATGAATATATATATATATATATATATATATATATATATATATATATATATATATATATGTGTGTGTGTGTGTGTGTGTGTAACAATTTCAAGAGACCATGTTTTGTACAAATTAGATTTCTTTGGTGCATTTCTTCGTTTCGCCAGTGCATCCTGGCTTATTAAAGAAAAGTATAACAAAGATACAGGCGATTGGGTGTTAGTATAAGACTCATATATGGTTTGATCATTAATCATTGAACCAAGTTGATTTAAAATGTATAAAGAGATAAGCTTAGGGCTGGGTAGTGTGAGTGGTCAGCACAGAGGTGACGCTCTGGTGTAGGACAGAACCAGGAAATAGATGTTCGATGAATATCTTCGTTGAGTATTTAGGGAAAAGTGGGAGTGATGCTGTTAGAATCAGAAAAGTATACTGAAAACTTTGTGGTCAAATAATTTTATGTTGGATGGGGAAGTTCTTAATTTTGAATAGTGCCAAGTATCATACGTTAATTGCTGTCAAGGGAGATCAGACAGGTAGTTGTATGCTTATCAAATAGGAAGAAATGGATCATGGGGTAGGTATGCAGTGTTAATGTGTGTGAGCTGAAAATGAAGCATGAATAACGGTTTTGGGGTCGATAAGGTTTAGAGTAGTGGCTGATATTGTATATTGGCAATTCTTGTTGTTCGATAATGAGTTCCACTAATTGTGGAATATATTGAAATAACCCGATCTATGATCAATAGTGTTACATTGTGGGATGACTGCCGATTCGATGCATTTTCGTTTGTGCTTATTATGTCCTTTCTTTGAGCTGATAAGCTATAAATCAGAATTATAGCCTAATTTGTTCCTGAGGGTTTTGAGTGCTTTGGAATGGGCATCGATTTCGATTAATGTGTTCATTGACTCTTTTATTGATTGGTCTGTAGGTTTCTCCGATGTATACCTTTGTTCAATCCTGACAGGGGATTGCATATATGCATGCTTCCGAGTTCTCTATTCGTCGTTTGGTAATTAAGTCTTTGATCATCTTCGATATGCTCGTAGTAATATGTATGTCTAGGCTTTTTATACTGTTGGCGAGTATCGTGGTTAATGAATTAGTTGATAATAAGATATATCTATTACGTATGATGTTTTTATCATTTTTGTGGGCGCTGTGTATTTTGCGAATTTTAAAATATGCTGAATTCAGATTGTCACTAAATCAACCAATGGGTTTCAAAATCTGAATCTATTTTTTGAATAATCTTAACCAGTTGGCCTTATGCTGTCGTTTTGTTTTACAATGGAGTCAATATTGTATTTTTTTGTTTAGTATAAGAATGATATGCAGATGTGCCCCTCTCTAAAACTGAGCCTAGAACTAAGTTACCTATCGGACAGAGCCAAGTTTGTTGGTGTTTACAACTGTGACCTAGAAGTCTTTTAATACGACCATAGGATGGGGGGGGGGGGTTCAGATTTATTTTTGGATAAAGTTTTGCAAAATTTTGATAATTTTGACTAGTTTTTTTACGTTCTACGTTCCGATTCAAAGTTGTGTTAAAAAGCAACTGAAAATTAGGACAGGAGTTAAGGAAAACTCGTCAAAATAATTGATAATATTGCAATAATTCACCCAAGAAATAATTTGGAAAAAATTGATATTGCTGTATAGGAAAATGAAATATTGCTACATTTTTAATAATTTTGACTGGGTTTTTTTTCCTACGTTCAACGTTCCAATTCAAAGTTGGATCAAAAAGCAACTGAAAGTTAGGATGGAGACAAGAAAAACTATTCAAAATTATTAATAATGTAGCTATACTTTATTAAAGGATAAATTTGGAAATAATCAACATCATTGTATTAAAAGGCTGCAAGGTCTCAATTGCAAACGTCAACAAGCGTGAGATATTGGATGTAAGGAGTTAGGTTTAAGTTATAAAATGAGCGTCCGACTAACTGTAAGGTCCCTGGGCTTTAATGTCTAGAAGGTGTGAGTTCGATTCTCATCGTGGGCTTGTTCTTCATTTTTTGAATATGCAGTTACGTCGTTGCCGTAGAGTTGCAGTCCGATTCAAAGTCGTGATATAAAGCATCTGAAAGTTAGGATGAAAAACAGTCAATTAACTTCGATTCGTTTTTCTGTTTTTTGGCTCTGAAAGCTTTAAAAACAGACTTCGACTGCTGGAACTTTGGTATATTGTCCCTTGACATTGAGTTTTAGTAGTATTTGTGATATAGATGGAACAGCCCATACATACGGTGTGCTTTAGCGTATGCACACACACAAGCTCTGCTTCATCTCCTTCCTCTTTTTCTGCTCGCTTCAACGTGACTCGAACAAAGAAAAAATAGGCATGGCTTTTATATTATAAGATCATTTTCTGGACCGCCCCGTGGCTTAGAGAGCATAATTATTGTTTGAAATATGATAGCAATGGATTGAATGATATTTTAGTGAATATTTTTTTTAGCAAAATGTCTGAATGATAGCAATACACAAGTTTATATAATCATAAAGTTTTAAATACTTAAAGTTTAAATACTCGTGTGAAATTAGTCCAAGTACGATACAATGAACTTAATTACTAACGTGACTTGCCTATAGTGTGTATTGAGCACACAAAATACACGAGGCTCTACATACATAAAGAATACGCAAACAGGATGTATATAAACATTTTGCCGTTTTGTAAACAATATATATATATATATATATATATGTGTGTGTGTGTGAGTGTGTGTGTGTGTGAGTGTGTTTAGTGACAATCCTACTGGTAAATTGACCCAGAAGGTATTAAAACTTGCATGCAAAACCTAACACTCATATATAAAGATATGCAGCCAAAATTATATTGTTATACATTGATAAAAGCAGTGTTTAATAAAAAAAGACCCAATGAGACACACACATACACGCGCACATATATACACTCATGCATTCATATATTCATACATTCATGCATACATTATGTGGCTGCAGGTTATCTAACCATTCAGTACTAACGAAAAAAAAAAATAGCCCATTTAGATTAATGGCACCTTGGTCCTTTTCAAAGAGCCCGTCTTGGGACCACAGCATCCCCTCTACTTATAAACTGGACTTTTCCAAGATTAACGTAGGCCATGGTTCGATCCTTCGTTGAATCATAGGAAAAACTTAAAAAATGGTACTCATACCTTTACGCTAAGCCCACAGCACGAACACCCACACCCTTTCACGGACAAATCATGTTGGATACACTGATTCGCAGGAAATTGTTAGTAAGGCCTATCTCGGTTTGCAAGGCTTCTTTCAGTTTACGACACATGGTGTTCCCAATAGTTACCCATCTAAGGTACCGACTAGAATCGTCGTTCCCTAACCTGGGTGATCTCGCGAATTTATCCATCATCTGGTCTGCAGTATCTAATTAATTTTACTATTTAGTCGGGAGCATAGATCAGCTGTAGTCATCAAAGATGACGTAAAGTTCTATACTTTTTTGTGTGTTTATTTATCTATGTGTGTTCCAGCGCTCCTGGCCGTATTGTTTTGTCTACTTGAAAATAGGCATTACGCCCCTAGACCCTTGATAAAAACGATATTTTCATTTTTGGGAGAAAAGTTGTTTTTTTTAAAACCTTTTACGTGCTCTTTTTCTGACGGGATTATCGCTAAAATCTGGATTCTCCAGACTTTTTTTACTCTATTTTATATGTTTTCCAGTTTTAAACCCTAGTGTTGTCATGAATAAATTTTATTCTGACCGTATTTATTCTACAGTTGTTCTTTGACAGCAAGTTGTTTTTAGTTTTGAAAGCTCATATGTTTTGATGCTGTCGAAAAGTTTCAGCGAAAAATATTCCATTAGATTTTACTCATGGACAATTGTAGAAGAGAGGCGTTTGCTGTTCAGAACAGGCAATAATTTGCATGCCTCAAATTTATCCGACAACGAAGTTTTATGGTCATAAGATTTTAGCTGTGTCCACAAAAATACATAATATTTCAATGGGAATAACATGTCAGTAATCTCTTTCTTTACTAAACATTCGTTGTTTCCTACGAAGGACTGATACATCAGCTGCTATAATATTAACTGCTTTTTCTTTATAAAGACATAGGAGGATATATTTTCTTGGTAAGTGAAAAAAACATCTTTTTTATCGTCATTGATTTTACTTGTAGTGTTAAATTGATTTGAAACGTTTTATTCATTTTTTTAAAAACTCAGGTGCTTAATGATAAAATGAAAATCACTTCCTGTCACTTTTAAACCTTCTGCCTGATTTTGAATTAAATAAATAAACTCCAACATTTTTTTCTGTTGAATAGCTGCTTTTGCATAGATATCTAACCGACGATTGTTTAATTATTGACTGTGGTAATTATTTCAATGAGAATGTAATTTGCGCCCCCCCATTGAAATACTTTTTCTTCAAGATTCTGCAATTATTGAAATAACTTTAAAAAATCCCAAACGAACGATTTTTAAAATTTGTTATATTTTGATGAAATACGAATATAATCCCCTCTGTTGAAATAAGCCACATTATAACAACATAATAAAAAGCCATATTTCGATTTTCCAGCGTATTGTTAAGCCATCTGTTAGCCTCCATTTTGAATTCCAATGCGTTGGATACGTCACGTGACCGAGTAAGCATTCTCGTCGTAATATTTCTATGGTTTCATAATCAGTATTGAGATGCTGACCATTACTATTGTAATGAGTTAGATCAGCGGTCGCAATGCATGCCGGTCCCTCGCGCCGCCTCCAATTAAAGCCAATTGACGCCGTTAGCATAGACCGACAGTGGTGCCTACATCGAAACACCCTTTGCTCAACAGAGAAGATATCAAGAACATGATTAAGATTTAATGCTGATATATGAGATAAACAAATCAGGTTTCTCCCAGGCCATTCATTTCACACCAAGCAGCAGACAGCGATATAAGCAAATTCTCAACCAAGATCCTGGGAAACAGATAAAATGCAACTTTCCAGCGTTTTTTTGTGGTCAAACTCCGGTCTAATTCTAGAGTTGATTTCCTAATAACCCGAACCCTCATGAAAACAGGATGTGAAACGAAGTTGCTTTAATTTAGGGACGGTGGTATTCAATTTCTCGAAACTCAGATTACTGCCTGTTGATTTGCTCGACGCCGATTGGTTGAATCTGGATTCCCCTGAAAACAAAGGGAGGCAATTCGAACGTCTTTGTTCCATAGTTTATTAATTGCAAAGACACAACTTGATTCTTTTCTTCTTTATTCATAAAGAAAATTTAATTTCAAGTACAATAATCAATAAACAAACGGGCGTATGTGTCCGAGGACATAAAAAATATTTCTCTCTTCATAATTCTGTCATGTTAAACTGAACTGAGATTAAAAAAAAAAAAAAAAAATTTAAATTGAGTGATTGGTGGACAGATCTCTAACCGACTGTTCTAAACTGACATGTTCTTTCTACTAAAGTTTGTATTAGAAATATGTAAAGATTCAATTCATTCTAATAAATAAATACATTCATTCATATATATATAATGCTCCACTATTCAGGGTTGAGCACTCTTTAAGTGGGGTAACACGTTCATTGAAAGCATTATGCAATGCTCTTCCATAGGAATAGAGCACTCTGGTGGACGGGGGATTTGAGCAAAAATAGAATATATTGCTTAAATCCAGTCTTACTGATCGTCTAGTTCCGTGGCTCAGCGGTAGGATACGATGTCCAGGTTTGAAGCGAAGTTTTCATTACTGCCTTGTGTTACTGGATGGGATAGCAGATTGTCTATAGCCACACTGAGGTGTTGTAATACAACGAAACAGTTGTCTATGGATGACACAATGATAATATATATATATATATATATATATATATATATATATATATATATATATATATATATATATATATAATCTGATTATTATGCATACAATGCAACAGTTGGAGCCGAATTAGAAGTAGGAGCGAAGGCTGACCAAGACGTGGTATCTGTTTTTAAAAAAAAAAAGTTATGGGAATATAAAATCCGAGAACTTGTTAAATTTTTTAGGTCACACAACCGGAACTAGACAGAAACTGCATTCCACGAATGAAAACCGTTGACAAATAAAAATGGTTCAATAACTGTGATCATTCGTGTATAAAAGGCACCAGCCCATAATAAGCCCCCTTAATTACGGGCTATGGATCCTTGAAGAAAATACATCTCGTGTATAACACGCAATGAGTTTTCTGAATCAGTCGTTGCTAAATTTAATCATTGTTCAATATTTTATCCGGTTTGTATCGACTAAAAATAAGATTTTGTGCATGATTTACATTATGTCTGGAAAAGAGACAACAGTGAAGTAAAATGAATTGATACTGAAGTGAATAACACATTCTAAAGAACTCCGGTGTTTGGCTGGTGATTTAAACACTTCGTTACACATTAGTTAACTTGAACTACAGATGTAACATGTCTACCCAACCCAAATATGACCTCACGTTTGGCCGAGGATGGGGTGGAACATTTTGCATCCATGTATAATACGCAGACACAGTTTTAAGATCTGAAAAAAAAGTGTTTGTTATATACGAATATGTACGGTATTTTTTACCAACCGTTTACAACAAGACTGGGACATGGTAACTCTAGAAGAGAAAAACTTTGGTGTCTTGTTCTCTTTTGGTGTGCACTTCTCTAATGGCGCCCAGGGAACGTGCTTATCAGTAACTGTCAACGAAAACCGTCAACATACGTTTCTTTAGTTTTCAAGCTGGTCTGGCTTATCATCTTTGTAGACATTTACTGAGTTCGACTAGCCTGATACAAAGCAAAAAAGTGGGGCACCCAGTGAGCAATGAAGTCACTCTGCTTGAATTAGAAAGAATCGCTTGCTAACCTATGATCTAGAGCAGAAAGTTAATAAAAATCTTTTAGAAAAAATCCTGAGATAAGTAGCGAAGTTAACACCAGAATTAAAAAGCGTGAGTTTTGAGGACGGGTCATAGAAGTTTTTTCACTCTTAAACACATGTTATAAACGCACTAATGATCAAAATGAGGCCTTTTGTTAATTGCATTATTCACCTCAGCCAACGAAGCTATCCATCTGTTCGTCTGTGTGTCCATACGATATCTCCGAAAATTCCCAATGAATTTCAATGTAAATTTGAGAGAAAATAGGCTACGGCTAGAGAAGAAGTGGTTGAGCTTTGGAGCCGATCCAGGAACATGCTTTTGTTTGAGAGATATTCTATTATCATAATGTAGAAAAACGAGGTTAAAAACGAACAGTTCAAATTCAAGGGAGGTAACTCAACATTTCAACATATAAACTGCTTCTTTTTTTTAAAATTAGAAACCACCAACCAAATCTGTCAACATAGATTTCTTCCATCTTCAATCTGGTCTGTAAGGCAGGGTAGTTGAGTATGTTTGTATTAGGCATAAAAGACACACCAAAGCAGCTAGAGGGATGAAATTCACCCATTGTCGTGCTTTAAAAAAATTGTTCCCCTCCAAATAAGTTTTTAGGGGGGTGCAATTTACAATGTAAGTTTATGCTAAATTGACACCTTAGTTTGTGTCTGGAAGTATTCACGCTAGTTTTGTTGTTTTTTTTGGGGGGGGGTAGACTTTGTTACTACCCAACAAAAGGTGAGAGAAGTAACTTATTCACTGATCATCGCTTTACCCAAATGTTTAATTGATCACCCCCAACAAGGTAAAGCATTGACCCTATGATGGTTTCTATTGAGTGACTAACGATATGTTGTTCATTTCCATTCAGTTTTTAGACAATATATAACCTTAGCAAACAAAATGCTCTATGGTTAGTTATGCATGTATATATAGAAGTAATAGTATACGAAATGTATGTATGTTCTTGCGTATGTTGTATCTGTGTGCATTCGATGCGTGTGTATATGTATACGTATGCGTATATGGCATGTGTGCATGCATGTATGTATGTAGCATCTGTCTGCGTACAGTATGTCTGTATATGTATATATACACGCATATGGTATCATATATGAGTGTAGGTGTATGTTTGTAACATGTATGTGTACTTGTATATGACACATATCCGTAAGTGTGAATGTGTGTGTATAAGTGACATTTGTGTACACATTTATGTATAGGTAACATGTACGTATGTGTGTATGTGTGCATGGGAGTATGCAGCATGTGTGTATATGTGGGCGTATGTGACGTGTGTATAGGCGTTTATTGTGTGCACATGTATGTGTGTATGCCTGTGCTTATGTGGCATATGACTATGTGTAAGCCTACGTGGCTTGTGTAATGGTGGTATGTGTGGGTGCGTTCGTATGAGTGTGCGTGTGTGGCATATGCACGCTTGTGTGTATATGTATGTATGTTCTTCTGTGGTAGCGGCATGTGTGTGTTTATACCTGCGTTTTACATCATAATCAATGCGAATAGATCTTTTCTCAGAATTGAGAAAGGTGTGAATTCAAGGAATATCTCCAAATTTGAGTAACGTGGTTTATCTAGGATAAAATTAATTGAGCCAAAACTTCAAAACTTCCGTCTACTTCAATGATCATCATCATCATCATCATCATCAGTCTTTTAACGTCCGTCGTTGGACATAGACCTTCCCCAGGATTTGCCACACTTCTCTATCATGGGCGTCACGGAGCCAGTACTTCCTGAACTTGTCTAGTTCATCTCTCCATCTAATATTTTGCCGGCCTCGGTTGCGCATATGGTCTCGGGGAATCCATGTTGTGAGTCGTGATGTCCATCGATTGTCAGCCATTCTTGCAACATGGCCAGCCCACCGCCATTTGAGATTTTTTATGGCTTCTATGATGTCTCTAACTTTTGTCTTTTCCCGGATGTGTTGTGCTGTTTTGTGGTCTCTCCATGTGAGGCCCAGCATTATTCTTTCATGTGCACGTTGCATGGTTCTCAGCTTACGGGTCTGTTTCTTGGTTAAGTTCCATGTTTCAGCTCCATAAGTGACTATTGGGAGGATGCATTGGTTATACACCCTTCTCTTTAGGATTAATGGGATCTTATTATTTTTGAAGGTTGAGCTAGCTCTGCCAAAGCAACGCACAATGCCTATTTGTCCCAAGGTGGGAGTGTTACTTTCTAATCGCTTTTGTGAAGAAAGAATAGAAAAAATGTCAATTATTCACTTCAAACTTTACCTTCGTAGCCAGGAGAGTGAAACTGGTATCTTATTATTTTTTTAAAATCCCAAGCGTGGTTTAAAGATTTCAAATCAATCCGTTGTCCAATCAAAGATGAGTAGCTTTAAGATTATCACTGTCCTGGTCATAAAGGTGAAGTTTGAAGGGAACAATTGTCATTTTCTAAACTTTTTATTCATATTCTATCAAAAAATAACTTTTATTACCAAGGAACGGAAAATTAAAGATTTTTAAGAATTTGTGCACAGTGTTACGTCGTATTGGTGAAATTCCCCGATTGGCCAAATCTTTAATTTTTTCGTACAGAAAAAGTGAATGAATACGTAGTTTTAATTCAAATTGATTTAATCATCACAAAGATAGAAAAACAACTATTCTTTTAAAATCAAACTTTTTCACAAAATATATATAAATACGTATTCTATTTATTTGTTTGTTTATTATTTTCTAAACATTGGTATGGTCACAGTTGCCAATTTAGACGTGATTTTTCATTTTTTTTTATTCTGGGAGTCACTCACAAAGTCGAAAATTTAGAAAAAAATCTCATTTTGGCCACACTGGATTCACGAATTCGAGAAAAACAAAAAATATATAAATTGACAGTCCTGTTTGCGGCCTTTACACGTGATATACATACACAAAATTACATAGCCAGCCAGCCAGACTGCCTTGAAAACTGAAGAAACCTAATTGAGATAAAAGGAAACGCATCCTAGATAAAAATTATTAATACGGATTTTTTTCACTTTAGAGGTGAAAATCGTGTGGCACGATTTTTTTCCACTTTTAGGGGTCAAAATTGAGGGGATAGTTTTTTCTCTCCTTTTAGGGGTCGAAAGCAAAGGGAATTCTTTTTTTTACAATTAGGAGTCGAAATCGGGGGATGATTTTTTTCTCACTTTTTGACGTCTAAATCGGGTGGAAGAGTTCTTTTTCAACTTCTGTGGTCCAAATTTGAAATTAAATTTTTCCCAATTTTATAGGTCAAATTTTTTGTTTTTCATTCTTAGGGGTCATAATCGAGGGGAAGATTTTTTCCACTTTTAAAGGTCGATATCTAAGGGAATCATTTTCAACTTTTAGAAGTCAAAATGGAGGGAGATAAATTTCGTAATCAAGTGAAAATTTTCTAAATCACGGGGTGAAATCTTTTCTAATTTTTAGGGGTCATAATTGAGAGGTAACGTTTACTTTCATTTTATGGGATCAGAATCAATTTGAAACTCTTCCCCTTTTTAACATTAAGCCCTCCGTTTTTTCAACATCAACCCTCAACACCCTTATTTTCACCATTTTTTCAACTTTGCCCCCCACCTTTTTAACAATAGTCCCCTTTTTCTTAACACAGCACCCCTTTTTCCTGAGGATATGTCCCCATTTTTAACATAATAACCCCCCTTCTACCATTTTTTAACATCAGGCCCCACTTTTCTTTACATTAGCCCTGCCTCTTTTTGGAGATCAGCCCTGCTTCTTTTCTTGAATTAATACCCGTTTTTCAACTTTGGCCCTCTTGGCTCCTTTTTTCAATATTAACCCCCTTTTCGGCTAAAGTGAAAGTAGCCGAAAATCCTATTGTGCATTAACACCCCACCTTTTCAACATTAACCCACTCCTTTTTCTAACGGTGTGAAAAATGATATCAAATCAATTTTAAAAACATTAAAAATTAAACGCTGTCTGATTTCCATTTATCTATCTTTCCATTTCTTTTTGAGCAGCAAGTACACCGCCCCTAGGGCGGGTATTTAGTCTAGCAAAGATAATTTGTTATTATTGGAGGTTTTGAAACTTTCATTAGTAATGGTATCTAACTAAGAACTTGGACTAATTTTCAAATGCGAATTCAAATTAGGACATATTGCCGCTCAAGCTGTTGATAACGTCACACGATTACTGGAATGTCAGTCGTATTTTCGGTATCATCTGGCGGTAAAATATTACTTTACCTAATGAAAAATTGTGTACTAATGTTTATGCGTATCTCGTTTCAGATGTGTCCATACACCTCTATTAGACACTTATTGGTCGGTCGGCCGGTCGGTCCCAGTTACATCAAACTACATGAATAAGGAGGAAGGAAGAGGTGCAATGTTATCAAAAATGTGATGCCACTAAAAGAAATCTATCCAATCAATTATTTCACCGGCTGCTGCTGACGTCATAAAATAATGTTGGAGGTTGCATAATATTTTTTTAGCCAAAAATACCCAAAAACAAACGCCAAAAATGGCCATTTACGATTCTTGTTAAAGATGATACTTGCATAATATGTCCATATCGTAATATTTCACAAGTATGGGAATCAATTGACTCAATGTAAGACTACTTGTCCTTCCTCCTACTCCTCATCTTACTAATACCACAGATGGTGGACGCATCGTTGAACTTAGGGTTCTTGTTTGAATTTAGTGCCCCTTAATAACATATGCTACAGACTCTGCACTTGCTTACTCTACCCCTGCTCTCATTCAATCGCACACGTTGTCCCCCTGGGTTTGGTCGCCTGCACGGCCAAGTCGTTCTGGAAAATGGGATAAGTGGCTGGGGTCAACGACATGGATCCCGTCAACCCTGAATTATGAATCGGACCAAAGGGCTAAACGGTATTAGCTTTTTCGATTTTCAAACAAAAAACACACTTAACGGAAAGGTCAAACGTACGGTGTATTAGTAAGGACAAAGGTCATATAACAAGCAGTTACTGTCCACAATGAACCGAGAAGGGGCTACTTAAATGGTCACATCCGGACTGTTGATGGGAAGCCCAGATAGCGTTTGGTCGCTTGAGTGGCCATGTTTCCTGCTGTTGACGAGGAAGGCGACCCACTGAGTATTGATCTTGTGTGTTGTGACCCTTAACAGCTAAATTATGGGCCAGTGGTTAGAAGCGACAGCAGCTGGCCCAACTATACACATGTTTTTATCAAAACAAAATTTGTACTTGCGAGTGTGGGCCAGACCCTGTATTTACTGTAGGAGCAAAAAGACTGCACACTGGAACACAGATACAGCCAGGGCCGAATGTAGGTGTTTGGGATCTTAAGGACTGATAAGATTTGGGTCTCATTCATGTTTCTAAATGTTATGTTTAACGATATGAATATTTTAGATGAAATAACATCTATCAATCCATCTATCTATACATCTATATCTATATCTATATATTTGTTGTGTTATCCTTAGAGCGCTTAATATTACGAGAATATAGCGTATCATTAATGAATAAATGTATGCAAATAATTGAATATATGTGAGTTTTTTTTTAATGGATTGCCCCACAACAGGCTGTTTCACAACTTGACAGTTATCACCTGAGCAGATTTTTTCAAAGATTCGTCATAAGCGTTTCTGCTGATTCTTGACTTCGAACAATGCAGTTTTAATGTATTCGGTGTAGATGTAAGATTAAAAAACTGTACATATCAAGAGATTACTGTATTTTCAATAAGCACCGTATTTTTCGTAAGCCGTACGCACTGTAACAATTGTGCCTAATTTTTTGTTTTTCAAAATCCTCCCCATAATAGTTTTTCTTAGTGGGGTTTAGTCTAACATGTAAGTTTATGCTAAATTGGTCCCTAGTTTGTTTTCTGGAACTTCAGACTTTTTAGTGATTACTGCCCAACAAAGAGACAAGAGAACTAACCTATCCATCGATTACCCTTTCTTCAAATGTTTTAATTAAACATCCCCAACACAACATGCAGCCAAAAGACGTTGGTCACTTCACAGTGTCTATCAAGTGACTACCCAAACCTGATTCTACTTGTCTTTTTCCCGAAATTTTAATCTCCCGTGTACAATGAGTATGAGTGTTCGCTGCCACTTTTCCGGGGGCGGGGGGGCAAAAGCTTATATCGGGGGGGGGGGGCTTAGATTTCTAAGGAGGTGCAAAAAGGCATATTTGGGATATATCTCAGAGGTAACCTTATCACACAATAAGAATTCTAGCCGCCATTTGTAGTGTAAGTACGACCCACTATATGGTCCTAATGTCAGCTGGTACAGTTGACCGTTGACGGAGACGCATAATCCAACGCCGGGATGACAACAGCAAATAATAATAGTCTTTTATACAAGAACATTAAGCTAGGGTTAACTGAAACAATTGTGCAGCACCATTATAGCTCATCAGGTAACAACTTCCAAATCCTTCGCCTGCAGTGAAATGGTTCTGATCCGGTTGGGGACTGATTCCCCGTTTGCCCCTTATCTTAATAGAGGATGCCCATGACTGTAAGTGCGAAAGGATCAAGTACATTTCGAAAAAACATTTCAGCATATTTATATATGGACAGAACCAGACAAAATTACTGCAAGTAATCTGATTGTTCTAGGTTCAATCCCAGTGTGAGACAATAATAATACTACTACTAATGCAAAGAGGGGAGTTCAGTCAATATACCCCCGTCGGTTAAATAAAGTGTTCGGTTCGTTACTTCCCCACACCTACCAGATGATAGGTCGTAGAGTACAAAGGCCGAAACGTTGTATGAAAAACAACCAAGATGAGGATAGTCTGAATAATAATAGGAATAATACATACAACTTCAAAATCGAGACAATTCGACAACTTCAACAGCAATGTGTCTCGGATCTGTGCTTGAATTGCACAGACGATCGTTTAGTCATGTTATTTCCTAAAGGGTCGGTAGTACTTGACAGCAAGTTCAGGAATCAATCATCAATCCACTATTTGCATCCTGTTGTTTCATCACTCAGATTAGCCATGTTGTCGGAATTCTCCTGAATAGGGGCGGCAGACTCCTAAAGCTAGCTTGGGCATCTGCCAAGAGAAGAAAACTCCTGTCAAACCTCGTTGCTGCTATTCGTGCTACCTTGGTGGACTATAACGGACAAACTCGTGGTTTAAACAATGAGGTCAGCCGTGCTCAAGTCGCATTTTATCACAATACTCCACTGCTCGTGCCTTAGGGCTATTCACGTACAGGCCCTACTGACTGATCCTCTTGAAGCTACCTATTTCTATCAACGAGAGTCTAAGTGCGTGGATATATGTGTGGGGGCGTGTGTGAAACATCTACCGCGATGTTTAAAATGAATATCACGATTGATATCTATTAGAGGCTCTTCCATATGAATAGAGCACTCTGGTGGATGGGGAATATAAGCTAAATGAATACATTGCTTAAATTCAACCTTACTGATCGTCCAGTTGCGTGGAGAAGAGATAGGATCCCAGCCTCCGGGTCTGAAGCCAATGTTTCAATCCTACCTCGTACTGGTCGGGAAATGGGTAGTTTATAGCCATATTAAAGAGTTGTAATACAACGAAACAGCTGTCTGTGGATGACACAATAATTAACGGCCTCTGGGTCTGAAGCGAAGGTTTCAATCGTTGTATTACAACTCTTCAGTGTGGCTATATCCCATCCAGTACCACGAGGTAGGATCGAAACCCTCACCCCAGACCCAGAGACTGATATCCTATCTCTGCTCAGTAAGGTTGAATTTAAGCGATATATTTTTTACGCATTTATCCGCCATCCATCAGAGTGCTCTATTCCTACATTAGAAGAGCATTGCATAAGCTTACAATGAACGAGTTACCTCAAAGTGCTCAACCCTGAATAGAGAATCGATATATATATATATATATATATATATATATATATATATATGTGTGTGTGTGTGTGTGTGTGTGTGTGTGTGCTTACTGAAACTATCTATTCTATACCTGTAATCTCCATCTCCATATATGTCCCTCTCTCTCCATATATATATATATATATATATATATATATATATAGTTTATGAAGTTAAGCAACGTCGAGTCTGGTCAGTATCTAGATGGATGACCAACTGAGTAGGTCAGGTGCCATATGCAGCTCAGGATCATGTGGACCAGAATGCACTCAAAGGGGGCACGAGTCTGCTAGGAAAAAATGTAAGAATATCTCTAATTATTTAAGCCATTCTCTTAAGAGGTATTTGTATAATATCGGGATGAACACCATCATCATCAGTAGCAGCAGCAGCAGCATTGTTGTTGGCCACAGACCTTCCCCAGGATCCGCCAGATCTCTCTATCATGGGTGTCGCAGTATTTCCTGAATCTGTCCAGTTCATCTCTCCATCTTGTGTTCTGTCGGCCTGAGTTTCTTATGTGATCTCTGGAGATCCATGTTGTGAGATGTGATGTCCATCGGTTGTCTTTCATTCTTGCAACATGGCCTGCCCATTGCTATTCGAGTTTTAAAATACTGCGCTCTTTTGTGATCTCTCCATGCGATGTTTAGCATGATTCTCTCCAATGTACGGTTGTTTCGGTTAGGTTCCATGTTTCAGCTCCATAGGTGACTATCGGGAGGATGCCTTAGTGGTAGACATTTCTTTTGAAAACTAATAGGATTTTCTGGTTCTTAAAAGTTGAGCTTGGAAAACTTGCCATTCTAGAGTGATTCTTCGCTTGATTTCTTTAAATTCATTTTTTCAGATTTGCTGTACCCATTCCGAACTAATCACTTGGTGGGTAAAGGTCCATGTACTAAAGGGGGCGTATTGACAAAAAAGGTCAATGACTACTGATGTTGACCCATCCTTCTCTCTTCCTAATCCGAACCCACCGACTGGCCTGGTTGCGAGCAACACGAAACGAATGAATGAATTAAAAGCCCATAAGGAATAAGCGTTTTCTGCCCTCATTAACATTAGTTAATATATTAAACCCTTTTCTACTAGGGCGGCGGGGCCTATCTCGAAAGTTTATTGGACCCCACTTGGGAAGAAAATGACTCGAACTTTGACACAATATCCGCTCGGAACGCAAGAAAAGGGGCGTCTGATATTTCCGCTTCGTCTCACCGTTGTTTTTTTTTTGTGTGTGTGATAATTTTATTATTAGAATATTGCCTTGATATCTATCTATCTTTCTATCTATCTATGTATCTAACAGTCTGTTAATATCTATCAATTTATCTATCTCAGTCTGTTCATATCTATCTCATTCTGTTCATATCTATCTATCTATCTATCTATCTATCTATCTATCTATCTCAGTCCATTCACATCTATCTATTAAATGCCATAGGGTTTCGTCCTTTTTTCCAATAAGTGCGTAAGTTTATGTGTTTGTTTGTGTAGCCATGTGCTCCTGGCCATACTGTTTGATCTACAAACTTGAAAATTGGCATCAGTACCCTTTTAAACTCCTTCCAAAATCGTTTTTTTGATTTTTGGAAAAAAAAGCTTTTTTGACCTTCCCCGGGCCTTATTCTGACGGGTCATCTAATAACATTTGATTTTTCTAGATGTTTTTATCTCTATTTTAGATGTTTTTCAGTGGGAAACGTCAGTATTTCCAAAGATGACCAAGTGTTATATCTCTATTTTATACACACATATCTTTGTGTGTTTGTTTATATGTTTGTGTGTTCCAGTGCTCCTGACCATACCTTTTTGTCAACAGATCGACTTAAAATTGGCATCAGTACTCCACTAGACCGATTCTAAAAATTATTTTTCTAATTTTTTGTTAAAATACATGTTTGACCTTTTGGGGGCCTTAGTCTGACAGGTCTATTGATAAAATCTAGATTCTGGAGAATCTAGATGTTTTTAGATGTTTTTTTAAAATTACTCTTTAGGTGTTTCCCAGTGTGAAACGCCAGTGATGTCATCAAAAGAATCTATTCTGACTAAATTAATTTTTCGATAGAATTTTTTACACGACTTCAAAATTTGACACTACGTCCATCTGTCTATCTTAGTCTGTTCATCTCTATTTTAATCATTTCAAAATAAATCATGTCCTTGTAGAGTTTCAACAAGAGGGAATAGATTAGTGATGTGTACATCATCTTCATGGTGAAATATCAATAGGTATCGATATATATATATATATATATATATATATATACTCAGGGTTGAGCACTCTTTAAGTGTGGTAACTCATCCACTGTAAGCTTATACAATGCTCTTCCATAGGAATAGAGCACTCTGGTGGATGAGGGAATTCTGTGTAAATAAATATATCGCTTAAATTCAGCCTTACTGACTGCCCAGCGGGTCCGAAATTAAGGTTTCAATTCTGCCTCGCGGTACTGGATGGGATAATGGAAAGTTTATAGCCACACTGAAGAGATGTATTACATTGAAACAGTTGTCTGTGGATGACACAACAATAATATATATACACACACACACACACACACACACTCACATATATATATATATATATATATATATATCACTACATGATAGATTATAAGCAAAATTTTGTAGATTGAAATTATTTCGTTGACTGTCCTTGACAATGTCTTTTATGATTATTCATTCCAGAAATTTAACACCACTGAATTTATTACGAATAAGATTTGAAAGAAGGGCGAGGACCAGTCAGTGGTAAACGGGGTCGTGCTAAGCGGGGTATTACTGTAGATTCGTCCTTACTGTATGTATGTATGTACAACCCGGTCCTAGCATTGCAGAATGCTTTGTTGATTGGCGGTAGAGCAAAGGCTGAGACGGCTGCATAGAAATAGTTTATGCATACAACACCTGGTATTCCCGGATGGTCACTCATCTGAGTAATGACCATGTTCAACATCGCTTAACTTCGGTGATCTAACGAGAAACGGTGTATCTAATGCGATTTGGCCGGTCCCTTGTCTCAAGCACCAGCTGCTCTGTGGGGGATGCATGACAGTGTTCTCGGATCCGCCATACTCGTAGTCGAGGGGCAGCAAATATATATATATATATATATATATATATATATATTAACACACCCTATTTTAGGGTTGAGAACTCTTGGGTAGGGCACTCGTCTATTACTGCTACTATGCAATGTTCTTCCAACTCTGAAACGGGGCATTTTGATAGGTAGACAATTATGCGTAAGTAAATATAACGGTTAATTCGGCCCTACTGACCGTCCAGTTCTGTGTAAGGAAGGTGTAGAGTGTCTGCCTCTTGGCCAGAAGCAAATATTTCGACCTGGTACTGGAAGGGATATTGGATAGTCTATATTCACACTGAAGAGTTGTAATACGACAAAACAGTCCGTGGATGACACTTTTATTAATGTATGTGTGTGTGTGTCATCATTTTCTGCTTATACCCTCATTGAGGATGTTATGGTTAGGTAAGCAACCACAATTGTTAGAGACCTACTTCTGGCTTTCCAGGCCTGTTGAATCTTTGTTCTGTTCACGGCACCAACTATTCCTCAATGATCATCCATCAAATTACTGACCAACGAAGCCACAGCGCGATTTTGCTGTAAACCAAAAAGTTTCTCAACCCTAGTTCTTATGCTGGGTGCTTAGTGGAGAGGCACTAGGTACCATTTTTGAAGTTTGGGGCAAGAAAATCCCTCTAGTTCCAAAAAAAGAAAAAAGAAAAAAAGAAGGTCTGCAACCAATACATTCTCCCGATAGTCACCTATGGAGCTGTATCATGGAATCTTACTAGAAAATTGAACCTCAAACTGAGAGTCAAGCAAGGTTCACAGTTGAGAATCATGCTCAACTTCACATGGAGAGGTCATAAGACAAAACAGTATATTAGAGAAAAGATAGGAGTCCGAGATATAATAAAAAACAATTGGAAAACTCAAATGACAATGGGCAGGACATGCTGCAAGAATCTCTAGCTACAGCTGGACATAACGACTCACAGCGATCATATGCAATACTGAAACTGCCATCTAAGCTGTCAATATAGGATTCTCCAGTTTTTAGATTGGTCTGGCTGGCTGGCTGTCTATGTGTGTAAATATCACGCGTGCAAATTGTACCAATTGAGCTATCTGGCTGAAAATTTATTATGTCTAGGAAAAAGTCTTTTTTTGTTTTTTGAAATTCCCCCAATATATTGGGGGGGGGCAATTTTCAATATAATCTTATGCTTGATAGACCTCTTAAATTGTGTCTGGTAATCTTCACGCTTTTTAAAATTCAGACCTTTATAGTAATCACTGCCCAACGAAATGTGAGAAGTAACGAATTCATTGATCGCCCCTTTCTCCAATATTTCAATTGATCACACTCAACAAGAAATGTAGCCAAAAGACATCGCTTGGATGACAGTTTCTGTTGAGTAACTAACCAGACCTGATTTTCATTTTCTTTAAATTTCACTTCTGAGTGTCAATAACAGCATGTAAATTAACAGATCGAGGAAAAGTATATGCGCAAGTGCTGAAATATCACCCAAAATACTTACAGACAATTTTACCTTTTTTTTCTTCCCTTCAAGATCCCTAAGATTAAGCCTATTCGGCCTAATGGCTAATTTGCCACTTGTTGTTGGTCAAGAGCTTTTGCCTCTTGGGTGTGTGCAAGCAAATAGAGGATAGGTTTTACCTCACTGCTGATGGTAACAGATGTTACCTCGTAGTTGCCGCAATTCTAGTCATTACGTTGAATGCTCATAGCTTGGCTTTTTTCTCTTTGGGAAGGAGAAGGGCGCCGACCATAGCACTATAGTCGGTCACTGCTAATTGTAACATGTTATCCCATGGTTAATGCAATTCTAGTCCTGGTCCTTACTTACAATGTCATGCAAAAATTTGGAAATCCCATGTATTATTGAACCCCTGGTGATTTTTTTTTTAGATATGTCAACACATATCTCTAAGTTATTATAAACAACAGAAATAAGAAAAAAGGAAGGAAGAAGAGGTGTGATATCATTAAAAGGCGTAGCTTATCCAGATCAATATTTTACTAACTGCAATATATATCAAAGGCCTGCATAGCAGTCCAAAATGACCCCAAACGCCGAAAATGTCAATTTAGGATTTTTATTAAAAATGATACTTACTGAACATTTCCTCATCGCAATATTTTATAAGAATGAAAATTTATTTACACGAAGAAAGACTACTTGCTCTTCCTCCTTCTCCTCCTTCTGTAACTATCATCAAGGATGGTGGACGCAAAGTTGAACTTATGGTTCTGTTTTTTTTTTCTTTGATTGAATTCACAAAAGAGTTCTATTTTGTTCTCTTCTCTCCATCGAAGGGTCTCATAGCAGTTCAGGTAACATCTGGTTATATCATATTCAGAATGGGCAGTTCTAAGAATGTATGATGGTCAAAGAGAGGCAATTATTGAATTGAAACGTGCAGGGAAGAGTCATAAAGAAATATGTAAGTAATTGAAGAAGTCATAATCTAGTGTTTTAAAGACCTATAGTCGATATGCAGCCAAAGGATATATTTGCAATACGGAATGGTAACACAACATACGAACTGCAAACCAATTCTGAGGACAGCTTTCTCCGTTGCAAACAGTTGCATCTGATACGGTGAATTACATTTTGAAGAAGAAATCATGGCCTAAAAGCTTGTAAAATCTTAAAGAAACCATTGATGACAAAAAAATTGAAGCACAAGATATTCTGTAATAGACTGCAAGAGGAGAATTGGTCAGAGTAAAATTGGTTTGATGAATCCTATTTATATCTCTTTGTACAATCTAGTGCGCCTGTACGAAAACCCTGAGGATCAGATCCAATGGTTCACACAACCAACGATTAAACATCCTCTTTACACCATGATCTGGAGATGTTCCTCTGTGAGTGGTCGAAAGGGATAGTATTTTCTGTCACCAAAAGTGAGTATGAATTCAGAGAGGTACTTAGTTATTTCGGTGTTATATCCAAGACCTTTCATGCTAATAAGAAACATTGCCATTTTTATGCAGGATGGTACTCCCTACCATACTGCTAAACTTGTAAAATAAATGATCCAGGATCATGATATCGAGCTCTTGGGATAGCCATCCAGCTCACCACACCTCAATCCGATAGAGAATCTATGGAATATCATGAAAACAAAGCTCGTATCAACGAATTTCACCACCAGAGGTCGTCTGAAAGAAGTAATAATGACAATTTGAACATAAAAAGTCAACGATCATCCGTGCAAAAAAAGCCTTATAGTATCAATGGTTTTAGTATGATCAGTAGTGATCAAGAACAAATACTTTCCTTATAGACCCCAAGTTTTTCTTGGAGGTTTTTCATACAATTGAAAAAATGCAATATTTTAATTTGAAAAAAAAAGTATGCTCCTGATTTTGGGTGGGATGCCATAATTGTGCAAGACACTATAAATTGTTTTCTTTTCATTTGAGGAGGAGAAAAGGACGGTCCATTGTGCAACAATTCATAACTTCTGATTGTAACATATGTTATCCCGCGACTGATACAATTCTAGTCCTTGGGCTGAGTGGTTTTGTATAACTTGGCTTCTTCTCTATTTCGAAAGGAGAAGGGGACTGCCAATAGAACCATAATCGGTCACTGTTTGTTATAGCAGATGTTATGCTGTGGTCGAAACAGAGGCATTGAGAGCCCATTTGAAAGTTTTTCGTATAACTTGGCGGTGGATTGAACTACGGCCGAGCGAACTGAATGTGAGCACTCTAACACTGGGCCACGGTGCTCAGTCAACTGCTGATTGTAACAGGTGTTATGCCGTGGCTGACGCATGTTATATGATCTACAGAATTGACTGTGGATGTGAATTCATAATATTCTACCGTCCATTGTTGCAGCCATTACCCAAACACTGATTATGCCAAACAAAATAGTGGCCTTTCCTCGACAACCATTAATCTAAACAGTTGTGACTGTAGACTGGATTACAACATGTACTTTAATATCGATTTTCCTTCGAGTCATACAGTATTTTATGTTTGTATGTTTGCATATCTATCTATCTATCTATCTATCTCTCTACCTATTTCTCTATCTATCTATCAATCTATCTACCACATTCTATTTCTATCTATCTATCATACTGTCTATACCTACCAACCAACCTATTTATCTATCAATGCAAAACTGTTCATATCAGCATTTTTTTTGTATATATATATATATATATATATATATATATACATACATACATACATACATACACACATATATATATATATATATATATATATATATATATATATATATATATATATATCATACACACAGGGGTGCCAACAGTTTGTTTCCAGGATGGGACAAAATGATATATCACCACGGTAGGGGGCGCAATATATCTTAACGGAAACCCTACTACCAGCGAAGAATAACACCAGTTTTTCACATGAGTACATTCGGCTGAGGTTATATAAAACAATTGAACACCAACATTATCCTTCATTGACTGTAATGTTCCAATTTTCAAGGTCCTTTAACCAAGATATGAAGGCCTGATCTGGAGCGGGGGCAATGCCCTGTTTACACTCCGTATATTTATATATAAGTGTGTGTGTGTGTATGTGTGTAGTTTAGAAAGCTTTACAGCTTTAAACACTAATCATTAAAAAAAATTTCAATAAATGATTTTCTGTATGCCACTTCAGTCACCCATTTCCCAATATCCGTCAATGCAATTTATGTAATCTTCCAAAGTTTTTTTTCCTGTTTCCTCAATACTTTGTTATTATTGTATGATTTTTTTGTATATGCTTGAATTGTTTATGTGAAGTGATCCGACAGGTTGTAGATGAAAATGACTATAGGAAGTTGAAGAGAAAAACTCAAAAGATAGGTGTTACATCTCGAAATATATACGTATATTAATTTTCTCCAAAACCAAACAGGGTAAGATTTTTTATTATTTTTTGTTAAACATTATACCATCAAAACGGGCATTATCAGATAGCATTTATGACCTAACTCTAGAGCATTAAAACTCTAAAGAAAATGTGTACTCATTTTGGAGACAATGATCTGATAATATCCTTTTTTATTGTATAATGTTCCACCATTAATAATAGATTCCCCAATGACTTAAGGCTGCAAAACATAGAAACTAACAAAATGAACTGTAAACCAACTCAGAATCGTAGAGAGCTATGGAAAGAGCGATGATAGGGATAACTCAAAGCGATAGAAAAGAAGGATCGACAGATAAGGTTGAATTACATTATTCAAAAAATTAAACAAAAATAATAGAGATGGGCTGGACACTTAGCAAGAAGAAAGGACAACTGATAGAGCAAAAGCTTAAGCAATTGATGCTCAAAGGATGCCAAAAAGCGATGGGAGAAAACAAGAAGAAAAGTGTAACGGTAAGAATATATGTAGATATATATGTATGTGTATTTACAAAAATACTTTGAACAGTGAGGTTAATTCGTTCCAAATGTTCTGTACTGTTCAAACCGCACTGTTCAAGGTCTTATGATTTAATGAGTTTTTTCAGCTGATATTTAATTGGATTAATTTGCACAGCAATATCTTGACCGCGGTACATCAAAACCCACTATAATCAAAACAGCATTATTCAAGGTATTGCTGTACATACTTTTTCCCACTGTTCCCTGATCTTCAGTACACACACCCAGGGGGTGCGATTGGTGTTATCGGTGACAGTTCGGAGAATGGAATCAGCACCCTCGGTTCAGATCAGGGCTGGTTCTGTTCACTTTGCACCAATGCCCGGGACATCACTGTGATTCAGAAAGATATGATAGGGAATAAGTAAGAATACTAATACGAAATTCCTGTGATATTCTCCCCAAGCTACAGCTAAAATAGCAGGGCAGACAACCAGTCTAGGAGAAGAACAGATCTGATTGAAAACCAGAGAGGGGAATCTCTTCAAAGGGGTTTGACGTCCTTCCGATAACTCCTGCAATCAGGCTAATGCCAGACGTATTGTTCTCTGCTTTCTTCTAGACTACATCAGCGAGGCTGAGACGGGAATTATGGCGACTGGGCATCCTGGATTCACCATACACTTTGCCCTGTCATGTGTCCCGGGTTGGGGATGATTTTTCATTGTAGAGACGGAACGGGTCATTCCTTTCCATTACATTTCCTGTGATGCAGAAAATATATAACGAAATTGGTAAGAATACTAAAACATATTTCCTGTGGTATTTCAATTATATCGTCCAAAGGTTGTGGGATCTTGTAGATGCTTGTCAAAATTTGCCTCAATTTTATATTGACACGATCATAACAAACAGAATTTTGTAGTGACAACATAACTATCACATTATATTTTTTTTCTTTTCTTTGTGGCCCCGGACGACACAATATGACATTTAAACAACTTCAAGGCGCTTCAGAACTCTAAGGTTGTCAAATGATGTCTTTTTTACAGGCGTCATTACCCTAATTTGGCTGTGTGATTTTCGTGTTAGTCTTTTCGTCAGGTTTTTTCATTCTAGGACAGGCCCAGGAGAAGTCTTCTGTTGACCTACACCAAAACTGAGAATTTATTATGGTTGACCCTGTGTATCCGGCTTTATCGATTGCCCTTCCTTTGCAAGACCAACGCGGTTTCGTTTAAATCCTGTTTCCTAAATCAAACGTACCATATCGCAACTTAGAACATACCAAATCTTTCAAAAACGTACTTAAACCATTTATCAACTAATACGATGATCATGATAAGGTAGTATATCACTTTTATCGAAAACTTAATGAAAAAATTGATAGATAAACCTTTTGATCAAAACTTGTTTCCTTCAACTCTTCATTTAGGTTGAGTACCTCTCATTCGGAATTACTGGGACCAAAAGAGTTTCAGATTTCTGAATGTTTGGAATTTCAGGATGTAAATCGTGAGATATATTGGGGATGGGGCCTGTAATGTAATGGGTATAATTTTAGGTTTTTAGCGTATGCTTATCTCCTACCAATTAGACTGGTACGAAAAACGGGGTGAAATTTTTTTTAATCATTTTAAAAGCCGTTTTGATTCCTTTTTATAGGCAATTGGAATTTCTTTTCGTGTTCCGGCTCAAGAGTTGACTTTTGGAAAGTTTGGGATTTTGGAACATTTCGGTGTTTGCAGGTCGGGATAAAATGTACTTAATCTGTACTATTTCTTCTCATATGAATGTTATGATCCATTTTGTACGGACTATCCTTCCTAGGAATGTTCAATAAAGAAACTATTCCCGCTGTTGTAGCTAAGAGTTAGGGAAACAAGAGGAGATTTGACATCAAAGAAGACAATGATGAGTGATCATTAAGAAGTCCAGACTAAAATGAAAATTGAACCAGAATAATTCATTTTGCATGATGAAGCACAGCTGCATCCGGGCACTGTTTTCATTCTCCCGGGACGCTTCCTTTGTCCCCCAGGCACTGCTTTGCCCCCGAGTGCTAATTTGTCTCCAGGCACTGAGAACCGTTGCAAGAAAGCACCGAAAGCAAAAAACTCTGTCAGAGCCATACACTTACTGAAAATGAATGAAAATCAGTTCATATATAGCTACAACGAAGCGGAGGCGTCTGTGCTCCAAATTGCAGTCTATCGTTTACCTACCGCTCGATTGAAAACATATTCCTGAATCCATCCCAAAATTTAATCTTCCCCGCAGAAAAAAAACAGACTTATACTAAGGAGAACATATACAAGTTGACAGACACGACTGAGTATTTATATCTCTCCCAACTTCGTTGGCAGAGGTGAACAAGAATTTTTTAAGATGTAAAACGAAGCAAGTATTTAAATCGTACTACTAAACGAAAAAGCAATCGCTTGAAGCACCAAATTTGGTACGAATGTAAGAAATTTGAAAGCCCTGGTCATAACCAGTGTCCACTTATTATTTGTTGAAGCCAGTATGTACAAAACTGTTACATAGTTCAAATTTTATTCCTATGATAAAAGTATGTGAGCACTGAATGCTTGTATAAATGATAACTCTGTTTCAAGACAATTTTGGCTAAGCCTATATTTCATGGTTTATAAAACTATGTTTTAACATGGCACAAGTATAATTGCATTAGGCAAGATTTTATTCAATACTTTGAACTGCTTTGTCCAGGGTTGTTTCTATTGAATAAAACATGAATGAATATTTGAATGTATAGAGATAATCCAATTTTTTTTTTTGAAAATGTATTGTAGGTACTAGAAATTGAATTTATGCAAATCATTTGACTTTGCCTTTTTGATATGAATGGAACTATTCGTGAATATTGAAATGCAATTCACATTCTCTGGTATAGTCGAGCCTGTTTAAAGCAACTACAAACTAGTTAGAACCCGTTTTAGTAAAATATTGCTGGTGACCGATTTTTATTTCATTGGAGGTTATGGGTTCCGTACTGATTACGAGACTGCAATACTACTGCAATAAGGTGGAGCCGAGTGTTAGGCTGCGTAGGTACTTCATTATTTTTGCATTATGTCCGCGCATAGATTTCAATGGTACACTACTTGCAAAACGTGTGTGTGCATTCACACATACGCAGTTTAAATGGAACTATGGTCGTAAGCAGACGTCAAAACCGAAACTGCGGAGTGATACAAACAAGGCGGGGTGATAAAAAATAAAAGAAAAAAGGGCGAATCGTCTAAGTTCCGTGAAGTCATTGATAAAGATTTTCAGACCGACGGCTCGAAAACCTGATACCATCCTCTTCCTTCTGATTACTCAAATTTTATCCCTGGAACCCTTTTTTCTGCAACGGAAGACTGGAATATGCTTCTTTTCAGAGGCGTAGCCAAGGGAGGAGTAGGTAATTTGAAGAAAAAGTCAATGGAGATGGGGGTGCGAAAGCTTTATAAACTATGGTTTATCTACAGTATTTCTACTGACATTATACAATAACAAGGATATGTTTGTACGTACATGAATTGCATAAATAATAATTCAGCCTTAGGGGTTGTTTTTCACCAATTAAGTGATAATGCTTGTCTATTTATTACAATTTTTAAAATCTTTTTTCATCAAATCTCATTAAATGTTAATGGGGGGCCCCACAAGGAGCCTAGCCTACAGGCCCCCGAATCTCTAGCTATCACTGCTATGAATAGATTTTTTTTTCAACCTCTGTTTCTCAATGTCTCCCTGGGAAAGGGTTGGATCGTCTTGCTTGTGTAATAGAAATTCACCCGCTGAATTTTTCTGCCACACCCAACAATAATCTCAGCGAGACAAGTTTCTCCTTCGGAGGTCATGACTTATTGAGGGAAAAAAACTATCTTTAATTTATTCTTACAAGGGAAGTGCCGATCCAAAGGTGCATGTTTCGAAGGGCCCAGACTTTAAGGTCTGTGGAGCAGATTACCATAATTGTCGAGTAAATTAATTTCCGTCCGTCTTACGAAAGTAGGGCTTCGAAGTATTTCGATTATTTCTCTTCAGTGTTGCCAGTTTTGATATTTTATATTTTGGTTTGCGTATGGTGAAGTGAGAGACACCACTTCGGGTGCATGTCACCTGTAATTCTTGACAAACTCCGAGACCAGGAAAAAAAACTGATATGTGAGCCTGGGTAGGGAGGGCTGATCCCATGGCCAGCATAATGGCATTTACTTATATAACAACAACAACAACAACAACAACAATAATAATAATAATAATAATAATAATAATAATAGTAATGATAATTATAATAATGATAATAATGATGATGATAATAATAATTGGTGTGCGATCTTCAAATTTCATTTCGTTTCTCTTTACAGAAACCAACATCAATGTTTTCGAATTTGTTTTACATTTGAATCTTGACCGAAGAAGACATTCGACATAACGAAAATTTTCAGTTTTTGGTTCATTATATCTATTATATCAGGCATAACTCTTAAGGACAGGAAGGAAAAGGGGAAAAGTAGTGCTTATCAATAGATACGATCATTCCATCAGACAAAAACCTATCCGTAAACGTGATTGAAAAACTGTCTAAGTAAAAAAACTCTAGAAATTGAGATCACAAAACGTGGCAACTTGAGACAGTTACAATACCAACAAATATCAAGTTAGAATACTAGGAAACCCAAGCATCTATGAGATACAAAAAATTATCTTCACTTGCACCGCCTATATCCTTTGCAAAGCGTTGTCCATGAAAATATTTCCTGTTATATACGTACCGTCTTTTGTGTTGCCTTCTGTATTGGTCTTGTATTGACCCCTACTTTTGTATATATGAAGATGAAAAACAAGGGCCAATGCCCATTAAGTCATAACATCGTTGCCTGCCTCAAGTTTCAAGCCGAAATTCGGCGTGCAATGAATATCACATCAAAAGGAAAAATAAAAAAATAAGTTCAGATAATTCAGTGTTACAAATTTTAGATGGTTGACATCTAGATTTGGATAATTCTGAATGTTTTATTTATTCTTATTGAAATTCTCTAGAACTGCTGAACCAAAGAACCTCCAAATCGAAACGGCACTACCTTGTGCGTTACTAATATAACTGTTGATTTGTCTAGAAGCTATAAAATGAAGTATTGTAACACAATAATTTTGAATGACGGCCGAGTCCAAGTCATTATGCAAAAAGCATCGAAACGTTAGGAGGAAGTTAAAAACTAGTCGAATTTGATGAAAATGAAAAAAAAGCGTTTGAAATTGAAACCATTAAAATTTGCGCCGGAACGTAACATAAGTAAATAAGAAATGAATAATTGAATAGATAAATTGAATAAAATGGGTAACGGGTCTGGTTAGTCATTCAATAGAAAACCGTCTCATAACCAACGTCTTTTTGCTGCGTACTTTGTTTGGGGGAATCAATTACAAAAAAAAAAAAAAAAGAAGATCGGATGATAAACGAAAGAATTACTTTTGTTTCGTTGGACAGTGATCACTGGAAAGCTGAGTTTTCGAAAAAACACGAATTGAGGAATCAGTTTAATATAAACTTACTTTGAAAACTGACCCCCACCCCGTCTGAAAAGGGACTCCTAAAAAAACAAAAACATCGTTTTATCTAGACCTAGTCAGGAGTGAATATTTAAAGGGTGTGGCCTGTACGATAGATAAATACATAGCCAGACAGACAGACCAACTTGAAAACTGGAAGAAGCCTCTGTTGACAGTTTTGGTTGACGGTTTCTAATAAAATACTGTTCGTTATACGGATGTATAAAGTTTTTCTTTCTCCCCCCCCTCTCTCTCTATCTCTCTTGCTCTCTTTCTCTGTATCTCTTAGAGGCTTCTCTTTCTATCTGCTTACTTCCTCTTTCCCTCTGCCTTCCCCCTCTCTTTCTCTCTCTCTCTCTCTTTCCCTATCTCTCTCAGAGGTGCTCTCTCTCTCTCTTTGTCTACCTGCCTGTCTGCCCCTTCCCTCTCTCAGAGACTGTCTCTGTTTCTGTCTGCCAGCCTGTCCGTCCCCCTCTTTCTCTCTCCCCTCTCTCTCTCTTTCACTATATATATATATATATATATATATATATATATATATATATATATATATATATATATATGCATGCATTGTATATGTGCGTAAACTTCGAGCCGAGAAAATATCATTAGAAAATAACGAAAGAGAAGAATTAAATATAGTAATCAATATGGATAAATGTATATAATTTCTGCCAGTCTGTTCCCCCTCCGCCCTCTCTCTCTCTCTCTCTCTCTCTCTCTCTATATATATATATATATATATATATATATATATATATATATATATATATATAAGAGCTGTCCAAAAAGAAAGCAAAAGTTTGAAATATCACATAAATGAGCCGTTTTAGCGTGGTCGCTATTATTGTGTTGTGTCGCATTGACTTGAACCTTTTATATATCTAAAAAAATCGCATTTCATCTCATTGGTTAGTTTTAACCTTCACATATCAATGAACGTATGTGTGTGGTACGTTTGGTGGTTTTTCTTTCCAAATCAACGGACAACAATGACATAAAGAAACTGCATTTTATGAACCATTTTCGACTGATTTTCACAGATTCTTATGTCTTCAGAAACTCTATGGAGAGTCACAAAAATGAGAACTGCCAGGGAGTGACCCATACCTTAGTTTCAAATTGAATTGTGTACCTACCTTAGAACCATGGTTAGCAAACTCATCTTGCAGACTGATTCAGCAGAGTAGTGAATTTGATCTTCATTGTGTACCCTACTACTGGAGCCTTGTGTTAGACTAAAGTATGGTGAATACCGTTGGGTAGATGTTAAAATCTAGTCTGGTAGGACATTGCCATTATAACGTGTTCGATCTTTTCTGGAGTTGAAACATACTAAACCTAGACTTGTGAATAAGTTTTAGATATAGATTTATTGCAACAAAAGCGAGAAAAACTGTGAGAATTCATTGAGGGAACTTGACCAGAGGTTTCGAAACTGGGCTCAACGGACCACCATCAAATGATTCTTGGTGATCCACACCGTCGTTCCCTCTGACGTATCAAATATTGTGACGGAGAAACGACATCATCTATCGCACTATTATCAAAAGACGTAATTATTGTGCACAGACCCGTACCATATATCAGAATTCCGACAAATGTAATCCATTTGCTTTTTATTGTAGTCCATCGTTCAGTCTAAAAACTAAACGCTAAAAATATTGATCCACCAGAATATTTCCTTTACAGATGATCCTCAAGATGATCCTTAAGTTTTCAAACTTTCGAAACCACTGTACTTTATGTGCAAGTCTATTAGCTTCCCTATTCTGGTTGGCTGATCCTTTAATCGCGCGATTGTATGCGGTCTTTACTGACGAGTCCGATTTCTACCGAGGCAAATAAACGCAAGGAAATCATCCCAGCAACAACGGATGCAATGGTTGAAATATAAACTGGTGCTTCATAGTCGGAACAAACAAAAACAATTACGTAATTTATGTCTCACTCAGTATTCAACATCAGTTACCGATCTTAATCTTCAATGGCGGGAGAGATTTGTTGTCTTCCGGTATGACGGATCAAATCCAGCCACTGGTGTGGACGAAGCAAGACTGGATCTCTTTGTCCACAAGCAGAAGCCGTATAACTCAATCAACCCCCACCCCAACAGGCAGCCGATAGTGAGCAAGCCAAGCGTGCTGCTTATCAGGTTGGGATTATCTAGGACCAGGCACCATCTCCAGGCCAGACAGCAACAGTCTTGCTGATTGGGGATGGACACAGAAGGAGATATGTTTGTCGATATTACCCCTAATTATAGACAGCTGTCATGAACTGACAAAGTGTTCCTATAAAAAGGTCGCAACCGGAGAGACAAGAGCTCGAACTCGGGGCTTTCGTACACAGCACTCTGCTGCTACGCACATTAAGATTTGCAGCAAGACGAACATTCAGATAGGCACAATACTATTATATAGCAATCCTATTTTGCTACTCCAACTAAATCATGTTGGCAATCCTTTTTGTTACTTCTCTATCACGAATATTATATCACTACAATCATTATACAAGTGTTAAACGAGTAACAACTATTCTAGAATGTTTTAAAACATGAAAAAAATGACACCATAATCCTTCAAATCGGCCTACGACGCACCTTTTTATGAATAAAAGAAATAGCCTCGGGAGGCCAATATGACAGCCATCTTGAAAAATTCAAGTGGCTAACCAAGCAGATCTTATCAAAAGCTTCGGAATAAACAGCAGATTTCATACTTGTATCACAATGCGTACTATACTTCTGTTATCTGCCTCGATAGGCTCCTATGTGGCAGACCGGACACATTTTCTTCATTAAAAGAAACAGAGAAAGGAAAAATAACGATATCCATCTTTATTTCTATTATTATTCGGACCATCTTCATCTTGGTTGTTGGATGGTCCGAATAATAATAGAAATAATAATAATAGAAATAATAATAATAATAATACCTCATCTCAAAAATTCAGAGATAATATCCATCTTCCTCAACTTTTCAAAGATTATGACAAGGCAATCGCCTCTCTAGTTTGATGCTGTTTTGACATGGGTTTCTTCAGTTTTTAAGTTGATCTAGATTGTTAGTTGACTGGTTGATTGGTTATGTATATACGTATCACGCCTTCAAACTGTATCAAAGGAACTTGAGTACTACGTTTACTCTATTTATATCTACTAAAACTGTTTTCTTTGGTTTTTTTTTTTTCATTTTTTAAAACACCATCCCCAAAACAGGTATTTAATGAGGGTATGTTTCAATTTGCAATGTAGGTTCATGCTAAATTTGTCCCTCAGTTTGTATCCAGAAGCATTCGCGATTGTTTTGGTTTTTTTTGTTGTTGAAAAATTCAGACTTTTTTCAATAATCACTGCCCAACGAAAGGCAAGAGAAGTAACTACTTCTTGGATCATCCAATTTTTCAATTGATCACCCCTAACACAGCATGCTGCCAAAATACGTTGTTAACGTGACGTTTTCTACTCAGTGACTAACCAGAATTGTTTCTTCTTTTTAAATTCAGCTGTTTTAGTAATTTTGTCCCGTTCTTTTTTTTTCTTTTTTTTTTAATGCTTTGTTTTTATTGCTTACCGTGTATCACATTTAGTTCAAATCGTCCAGTCATAAAACACCCACTCTTCGTCGGCGTTATTTCCGGACTGCAGGTTGCATTTTCTCCCTAAAACGCAAATTACACATGAAATGTCGTTTTTTTTTACAGCATAGAGAATAATGTTGAGAGTGGAAGATTTACTAATGTAACCGCGTTTGTCTGTCTATCTGTACTGTATGGTTTGGCTCCGCGAACGAAGATTATTGGGAGAGTTTTCCACATCTGTAGCGCCATAGACTGCGGCGCCTGTGAGCTGAATAACCCTCCAGTCTGAGCAATGGAGTTTTTAAAAGTTTCAAGTTCACTTGCCCAGTTCCAACCTCGCCCTTGAAAACAAACGTTTGCATACTACGATCCACTGAGTTGGTAAGGATAAGAGCTGGGTCCTAAGATCGTATGTTTGACGGGAGTGTCCTTCTACAAGCAGATGCTTGCTTGCAATGGGAGTCGGTCGACCCTTTGTGGGAGTGTTCCGAAAGAAAATCAGGACGTGTGACTGTCAGCAAATTAAAAAACAGAGTGCAACTATCTCCAGCTCAAAGCACAGATCCTAATTCATTATTATTGAACGTTTTTGACCCCTTATCAGTGATGGTGTCTACTGAAAAAGTAAGACTTCTTTCAAGCACGATTTCAAATTAGAGCATAATACTGTCTAAGCTGCTGATAATGTCAACAAACCTTTTGGTGGGAACCCAATTGCAGTGCCGACTGTTCAGCATTGGTTCAACGGGTATGAGGTCTGGGAATAGAGATAACAATAATAAACCTCGAGTGTGGACCATATCCAATCTTAACGATGAAGAATCGCCCATAACACAGGTCAATGACACACGAATAACGATTCGATCATTTTTTGAAGACTTTGGGACTCCAGCCGCGATCTATCTCATTATTTCAAGGTAATTGGGGTAATTAGCAATAAGGAAGAATAAAAAGTTGGAAGAATGGGTCCCTCATGAACTGAATGAAATACTCCGTGGCAGTTCTAAACATCGCACCTCTTAACTGACTATATCTAAGCTTAGAGAATTGGGATATGAAGTCTTGAGGAATGATTCGCATACATGTTATCATCTTTACAAGCATTTCAAAGTTCTTCATAATAAAAGGCTGAATAATAAGTAAACATCGTATACGTTTACTGACTTGATGACCACTAAACCAAGAGGATTTTTATGGAGATGGTATATTATTATTATAGGATCGTTGAAAAAAGTGATTTCTTCAAATGGATAACATTTTGCTTAAATATTTACCATTTTTCGTTGTTTATATCATTATTCATCTTACTATTAAAGGAAACGACATTCATATACATAGACCTAATATGTGCTCATTTTTCAAAAGTTTTTGCACCTTTCTAGACAACAACCTCTATCTTGGATCTCTGGTTCTCAACCAGTGGTGGGGCTTTCTCCTAGAAGGAGGGATTCAGGTAAACCCAAAGGGGGGATGAGGCTAAGGCTTATAACGTAAACATAAAAGTCGTGTGAATGTCTTGGGCTTAAGGTTATACAGTACTTAAGATTATAGAAGTATAACTGTACAATCAAAAGTCTGAATATCCCTTAGCGGTGTTATTTATCAAAATTATTTCAAAGTTAGTTGTATCTATATAGAATTCTTGTCTTTTTGTGATAAGTTAGAATTTCAGATGATGTGTTCCTGACTTGTAACTGTACGATTATAGAATTAAACTAATCTTTAAAGCTGTCTATTTATACGCGAAGCAAAATAATCATTAGAAATCATTCTCTGTTGTGACTTACTAATATGAATGAGGATAAACTACAAATCTAATTGACAATAGTGGAAAGGTCGGAAACCTCTGAGACAAAGAATTATTCCGTGAATGATTCAATCGAGCATCCTGATCTTTGTTGTTTCAGTAACTACATCCAGGCCTTTGATATGTCATTTCAATTTTTGTCATGAATAGTTATTTTCTATAATTATCTGAATCATGGGGGACCCACTCAGAATCGACCTCACTTCACGATCTAATGGTTAGCGAAAATAGTATTGCTAAACATTGAGTTACCGGAAGTTCACAAAAATATTTCATTTGCCAAGATTAATTTCGCACAAGACTTGACGTAAAAAAAATTAAACAAACTCAGTGAGTAACGAACTCACTAAAAGTAGAGTTTCCTATGCTAGGGTAAATTTACTCCCCGGGGCCAAGTTTCGCTTATCAAGAGAGTAAATTTGCTGATTCTGGTTTAGGACATATTTTGAATCACCTTGGCTCCTCAAATGACCCGCCCGTGCAACCAACCAAGTGAGCTACATATTCATCTCTCTTTATTCGCCTGTGTGTCTGTGTCCCCGGGTGCTCTTAGTAACATTTTGGGGCTACAACCTTCAAAATCTACATGAGTACACCATTAGGTATCATCTAGGAATGTTTTTGTTTTTGTTTCTTCAGAGAAGCGCTTTGGGGGGTCTTCATAGTAATTTTAGACCAACAATGCCCAAATCTTGTGCTGGTAATTTTGACATTATCTTAAGAGATTTATTTTTTGAGATCATTTTAGATTACTTTTTAGATAATCAGTTCTGGTACACGTGAGGGTTACGGTGATTCATTTATGCAACGTACGGATTTTGAAATATAATTCAATAAATAACATTGTTATGTGTCATCATTATGGTTATTTGACCTTTAAATAATAATGTTAAAAACAGTATTTTAGAATTACTCTCTTGTCAGTTTTTTCATTTAGCCAGAAGCGTAAAAACCAAATTACTGAAGAAAACAGGATGGGGTAAATTTACTTCCAAAAAGTTGTCAGGGGTAAACAGGACGATAAAGGTTGGGAACCCAAATATCATATGGCATGAATACTCAGCTGAATTTGTTCATTAATCGTAAAGTCATGAATCTATGGAACTTTTCGTCGCGACAGATGATCTTGGCAGCCTTGGGACTTTGAGTTGCTAGGCACTTAGTATGGAGGACGTGTTTCTCTCAAGTTTCATCCCCCATACTTTTTGAAAACGCCAAAAGCTATAAAATGAAAAAATGCTCAATACGTTTGAAGATCAGTATAGTTGTGAGGGATGCCACCCCAACTGGTTTCAGTACTTAGTTTTCCCAGACAGTCACCCATCTAGATACTGACCAGGCTCGAGATTGCTCAACTTTAGCGATCCTAAGAAAACCGGTGCATGCAATGCAATTTGGCTATATGTAACCCAATGACAAGACATGCGAATGTATCAACTGATATTGGCTTAGTCTGGCAAAAGGCTAAATATGCAGGGGCGCTCACCAAGGTCTTTTGTCAAACTAAGCTAAACCTGGTAAGTATAT
Organism: Thysanoteuthis rhombus; assembly: GCA_963457665.1. NCBI lineage: Eukaryota > Metazoa > Mollusca > Cephalopoda > Oegopsida > Thysanoteuthidae > Thysanoteuthis > Thysanoteuthis major. The sequence continues at coordinate 11,976,580 of OY735236.1, read as the reverse complement.
CCGTACCTCACATAAATGAATCACCGTAGCCAGTAAGGGTCCAAAACCAGGTGATATAACAAATTATGTAAATGGATCTTTTATTCAAATCATTAAAAAGAATTCCCATACAAGATTTAGACCTAGTTGGTCCAAAATGACCATATGACCCTCTACCCCTCCCCCCCAAAAAAAACTGGTGCCTACACACGCAAATCTTGAAGGCTGTAGCCCCCAAGATGTGACCGAGAGCACCTGGAGACACACACACACACACACACACAAGTAGATAGACACAGATATTCAAAGAGAGGAGAATCCGTAGCCCACTTGTCTGGTTGGTCGAGCCATTTATTGATCTACTGTGTACAATATACTAGCTTACTTTCATTCAAGGACACTGTTGTGCGGGCGCTCAGTGAAGGTTGAACTCATTGAAGTGGGGATATCATAGGATTTCAGTGATTTTACAAAATTCCTAGGGATATCACGAATTCGTTAGTTTCACACTCTCATTGTAGCATAT
>OY735236.1:11966075-11973575 GCA_963457665.1 Thysanoteuthis rhombus | reverse complement strand
ATATATATATAGTCTGATAGAAAAGCTTCACAGCTTTAAACACTAAAGATGCAAAAGAATTTCTAAAATGTATGTCATTTCAGTCAATTATTTCCAAATATCTGTTAATGCGATGTACGTAATATTTTCAAAGGTTCTCATGTTTCACACAAAATTAGATATTATTGTACAATATGTTATTTTTTCTTGTCCGGATCATCAGTTGTTCACGATGTAACCGTTACGGGGATTGAAAAACAAAGCAGTTATTCTAACATGGTTCCCAAGCAGTGCTGATCAAATACCACCTCTCCCCCTAGCTTGGATTTTTATATTTAGCTATGTAATTTTCTGGGCTTTGTGATAATACATGTAGCTTGTTATTTTTATATTGGGCATTATCATAACATATTGTACATCCATAAGATATTTCTTACAACTTATCATTGACTTACTTACTTTGACTACCCCAAAACGTATAAATTTGACGATGAGGGATGACTAAGTATAACAACAGCTGTAACTCGTTGTGTTCGTGTCACTTCTGTGATGTGTTTACCCATGTGAAGATTAAATCTGTTATGCCAGATTCAATCTCAGACTTGCATGCAAACCAACTTCTGATATAATCAGTATGAATACTAGTAATTTAGAAAAAATAGAGAGAAGGTGTTTCAAAAAAGATCCAACCATCTTATTGATAATTTGTATCTAACCTATTTCAAATCTCAAAACCATTAATAATTACGAACAGATTATAAGAAGATGCTAATTACACACACATTTCCAACTTTTACAATAGTACCCATCCCATTACACAAATGTTCCCTCACCTTAGAAAAACGAAATATCTGACATAACACAATGGAATGGATGCTTGAATCAGGCTAGCTCTCGGTGCAGTCATTGCAGCTGCTATCATCTCTAAATTCATTGTTGCCACATGACTAATACTGTTGCGTATAATTTGCATGCTGGTTAATTTTACGTTCTTACTCTTGGGGTTACGTCCTGTATGGACCATCGTACACACACACACACATACACACATATATGTGTATCTATTTATATTTGTGTGTATGTCAAAATTCTCGAAACAAGCCGTCGTATAACAACTGATGATCACAGTGATACTTAGCAGACAACATTAGAATCCAAATCTAGATAACAAATAAAATTCAAGGTTTCTTAAACCGAAGTATCTACATAAACAGCAATCAGAAAGCGACTAACTTGCAAGACGACACATTGTAGAATGATTTGGGGGACTGTTTTCATAAAAAAATTATGGAATCTCTAAAACTAAAATGCTTTTCCAGCTAAATGGGAGAGAGGGAGAGAGAGAGAGAGAGAGAGAGAGAGAGAGAAAGAGAGAGAGAGAGTAAGAGAGAGAGAGTAAGAGAGAGAGAGAGAAAGAGAGAGAGAGTGGAAATCTATGAACTCAAGTCATAATTTTAACTTAGTGTATTACACTCTAACGTTCTTGGAAAAAGCATGAATCTATTTTAGTCTGTATCCTAGCTTATCATGAATTAATTACTCGGGGGGGAAAAACGAATCTTTGATTTCCTTCTCCCAATGTTTGTCTATGAACGTAAGTATGGACATCGGCGTTTTTTAAACGCCCCTGGATCAAGCTTCGTCACATAGATGAAGGGGTTTGAAAGTTGAAACCTTATAATCAATGAAGGATAATTGTACTGCATATTTGTTTTATGCAACCCTAACTTAACGTACCCATATAAAAATGGCATTATTCTTTGCAGGCAACAGGGTTGCCGCTAAGATGTATTCCAAATGTTACCTTTTTCCGTTGAAAAAATACGTCCTCCACCCGGGAGAGGTGGAAGTGCACACCCATGAATGAAAGTGTAAAATCTTTAACATGAATGTCCACCCCGTCCAATCTTGAACGGGTATCTAGTCCTTCTGCTTCTTCAGTGCTGGATTAATTGTGTGGCTGAGTTACATTTGCTACGTGCTCTGCAATTCCAAGAGCCCCGCGCTAAATGCTTGCAAGTTATTAATTCTGATTCACTGATTCTACACTCACATTATTACTATGATAATATTCAGCCTTCAACTTTCATGAATGGCTGGGCGTTTAGAATTACAAATCTCTACCAATTATGACTTCCAATTGAAGTTATTATTCTAATTCTGTAATCGATGGGCATGTGGTACATATGTGATACATATATGATGCATGAAAAAGAAAGTTGGTATTTAAAGCTGAAGTCATAGCTGCTGCACAAAAATAAAAAATAAAACGGACTAATACTATTACTGAAATATCAGTGATATTAGTAGTATCATGTGGCTGTACAAAAAGTTTTTAAAAATTGAATTACTCTCTAACGTAAGTAAAAATAATGTATTTCCAAGTAGAATAAAACATCTGCCAAAATTGTCAGCAAAAAATAGGTTTCTTCTGTTTTCAAGTTGGTCCGGCTAGCTGGCTGGCTGGCTGTAAGTTTGTTTGTATCATGCATATAGACCGCACCAATGAAGCTAGAGACTGAAAATTTTTATCTTTTCCTCTTATAAAATCAAAAAAAAATTCAAATTCTCCCCTCAATTTTTGGTGTGGGTACGATTTCCAATTTGTTGTACCAGTTCGTGCCAAGCTGTGTTCATGATTGTTTTCTCAAAATTCTGACTTATTAGTAATCTAACAGAAGACAAGAGAAGTGACATATTTATTGATCACCCCTTTTTCCAATTTTTTAATCGATCACCCCTAACAAGGTATGCCGCTGAAAGATGTCGGTTACGTGACGGTTTATATTGAGTGACTCACCAGACCTGTTTTTGTGGGGGTTGGGGACGGGTTTAAAATCTAAATCCACTTTATAACATGTGCTTCAGGGTCTTCCCTAACCTGATCCGACTTTACGTTTCTTCTCTCGTCAATCTGAACAGATAGAGTCCTTATTATTTTTAATTTCTGTGACTTCTTCCTCTTCATCCTAATTTATTTGTTGCCTTTCATTGCAACTGTTACGCTGGCAGTATTCCCTTCGGCAGTCAGTAAATCATGTTTGATTGGAAAAAAAAGGAATAAGCCTTAAAGCCCACATCCCCAACGGGAAACATCATTTTCGCCGGCCTGCACTACCTATCGAGCTACCAAGACTCAACATTAAAACAGGTTCAAATAACTCCTATTCTTCAACCCATTTCTTTACATTCTGATGGTTTCAGTATTTTAATGCACTATTTCTTTTTCTTTATTAGATAAAGTATTATAAATCATTATTTCAAAGTTGCAAACGGTAATAATGATAAATAATACTTCGTCTAATGAGAGGAAAAACAATTCTTTTCATGCACTGTTGGAGGAAAATCGGCCTGAGTGAAAGTTGCAATGAAAAATTAGTAATATTCCAGGACACGAAGGTAAAAAGTTGTCATTATCTTTCATTGGATTATTTTTTATACTTCATCTAATAGAAATTAAAAGAAAAACGAAATGATGTAAATTTGCCATCTGTCATTTGTCATTTTGTCTACGAAAACATTTTGATGCTAGGATAGCGTGTGTTCCTCTGTCCATAACAATGGATTATTCCGCTTCTAAAAAGAGCAATTTTGCTGATAAAAAAAATTCTCCGACATATCATTTGAAACTATGGATTATTGGACTTTTTAAAAAAGATTTAAGTTACTTTGACAATAAGATCTCAGATGAAATTGATGTGGCGCAGACAATCGTTTACACTATTAACAGCTTTGAAATAGTGAACTATTGATTCTTAAAGTAAAATAGGGGATGTAAAGGAACACACTAACACACACACACAAACACACACATATATATATACTTATAAATATATATATATACTTATATATATATATATATATATATATATATATATATATATATACTTATATATATATATATATATATATATATATATATATATATACGCCATGCTCTTCCATAGGAATTGAGCACTCTGGTGGATGAGGAATTTCTGTGTAAATAGACATATTGCTTAAATTCAGCCTTACGGACTGTCCAAGTTCCGTAGTCCAGAGGTACGATATATATATATATATATATATATATATATATATATATATATATATATATATATATATATATGTATATATATATATATATATATATATATATATATATATGTATATATATATATATATTATTCTTAAAAAAATGGAAACATCTCTTAGAAATTCAAGCATGTCCGTGGATTTTTTCACATGTATGCAAATTTATTCTGTTTGTCACTGACACATCTCAAAGGTTAGTTTACCTTCCTATCATAACATAACAATGTATATTGTGTCATATAAACTTTTAAACTTTATATCCAACCACTCTTAAAAACACTTTGGGTTGAGTTGGGACTTAAAAACTAAAATATAGGATACTAAATAAATTGATTAATAAATTAAAAATTAATTGCCTAATAAAACCGCATACAAACCAACTTATGATATCTATGAGGATACTAGTTAATTGGAAAAAGTTATTCCTCGCTCTCTCTCTATATATATATATGTATATATACACACTGTTTTTGGCGCTATCTATGATGAAGATGCTCAATTTTTAAAAGAATTTAAAATAGAGCGTAAATTGTTGTCTGTTGAAGGCATGAAACTGATCAGTATCAACAAAACTATAAATATCTATTCATGTACCTCTCTCTCTCTCTCTTTCTTTCTCTCTCTCTCTCTCTCTCTCTGTATATATGTATGTATATATGCACACACGCATATATATATATATATATATATATATATATATATATATATATATATATATATATATATATATATATATATATATATATATATAATATGAACTCTAGAGAGTGAGACAGATTCAGGAGTCGAGTGAATGGAAGTTGAATTTATTTATCCGTAAATGTTTTTATCAATGGTGTGTGTGTGTCTGTGAGTGTGTGTGTGTGGTTGTGTGTGTGTGTGTGTGTAAGTGACACCACAATTCAAGAAAATAAAAAAAAAAAGCTGCACTTTTAATTTTCGGCATGGAAAAGATTCCAAAATGACAGGTCTCTTTTTTCACTTCATCAACTGTCACATTGGAACTTACTGAAACCACGAGACGTGGCCAACAGAATGTGACGGACTTCTGGAGAAGCGGATAATATTCTCAATTTATTATATATTAAAAAAAAAATGCTTACACATACACACATACACACTTAGGTTGTTACAGACACATACGTGTGCTTGCGACACAGCTATCAGATTTAATGCCTTGTGTAATATACTAAAGATTTTCTCCGCTATCCGAAAGTAGAAGTCTCCTGTGGTAAGCCGAAATGGCTCAAAGCGGAGAAGCAATTACTATGAGTTAATACAGGTGTTTATTCTAACATTCCCAGACCCACAAAATGGTAATGGCGGTATGCAAAAGTGAGTGAATTGGCATTAAGTACAGGAGACTAGAACAGGGGCGTCTGCAGTGTCTGCATCAAAGGTCCAGATCGCTGGAAAATTTGCCCTGGACTGGAGTATAGGAAAGAGAGGGAAAGACAACACGCGCTTCCTCTATAACTGCTTGCTGAGCACCAGCGCTAAAAACTATTTTCGTTTTTCGCCTTTTTTCGTAAAAACGAGACTGAGATCCGAAACCAACTTTCTTAAAGCGGGGAACCCCAGTGTACTCTCTCTCTCACACACACACATATATATATAGTACATATTGTACGAATCAGGTTTACAATATAGCATAATATAATGTAATATAAAGCAATGTTTAATATGTGATGGATTTATTTCATAGAGTGCTCGATACATTCAACTTTATACTCCGAGAAATAAGATGTTATAAAGTAGAGCTGGAAATATAATAAGAAGTGGATTCGCTACACAAACAAGTTTATGTTTCTGCCTTTTTTGAGCGTCTCTCATATATATATATATATATATATATATATATATATATATATATATATATATATATATATATAAATATAAAGAATTGTGTTATATTATATTGAAACTCTTGTTTGAAATGATCACCCGTTTTTACACAGTGAATGTGCCGTTTGGCCAGAATGGTTACAAGTTGCTTTATATGATACAAAATGTGCCATTTGGTTCAGACAACGTAAACAGAATAAACAATAAAAGTAGATAGGGCAGTTGCAGGGATCGAACCTGCGACTGACAGGGTAGCTGCCTCAACGGAACATTGCTCTTACTATTGAGCTAAACAGCCGCCGGTTATGTAATTCGATTCTTGCACTAGCCTCATTTTCTCATATTGTTTATTCCATTTACGTTGTCTGGACCAAATGGTACATTCTATATAATATAACGCAATTTACAATCTATCTGTCGGATCATTGATGTAATTCTCAAAAACACACACATATATACACATGCATTTCTGTGGAAACATATATATATATATATATATATATATATATATATGTATGTGTGTGTGTGTGTGTGTGTGCACGCGTATATATAAGTGTATACGTATATGTGTGTGTATGTGTGTATATAAGTATATATTTGATGATTTTAGAGGTTGATTTATCTATGACGATAGTACTCAATTTATAAAAAAAAGTAGTGCGTATCTGGATAGGTATATTCAACTTTGTTAAATTTGAGATATATATGTTTGTGTGTATGTATATACATATATTGATTTGTGTGTTTGTGTGTGTGTGTGTGTGTGTGTGTGGTCTGAAAAGCTCTACCGTTTCGAACACAAAAGTAAAAGGTTTTGTTTTTTTTAAATTTCTGTCATTTCAGTCAATTATTCCAAGTATCCGTTGATGCAGTCAATGTCAGATTTTCGAAGGGTGTTATGTTTTATACATAATTAGACTTTACACACACACACACACACACACACACACACACACATATATATACATATATATATATATATATATATATATATATATATATATATATATGAGTGTCCAAATTACGCCAACGAGAGAATTGGGGGCGTGCTGATACTTTTGAATCCATACGAAAGTTCGGATCAGGAGAACTAGCATTCTTTCCATTCACAAATAAAAGCAAAGAGCCTTCACATGAATAATTTCGCACTAAATAGCTCCGGGTCTAATCATTGTTTATAGAACGTAATTGGTCTAAAAGACAATTCCCTCTCGCCCTTCCGACTCCCTTTCTCTATTTCTCCCTCTCTATACTCCGTCTCTCTTTTATTTTCCCTTTCTAAGTCTTCCCCTCTTCTCTAATTTACTCGTACTTCCTCCCCCTCTTATTTCCATCATCCCCTCCCCCTTGCTCTCTCATTTTTCCCCCAGTCTTTCTTGCATGCTGGAAGTCAATTTCCCTCGGTCATTCTCGCTTTGTCTCCCCCCGTCTCTCAATCTCTTTTCTCCAAGCCTCGCTCTCGTTTTCTCCTTTCTCTCAGTTCCCGTTCTTTCCTCCCTTGCACTATCGTTCTATCCTTCCTCCTACTCTTTTGCCTCCCTTCCTTCGACTCTCGTCCTCTCCTCTGTATTTTCTCCCTTTTTTTTTCTCTCTGTCTTTTTT
>OY735236.1:11893575-11963575 GCA_963457665.1 Thysanoteuthis rhombus | reverse complement strand
ACGCACGTGGAAGGGGACGCAAGTGCAGCTCACGTGTTCACACGCGCATGCGTAGAGTGCACTCCAGTGGCGTAGCTAGAGATTCGGGAGGTGGGGCCAGGGGGGTGCTTGGCTCCTTGAGGGAACCCCTTCGAAATTTGGTGAGATTTGATGGGAAAGGAAGAATTCGCAATAAATGTAGACAAGCACTATCACTCAATTGGTGGAGAAAAACAATCCAGGAGACTGAACTATTTTTTTTATGCAATTCATGTAAGTACGAATATATCCTTGGTATAATGTCAGTAGGAATGCTCGAGCTGAACAATAATTTTAAAAGCTTTTGGAGGGGGCCCTCGATTGGGGCCCCGGGACGTTTTCAAATATCCCCTTCCCTTGCCTTGTCGTACCCCGACTATGCCTCTCAATGCACTGAGGCAGACACAAGTATCAACGGACACGCCCCGCTCATGCTAAATTGTAAGCAATATGTGAGGTGCAGAGTGGCATAAGGGTTACCAGTACAACAAAATCAGTTCGAGTTTCGGCTCAGGGTGTTTGCATCACCTTCACTCTGGTACTGTTTGGAAAGGCATGAATCCACTGCAAATGAAGAAGACTCAAGTATATTAACGGACACACCGTGCTCATTTATTCTTGTGAGGAGATGCAGAGTGGCTTAGCGGTGACTGGCACGGAAAACAGATAGGCAGACCCGGTTAGAATTTTGACTAAGGCTAATGCTGTTGAGAAAGGCATGAATCCATAGCTTCTCCCAGTTATGAGTGAAAGGCGGGACACTTGGAGACCTTTAGCCCTGAGAGGCAGCTTAACTAAGAAAAGGCTCCCATAGGAAAAGAACTAACAGCTTTGCAGTTACCATAACTGGTCCAAAGCCCGGGGAAATGAGGGAGACTGAGCGAGGGGCAAGCAACTCAAATCCGTCGAAAACTATTGATACTGAAACCACAGTAGAGCGGTTGGAGCAGAAGCGCAGCAGGAGGGAACAATTGCCCGCGGACGCAGGTATAAATGGGGGTGGCAAAATTTCCTCTGAGCTATACTGTCTGTAAATAATTATGCTTTCCCCTAGGATATCGTGCAACTGCTCCTGGGCACTGTGTTTGCCCACGGGCGCTGTCTTTTGTGATTCAGAATTCTGATTTTCAAGGTTGGTCATCCGGACTTAAAAATTGTTGCTACACATCCTTTCTGATCTCTCAACGGGACCTTGCACAAGATTTAGCTAGGCTTGATCAATAACAATACAAAAAAAAAACTCAGTGCGTGTTTTTTTCTATTAGTACCAGGTGTTGGTGTTCGAACTCAGTTAAAGCTTTGATTTCGAATGCTGATTTCCAAGGTGAACATATCACAGAAATGAACGCAACATTATCTTCCTAACTCCAATTTGACATTGTGACGTAATAAGCTGAGTACATACCAAACATTTTGGAGCTTTGGAGACAGTTCTGGACGACGGTTTCTAATAAATTTTACAAGTGAGAGCCACAGAAAATTGTTGAAAATCAGAGGAGAGACCTTCTCGAAATTTGCAAGTGCAATTGTTGCATAACAAAACTTATCAATTTCTTGATCGAAAAACAGGCAAAAATTGAAAGTGTATCATATACCAGGGTTTCTCAAAGTAGTAGTTGGGACACCAACGGGGATCATTTAAAGATTATTAGGGGTTGCAGAAATATTTGAAAATTTTTAAAGAATAATTATTGAGTACTCTTTTGATTAAAATTCGTGAATGGTCGTTTTTGGCGTTTTTGTGGCCATTTTTGTCTTTTCTCAAATACAAAAATGCCAAACTCGTCCATTCTCTTATGAGTTCAAAAGAGTTGATTTTTTAATGATGTCACGCCATAAAAGACATCATATCTCTTTCTTTCTTCCTATTTCAGTTGTTTAACATAATTCAGACCGACCAATAGACCACCCGGCCGACCAACCAAAAAGCGTCTAATTGGAAAGTGTAGATATATCTAAAAAATTAAATTCATTATAGCTACATTTTAGTAATTTGTTTCGGAGCATTTTCCCATCATCTCATCGAAAACAGTCGTGAAAAATTTCGCAATTGAAAGAAGGTTGAGAAACTATAATGATCTGTGCAATGGCTCCGACGTGATGAAACATTCGAGCCAAAAATTGATAATCATTGCGAAAAAAGTATAAAAATTATCGTCTGATATGCAATATGATTAATTAGCAAAGAAAAAAGTTTTAGATATGTATGAAGTGTATACATTATTATGAACACTGTTTAGTTCGCTTTCTCTTTTTCTTTCCTTCTTCCTTTCTTCCTTATATTCTATTTTTTCATTCCAAGAATTGATTTTTTTCAAAGGAACAATATGACGTATTGTGATGTAAAAAAGAAGTAATCTCTTTTTCTTTCTCTCTTTTATTAAGATACAAGCTTTCTCTCTTTGTTGAAGAACGCTGCCCAGCTTGGGAAATGCAAAATTTATGAATATAAGTATGAAGTGTATACATTAGTCTTGATCACAGTATAATCAGCTCTCTTTCTTTCTAGTACTTTCCATTTTTCACCTCAAGAATTTATCTAAAAAAAGAATATGATGTAGTGTGACATAGAAATGTCCCTCTCTCTCTCTCTCTCTCTCTCTCTCTCTCTCTCTCTCTCTCTCTCTATATATATATATATATATATATATATATATATATATATATATATATTCTTCCTTTCTTATGCATGCTATGAACCGATTCAAATTGGGTCTGAAAGAAAGCTTTTTGGCTTTCAGAGAACTGTCCACATTTGCAACAATTGGAAAATGATCACGAGCAGGGAAGATACCGGAAGTGTCTTTTGGGATTTTATATCCCCAAAATTCTTATTTGAATGCATAAAAACATCTCACCGTATATACTCATCAAATATTCGACCTTTAGGGGGACAATTTTTTAAAACTGTAATTAGGGGGTCGGGTTTAAACGAGGTATGCTTTTGACAAAGTAAAAACTTTGGGCTAAGGCTGGACCTGCAAATTCGATTTAGGCTGGACGACGGAAGTCAACAAATATTTATTACTTTTCTATTACTAATGGACTTTATGTAAGGCGTAACCGAAACTGCTGCTGATAAATTGATGTTTCTTCCCTCCTTGCGTTGTTTTTGTATTTTGTGATAAAACGAATGATTATTTCTTTATCGACATTTCTTTTAATAATTCATTCGAGTAACATATTATAGATAAAAGTTTGTTGATAATAACTCATGTTTAAATAAATCTTACCCGGCAGCATTCATGCTTGTTTTCAGATTTTTGTGGTGATTCCCTACTAACAAAAGGTAAGAGAAGTACCTCATTCATTGATCACCCTTTTTTTTCTTCATTTTTTCTATTAATCATACCCATCAAAAAAGACCTGAGTTACATGATGGTTTCTATCGAGTGACTAATCAGATCTATTAGTTTATCAACCCATCATTGGCATCATTGAAATGGTTAGAGTTGGAACAGACATTGGCACCCATAAAAGTTGTCAACTTAACTGTTTTAGGGATAGCCTGTAGTGCCATGTACAGATTTTTTTTTCGTTCTTCAGTCACGCACAATAACTTTTTACATGTCGTTATTATAGCCACAAATGGAATGTTGAAAGTAAACAATCTTTAATGGCTTCTTTCACTAACGCCTTTATGTTTCTTGCCCTGCATTCGAGAGTTTTGATCAATTTTCAACCATAATTATGACTGTTGCAATGATGGTGACTGAGAATATTTTTTTCGTTCAGATATGACAACTTTAACATCTATATGACGTGGGACCCCCCCCCCAAAAAAAAGATAACAAACGAGAAACTGCAATGAAAGAGAGATGGTAGGGATGCCTGTAGAGAGTTGTCAACCAATCAGTTTCAGAGACAGTGCCATATACTGCTCTTTCATGTTCTTCAACCATGCGCATTCATTTTTTCGTTTAGTTTTTACAGGCATGAATGAAATGTTGGAAGTAGACCATTTTTTTCTAATGGCATTTTTTCAAACTGAAACGACGTCAGTTCTAAGAACGGTGGAAATATCATCATGTTGAGACCAGATTTGAATGGGTTAAAAGCGTTTGTAAGGAATTAGGAGACCCCAAGAAATAAAAATGTTATCTTGATGAGAGTGGGTTAATAAAAGAGAGAAAAAGAAATTATTTGTTTTTACGTCATACTACGTCTTATTATCACATTTTTTAAATCAATTCTCCCAAAAAACAAAAGAAAAAAAGAGGGGAAAAATAGAAAGCAGACTAAATAGTTTTTATTTTAACTTATGTATACACTCAATATATATATATATATATATATGTATATATATATATATATATATATATATATATATATATATATATATATATATATATATATATATATATATATATATATCTTTTTCCTTTTTCAATGAATTATATTACTTTTCGGTCGATATTAATCCTTTTATCTTTGATGCAATGATCATTAAATCTCATTTCAGATAAAGATTAAATAAAATATCAATTGGGAACAAATATTTTTAATATTATCAATATTTTTATTACAGAAATGAATACCAGCAAAAGTTGCCAAAATGCTGTCAAAATTGTACGTACAACGTTCCACGTTTTGAACAGAATCAGTTCTTTTTCTTGCTTTATACCGTCAGATTTGTTTTTCTTGTCCTGTATTTAAAATATCTTAGCAATTTTTAGCCGTAATCTTGCCACTATTTCTATATTATTTACGTGTGTTGAAAATTATGACGGTGACTGGGAATGTCCTCGTTTTTAAATACTCACATATGGAAACCTTAATTTAGATATATATGATCATACTAAAAGAGAAAGGAAGAAAGAAAATTGGGACGATATTAACAGATTTAGATCGAGAATATATATATATATATATATATATATATATATATATATATATATATATATATATATAGATAGATAGATAGATAGATAGATAGATAGATAGATAGAGAGGAATATTGATAGGTTGACAGAGATATTAACCAGGGGTTGCCCAGGGCATAATTCTGCTTCTAATAAAAGATGTACTGCCAACAAATACTATTACTGTATTCAAAAGTACACAAGAACTTTATAGAGATTCTCAGCTGCTTATGGACTTGATTTCCATACAACTCTTTCTTTCTTTCTTTCTTTCTTGCTCTCCTTCCTCTTCTTTACTTTATTTTCCCCTTTCTTCCTTCTTTTCTTTCTTTCTCTCTTTGTATCTTTCTTTTCCCTCTCTTTTCTCTCCGTCTCCGCTTGCTTTCTTTTTTCTTTGTTCGTTGTTTGTTTCTCTTCTTTCTTTCTGACCATCTTCTTTCCTTCTCCCTTTCTTTCTCCGTCTTCATTCCAACCACACTTCCTCTCTTTACGTCCTCTTTTTTCCCCTCTCGATTATCTGCTTCTCTTTCCTTGTTTTATTCTTCCTTTCTTTCTCTCTTTATCTGCTACCTCTTATTTTTTCCTTTTCATCTTTCATATCTTTTTAGAAACTGTCAACATAGGTTTCTTCAGTTTTCTAGCTTGTCTGGCTGGCTATGTATATATGCATGTATATATGTATCACGCGTACAGGCCACACTAATCGAACTAAAAGACTGGAAATTTAATTTCTGTTCTTTGAAAATCCATATCCTCATAAATAGAATTTCAGTTTGGGATTCAATTTGAAATATAAGTTTATACTAAATCGATTTCTAATTTGTATCCAGCGGCATTCACACTTGTTCTTTTCCAGATTAGGACACTTTTAATGATCACTGGCCAACAAAGATCAAGAGAAATACCTTATGCATTGATCACCCCTCTTTCCAATTTTTTAATTGATCACCCCCCCAAACAGATTGCACCCTAAAGACATTGGTTTCTATTGAGTGAGTAACCAGTCCTGTCTTCTCTCTTTGTCTCTTTCTTCCTATAGTGAATTCTAAGTAATAATTATAACCGTTCTTCACAAAGAATTTCTATATTTAGGGTTGGAAACCCAGTATGTCTACAAATGTCCCGTGGGTTTTTTGTCGTGGAACAGAATTGCTCAGAGATATATAGTTCTGGTCTTCATAGTTCTCCAGCATAACGTTATCTACTTCATTCTCGAAATAGACGCTTAAAATTTCTTTTTAGTAACTTGAGCTTTGAAATGATACGCCAGGTATACACTAGAAATATACTCATACATTTTTTCAAAATAGGTTTCTTCAAGTTTTTAAGCTGGTCAAACCGTCTAGCTATGTATTTATGCATGTAAGTATACTATTGAAAAATGAAAGTATAATCCGACAGAATATAAAAATGCATTATATTATTTGAAACTATTTGAAATGACCTCCCGTTATTACACGGAGAATGTGTCGACAGAAGTAGCTTATTTATTGATCACCCCTCTTTCCATTAATCCTTCAATTGAAGGATTAATCAGATCAGTCATATTTGTTCTTATAATTGTTTAGTGTGTTTGTTTCCAGTATATTTGAGTCATAATCCACTTCACCAGTGTTTACAAAACTTTGAAAACACGAGGAATCCTTATATGAAGAAAATATTCTGGTGGACCTCTATTCTCAGCATTTAGTTTCAGACAGTAATCAATGAACTATAGTAATAATAAACTTTTTAAGTTAAAAATCATTTCTATTCTAAATGGATTGCATTTGTTTGAACTCTAAACTATGGCACAGGTCTGTGAACAATAATTATGTTTTTCAATAGCTCTGCCATTGTTGATAATGTGTCTCGGCGACAAGATTCGCTATGTCAGGTTTAGCAGGAACATTGCTGCAGGCTCCACGGCATTATTTGTCGGGTCCCTATTTCGAAACCAATGTTGTTCCAGGTTTTAATAGTTCTCTGTGCAGAGGAATTCTTTGTCATGGTCTTTATTCGGTGCCTTTTGTACAATTGTTCGTGTTATCTATGGATAGATTAGTCTCTTAGAATATCCCCTTTTTTGAACGACGTTTTAGAAATCATATATTCTCTTGGAGGTCTGGATTTTTAAAATATTGTTTCCCAAAATAAGATATTATAAAATTTCTATTCAAATCTTTTGAACGACATTTTAACTCAGCTAATTCCTGAAAGAAAAAAACGTTCAAACGAAAGTCAATTGGAGCTAGGATAATTTTTTTTTCTTTTGACTTGGTGAAAAAATCGTTGGTACTGTCCATATTCAGTTACATATGTCTTACACTTTTCCTCTCTCTGAACGGTTTTGAAGAGGAGAAGGAGGTAAAATTCAAATTTCCATAGCGAATCATTGAGCAGAAAGGAGAAATAGATAAACCAATATATTTGATGACACTGGTCTTTATATGTACGCATATGTACGCATATATACATGTATATATGTATCACAGGAGAGTATCTATTCCAGTATATGCAGTATGGTCTCCTCTTGTTGGTTGGCAAATCACATGATGTCTGCGCAACCGGTTTTAGAGAGACTATATAAAATAGCTGGATATTTTCCGGGCAAACATCGTCCGTTAATGTTCGTTTCCCGATGAGATAAAATCTGTTCACACTTGTGCAGTATGGTCCGCTCTGGTTGGTCAATAAATTACATGATGTCTTTGCAACTGGTTCTTGAGATATCCAAAATGAATACTCTCCGGACAAATATCATTCTCCAACGTCAAGTACACTTAGGGAGAGCGTCTGTTCACGCATGTGCAGTACGGTCCCTTAGTTTTCGAAATGTACAAACTTGATTCTAAACCTTACGGACAGACTTGATGAGTCTTCGTAACAAAACTCCGCACATTGAATCGATTGAATTCGCCGAAATACATCACGGCCATGCAACCGGTTCTCGAGATATTGAAAATGGCTGGATACTTTCCGGACAAACCTCCTTTACAAATATTTGTAGTTTTCCGTGTGTATTTGTGGGAATTGTCTGCGCTTATCAGACAATTGCTGCATTGTCGTCGTGTGTGATGCAAAACACACAATGTTAGCTTCTGACCTCTGTTATCAGTAACAAAAACAGAGCCTCGCTAACCCCCAAATACAGGACACGCCCAACAAAGGCAAAGGCAGACTCCCAAGTGTAACGAAAAAAGAAATTAAGAAGTAAAAAAAAGTTTTCTCTTCTCTTTTTTTTTAATAAATAAAATAAACTAGTTACCTCAGCCAACGAAGTTTAAGAGGAACATGTATTCAATCGTGTCTGTCTGTCTTTCCGTCTGTTCTTTCAGTTCACAAAATCTCTTCACAAGTGCTCAATGAATTCCAATGAGGAGTCGTGGAACGGTGAGCAATGGGGTACATAGATTTAATCTTGGGGCGAATCCGGGAATATATTTTTGGCTGTGAGATACTTGTCTAAATTTTCATACATTTATATATACGCTTACAACTGTCCATACATCTCCAAAAGTTCTCAATGAATTTTAAACAATTTCCAATATGCGACGGAGGGAGTGATTACATTCTGGGGCGGATCCATGCACATTTATCACCCTCATATCGTACCTATATGTCCACAAAATCTCCAAAAGTTCGCTGTCTGTCCACACTATATCAAAAAGTTCTCAATTGATTTTTATCATTTTTAAAAATTTTTTTCATTACTCTAACCAGTTAACTTTATTGACTTCCGCGCAACTGATATGTATCATAAAAAGCAAAGAGAGGAGGCCTACCTCAACTGATAAATGGGACCACCATAGCCTCTTACTTCGTTTGGTATTTCGTTACTACGATGAGCAATAAGATTGTGCCTATCCCTTCTGATAATTGGAACCACCATAGCCTCTTATTTCGTTTGTAGTACCTCAATCAATAAGAGTTTTCATACAAAATTGCATTTTTCAGATATGGTCACATTATTCCTAATTATCAAAGAGTGCTCTTAAATTTCCTTTCCAAACTAAAAAAAAAAGCCGCGGAGGACAAAATCTAAAGCTTTTTCTCGCCCTAAACAACGGACTGCTTCATAATCTTCCCTCTTCGTCCCATGTTCAAAAAGATGTCCGACCTAACCTCTACAGATAAATGTTACCTCTATACATTCTACATTACTATAAATTCGCTATTTCATTACCACAAGAAGTATTGGGACAGTCTCTGTCTCTTCTGATACATGGAATCACCATAGCCTCTTATTTCGTTCTTTTGAGTTATCAATCTCGAACGCTTTCTTGAACGATTGTTTAATCAAACGTATCGATTCTATGTAACAACAGTCTCCGCGATGTTAGGTACTCAATACAATTGTCAGTGAGATCCACTTCCGACTTGCCAGGTCCGCCGGAGCTTCATTTTGTTAACTGCACCTGGTAATCCCCAGTGGTCAATATTCTAGGTGCTGACGGGGATTGATCTTACTTAATGTCAGTGATCTTACAGGAACCAATGTTTCCAACGTGATTTAGCCGTAAACCTTTAGCCCTGGGGAGGGATTCTTCAATCCTAGTCCTTGTGCTGAGCGTTTAGCTGAGAGTTATTGAGTACCATTTTTGAAGTCTTTGGGTGACTCTGCAGACGCGAGCACTATACTGCTAAGTTACGGTGATCGGTAGTATTTGCTGGCATAGCGAATTTTTTATGCAATTGAAAATGATGATTGTGTAGGTCGACAGCGACTGTATACGTACCTAGGATTGAAAAGGTTCGCAAACATTCTTTTTCTCTCTCTCTTTTGAACTATCTTCTTATTATTATTATTATCATCATCATCATCATCATCATCATCATCATCATCATTATTATTATTATTATTATTATTATTATTATTATCATTATAACAACAACATATACATCATATGATAGATAAGGTTGATGACAATGAAATGAAGCATTACATGATAATATTCAAAGTTATATGACGTGTGTATATCTAAATCAAGCGTTGAAAATCCTGTGCACCAGCTTAACCATGCCCGTAGCTTTGATGCGTGACTTTCACATAAATTAAGCGAAAAAATAAGCAACTAGACCGTATTTCCGTGTGTGGTTCGTAATGAAAAATGTTCAGGTTTTCAAACCAATCGTGACGTGCGATAAAAAGGGCTTACATTATAATATTGTGGGGCGTAAAAAATCGTGGGGTAAGCGAAATAAACCACCATTCATCGTGTCGAAGGTGACACCTTGTATATGGTGATCAAGGAAGGGAACCCTCCAATATGAGCACCATTACGAGAACCTAACAATTGATTCGAACAAGTACTGCACCCACTTTTACCAATCGAAAGCAATAATTGACAAAAGAGCACCCATAATCTGTTGAGAGAAAAGCATATAACAATGCATTATTTTCTTACTGTTTACAACCAATTGCTTAAATCTCTTTAAAAAAAATTTCCTTCTTTATTAAAAATTACACTGCTAGTATTATGTGCTTAGTTGTAGACAGCTATACTGTTCTGATTCTCTTTCAAAAGGTAGGTAGAACCCTAAAATCAATTCAGGCACCTACCAATGCAGGATTTTCTCATTCTGAGATTTAACTGCAAGGTCAAACTTACAGTCGCAACATTCACACAAAGGAGTGGCAGACCTCATTAGCTAGCTCACTTCTGACAGAGGGAAACTTCAGCCAACCTTACGACCTTGGGGCCCCTATCCGTGTTACCCCACTGGACCATAGGATGTAAAGCAGTGGGTTGAAAGGTGGGGATTTCACCGTGAAATTCCGCACACGAGCCCTGTCGTCTATGGTCCTACTGCTGTGGAAACCAACTCCCCCAGAAATATTCATTAGCGAAGGCAAGTCATTCATTCATATATATATGTATATTATAATGAGGAAATTAGGTAACCGAAAGAGATGAATTTAGTCTTTGTCTGAAAGAAAGATCATTGAATTAACTAGAAACAGGGAAAGGGGAAAACAGTTGGCTCTTGGTCCATTTGTCCAACTAATAGATAGTCGGGTGGATTGAGAGATTGAACACAGAATGCCAAGAAACAAATATCGAAGTGTATCAATGGAATGGCCCATTGAGATGTTACTAACGACTAGAATATTGTTTTGTTTCGTTTCAACTATATATATGGCTGATTTATTTAATAATTTAGAAAATAAAATATTTATGTAAGCAAGATGGTGTACAACGTGGAAAATTAAGTCTAAGGTTAATGAAAAAAAACGTCAAATTCTTCGGTTGAATATGTCAGAAGAAAATCAATTTGAAAAAGTGTTTCTGTGTAAATTCTTAAAGATGATATCATAAGTCGGTTTGCATGCAGTCCGAGATTAAAACCAATACAACAGATTTAATAATTACATGGGTGAACACTCAATGAAAGTGACACGGAAAACGAGTCACATCTGTTATACTTATTGATCCTTCATCGTAAAATACATTTTTAAGTAACTTACATAGGTAAGCCCCGTGTTTCGAAAGATCAAATATGTAGTATAAAAAAACATCCTTATACAATTCATTATGATAATACCCCGTGTAGATTAATAAACTATATGTATTGTGACATGAGCTATAAATCAAAATTGTAGCTGAAGTGGAGATGGTGTTTGATCAACACTGTTTGGGAGTCATGTTGATATAAATGTTTTATTTTCAAATCCCCGAAACAGATACATGATGAACCGATGATCCAAAGAGAAATTCACAAATAGTACCATAATATGAAATTCTGTGTAAAACATGGATGAAAATCAAGTTTTTATGGTAAAAATGACATTGCAACAGAAACCATTGTTATTCGAGACCTCAAAGACATCTGTTTGCGCAAAGTCCCTCCAAGAATTGACAGCGAAAATACACACTGAATGCGTACAACGCGAATTTGGTATAGAGACCACAATGTGATTGGATTTGGGGGTGGATTCATACAAAATTACCTCCCATACGTCATAGTTATATGTCCACACCACACAATATTGTCAAATGTTCATGATAATCCACTCAGAAAGTTCTCAATGAATTACAATGAAAATCTGTTGAATTATGGACAATACGCTATAAAAGAAGTGAACAAATTAGGGGATGGATCCATGCACAATTACTTCCCTTTGCAATGAACTTAGCAGAGGTATGCACTTTGTGCGTGCTATATAGTTTCATTATATTTTTTTTTAAGATTCAGATTAAAAACATTCTTACACTACCCATACCCATGAAACGTTGAAACCTGAACATTAACAGAACTGTTAGTAAAAGTAGGCTTATTCAATAATATAGGAGAATCGTGATGAATAATGAATGACATTAGTACAAAAAAATAACATAAGTACACTGAAATTCTAGATACCTTCGGAAGAAAGCCAGTACTGGAAGTGGGGTTCGGGGTTGACACCATGAATTACTTTACCAACTACAGGCCCGCCACAGCATACTAGCTGGAAACCGCCCGATAAGACAGTTTCAGCTGGTCTAATAAAAAACAAATCAAGAGATATTTCAACTAGAATTGAGATGATGATAAATTCTAGGGTCACTTGATTATGCACGTAGTGTATAAACGTTTTGGCTGTGTCCTTGAATTTTATCACTTCCACGCTTCGGTAGATTTATTGCTAAAGGTTTGTATCTTCTCTGTAGATAAGACACGTGGGCTAATCTGACCGGAAGTTGTCACACTTTGCTGACTGTCTGCAGAAGATCCACCTACGTCTTCCGGTCACTATCTTTACAGCTGAGAGAGACCGAGAGAGACAGAGAGACAGAGAGAGACAGACAGACAGACAGAGACAGAGAGATAGAGATAGAGAGAGAGGCAGAGACAGAGACTGAAAGAGAGACAGAGATGGATAGAGACAGACAGACAATATTTGGGGTAGGTAGAAGAACAGACATGGGGGGGGAGAAGAAATATGAATGAAAAAAAAGAAAGAAAGAAAAAGATGGTGAAGAAAGAAGACGGTGAGATAAATGGAGGAAGAAAAATGAAGGATCAAGAGGGGGAAAAAAGAAAAAGAAAGGAAGAAAATGCGGTGAAAATGAAGAAAGATAGAACAAGAGAAAAATGATACGACAGAGAAAAAGAAAAAGAAAGGAAGAGATAGGACGGAGACAGGAAGAAAAACAAGAAAGAGATAGGACAGAGAAAGAATTACAGAGAGTGAAGAAGACGAAGAAAGAAAGAAAGAAAGAAAAGGAAAGAAACCAAAATGAAGACGATGTAACCACAATCAGGCGGTGTCTTGTCATACGGACAGGAAGAAGATTTCATTCACTAAAAATGGTTTTAGATAACAATAATGCTATTTTGTCGAGGCCGGCGACTGGCCGAGGATGACATTCGTCGATCTTGTGTTAAGCACTTCTTATATGCAGAATCTTATATACAGTATCTATCTGTAGTGCCAGTCAGATTGCGTTGGAGGGCGGAAATATCACAGTTTGGGTCAAGGTTATTTATTATGTCGATTTTTTTGCCCGTCTTTTTGAATGACACTTCATTGACACGAACGGAAGAGAGGCCGTGTTTAATAGATTGTTGATATTTACGTAGGATGACCATCGTTAACTAGTGAAAACTATGTTGCATACTTCTTCTTCTTCTTCTTCTTCTTCTTCTTCTTCTTCTTCTTCTTCTTCTTCTTCTTCTTCTTCTTCTTCTTCTTCTCCTCCTCCTCCTTTTTCTTCTTCTTTTCTTCTTTTTCTTCGTATTTTCCTCTTTTCTCCTTTTTCTTCTTCTATTATCACTGCTACTACTATTATCACTACTACCATTAGCATTACTATTATTATGATTGTTACTATCATTATTATTACTACTACTACTATTAATAGTATAATTAATACTACTAATATAAGTAAAGTTATTACTATTGCTATTACTATCACTATCATCATTATCATTACTACGACTATTACTATTATTATTGTTATTATTACTGTACCTATTATCACTACTATTACTACTATTATTACTGAAAGTATTACTATTGTCACAACTGTTTTTATTACCACTATTACTAATTATAGTAGTATTAATACTACTATTATTGGCACTATT
This sequence comes from Thysanoteuthis rhombus, assembly GCA_963457665.1. Taxonomy (NCBI): domain Eukaryota; kingdom Metazoa; phylum Mollusca; class Cephalopoda; order Oegopsida; family Thysanoteuthidae; genus Thysanoteuthis; species Thysanoteuthis major. Next base: position 11,949,644 of record OY735236.1, on the reverse strand, counting down.
ATTACTACTGCTACAACTATCATTATCCTTATCATTATTATTATTATCATTATTATTATTATTATTATTATTATTATTATTATTATTATTATCATTACTATGACCATTACTATTATCAATATTGCTATTATTACAACTATTATTACTAGTACAATTATCATTATTGTTAGTAAAAGTATTTGTATAATTATTATTACTATTACTATATTAATAAAAGCATTATTATTATTATTATTATTATTATTATTATTATTATTATTAAGGCAGAGATCGACAGAACCTAAAACAAACAGCAAATACCGCCTGGGTGGATAAAGGGGTGAGACTGTAAACCACATAATCAGTGAATGTTGTGAACTTGCCCAGAACAAGAACAGACACGATAGGATAGCAACAGTTTTACTCTGGGAACTAAGCAAACGATTGGGATTCGACTATGCAGACAAATGGTATCTGCACAAACCGGAGACAGTCCTTGAAAATAGAAGCCACTGATTACTCAGGTATTTTGACATCTAAACTGACCGTGATGGGAAAACTAGATCGGGTGATCGTGGACAAGAGAAAGACAACCTGCCAAATAATAGACATGACTGTGTCTATGAAGTTTGGAGTTCAGAGGAGCTGGGGATAAGATTTGGACTATGCAGATAACAGCACTACTGGGGTCTGCACGATTACTGAAAAGATTACTGATATCTGAGACATCCAGTCGTCAGTAAAGGTCTGGCAGCCAGGATAGAAAGGGCATGTTCCAGACGATATAAACCACAGCGCTGCTACGATAAGTGAGGACAATGAGAGGAGGACTAGAGACCTGAGGAAACTGTCACAAAGGCCTCTGCGATGACCACCACACCACAAGTGTGAAACTGCAAACCACAACACTGATACATATTGTAAGTGTTGAGGGGTGAACTGGAGACCTGATGAGACTTGCTGCCACTCGGTCCCCAGCAATGATCACCAAGCACTTGGTGCGAGAATGCAAATAATAATAATAATAATAATAATAATAATGATGGCTGAAGACCAGAGGAGACTTATTGTCACTCAGCCTTCAGCAATGACTAGTGGGCAACCGGTGTGAAACTGTAAACAGCAGTATTACTGTGGCCTATGCGAACTAGGAGAGAAGGGCTGGACACTTGAGGAGACTTGCTGTCACTCAAACTCCAGCAGTTACCACCAGGCAACTGGTGTGAGATTGCAAATAATAATAATAATAATAATAATAAAAATAATAATAATAATAATAATAATAGGAGAAAAGTATACAATTAAAGTATACAATTACAAATATACAGAATAAGGTACATAACTTCAAACGACATCATGAATGGAAAAAAGCAAATTCGAGCAATGGCAGGCAAACGGGACATAAAACAACAGAAACTGATCGCAATATCAACCAAGTACTCAGCCAGGGAACCGTCAAGGAACGTACAGCTCAACATCAGTTCCAAAAATTTCGAAACGGAGACGAGAGGCTTGAAGACGTGGACGTCTTTCTGCGATTGACCGCATCCAATTATAATCCCATTATTGACGAGAACCAAAGAAAAACAACTCAAGAGGTTGCAGAGGAACTGAGCTTGTACCATTCAACAGTTGTTCAACATTTGTACGGAACTGGAAAAGCAAAACAGCCCGACATGTCATGTAAATGACCATGAAAGAAAAGCAAAGAAAAAATGCATGACGCCCAAATGATCCTGCAGAAAATTAACGAACACATCTATGAAACTCTACCTCAACCAGCTTACTCACCAAACCTCTCCGATCAACTACCACTTTTTCAAGCATTTTGACTTCTTCCAACAGAGGAAAGTCTTCAACAACCAAACAACAACTCAAAACACCTTCAAAGAATTCATTGGTTCCAGGGCCCCATCATTTAGTACTTCTGGAATAAATGGACTTGTTTTTAATTGGAAAAATGTGTAGATTCTGAAGGTTCTTATTTCGATTATTAACTTTTATTCTAGGCTGAGATAAATAGCTTTAAAGTTGGTAGTGGAAATACTGCAATTACTCTTGTAGCTATATTTTATAAAAAAACTCCTAGTTTTATGAATAAATAACTCTAAAAAATAGGCCGCTTATCAATAAGCATTCACTTTAAACTAAGATAGATGTCTACATGAAAGGGACTATCTGATAACAGGATTATTCAAGAAATTAAAATTTCGATATGCCGGGCTAAAAAGATACGCCATTACTGGCCTATCACGATTTATAATTTAACATGTTTGCCTCTTCCTTATGCCATAAGATGCACATGTGTGAGGTGCGGCAGTGAATGGGTTAATCCTTGTCGCCACACTTCCGATTTATTAACACAAAAACTTAAACCAGATGTTAATCAAATGAGTTGTGATTTACTCATTTTTAATTTCTCCTCCCTTACACGTTAACAAGATTACCGATGTGAAGGATTGCCAGATAGTGACGTTTCAGGCCAAAGACCGGCAAAAAATGGCCCAATGCAAGACTTGTTCATAAAACACTGCCATTCTACTGTAGACACCAAAGATGGCCATCAAATACACCGCTTCAACATTTTTGTTACGAATGGCAAAAAGTGGGGGTCCAGTTAAGCATCATTATAAATAGACCTCTGGTTGCCTGCGTGACCTCAAAAATAGACTTCTTTCAAATAGACGAATTCCCTCAGGAAACAAAGTTCTTATGGATGGAAAACACAAAACTTTACTTGTGAAAAGATATTTTTCTCCCAATAAAATATCCCAAGGGAATGAAAAAATGCCCAAAAGTGCCAAAAATTGTCAAAAATTGCCAAAAATTGCCAGAAATTAAAATATCGTAAAACTAAAAAGTTTTGGGCTAAATACTTTTCAAAAAAGCCGAATTCTTTAAAAACAGATATAAAATGGCAACCCAGCCTCAAAACCATGAAAATCAGGAGGGGGGGGGTCATACTTGTGTCACGTCATGCATTCCGCTACCGTGTGAAGAAAATTAAAATGTGAGACGTGGAGTTACGCTAGCTGACCAGCAAGGATTCATGATATCACGTGACGCAGTTGTCACAACAATCTGTATCCTAGCAATTCAAATAAGCGCTAAACTTGACGCTCATGTGATCTCACATGAGTTCAACGGCCGTGATGGCATTCTGTTCCCACCATTAGCATCGTGAATTGGAGGTAATGATAATCCTTGGTTTTACGGATGTATAATATGGTAGCTGAACACAGCTCCAAAAAGTCATGCAAAGATCCCATAAAGAATAAGTATATAACGTCTTGATCAGGTATTGACCCAATAATGAAATTGAAGTCATTGATTTGTTCTTTATCAGAATAAGCACACCATGAATTCGTTTGGGTTCAACGAAAACAGTGCATTGACGTGCTAAATTGTTATTGCTATCTGTTTTTGCTATCTGAACACAGCTCCAAAAAGTCATGCAAAGATCCAATAAGGAATAAGTATATAACGTCTTGATCAGGTATTAACCCAATAATGAAGTTGAAGTCATTGATTTGTTCTTTATCAGAATAAGCACACCATGAATTCGTTTGGGTTCAACGGAAACAGTACATTGACGTGCTAAATTGTTATTGCTATCTGTTTTTGATGAGCATTCAAAATATTTTCGACAGTCAGAGTGTCTGATAAAGGACAAATCAATGTCTTCGGGGCCCTTGCATGCAGCATTTCAAACTCGTAAGACCAAGGATTCCTATAATCTCCAATTTACATCTCCTAAAGTAACATGAATTCCCGATACATTTTTGCTCATATGACCAAAACACTTCAAGCCAAAAAGAAAGAAAATCCGAGAAAATCACTTTGATGACGAATTTCTGCGATCAAATAGGAATGGAATACTTATTTGATTTCATGAACTCGTTTGCTTCCTGGTTTTATGAGCATTTCTCAAAACTGAGAATTCATGTACTCACTTTTGACGCTAATAGGTCAAAGTAAACAATCGGTTTTACATAATGCTCAAGTTTTATTGCTGTGTTTGGTTCGGGATTAAGGTTAGAGATAGGGTCAAGGTATTTGCTCTGAGCAAGACATTTCAAAGTTTTATTGCCAGGTTCGGGTTAGATTCCTTGGAAAAATAACCGCCCAACAAGCATAAGCTATGAGAGAAAGAGAAATTCACATCTGAGGTTAACAATGACGAATAGAAAGTTAGGGTGCAGTTTCGCTTGTTCCATTGTAAATAGAGGCTTTTTTTTTTTTTATAAAACCTCAAATATTTCCTTTTTCAAAACTGACTAATTTCCAAAAGTTGTGAAGGTTTGAAAGCACTTGAAGTAAAATTGGGTCCACTGACTGTTTTTATTTCAATTCTAAAAACTGATGGATTGTTGCATCTGCTGATTTCTTTGGCAATAAAATTGTTTTTTTCCCAAATCAGTGCGAACGCAGACCCTATGATGATTGATTGGTGATTTGAGACCTCGTGATTTCGAATGTGTTTGTTGTCCTCTGGGATGCATAGTTCTCAACTTATATGAGTAAAAAAAACATAGATAAACAACTACTTTATGATAAAGATAGACAAAATACTCTAAAATAACATGAGCACTGATAGAAAAAGAAATTAACATCTGCGTTTTCTAATATCAGATGGAATGTAATACATTGAAAGAATATAAAATTGAAAAAAAAAATCCTCCACAGTCAGAGTTACTTACAGGTTAAAATCGCTGTGTTAAAATTCAAAATAACTGAATAAACGAATATTTAGGTATAAGTTGAATAAACGCAGAAAGTAAATTTTTTAGATAGCATCGTCAACCCTCACTTGTGACTAGGTTCAAATAAATGTTTTTTATAAAAGTCTTTCCAAGATGATGCTGATTCAAAAAATATACATCGTTTTACAGTTGTAAATCTAATATCCTTTGTGAAAATCCTAGTTGGAAATGAAAAAATTTAGACCGACGTTTTTCAAAGAGACCAACTGCAGACCCCATATAATTTCATTTTTGCAAAATTCGACCAAGAGATGAACACTGTAAATAATTCGATGTTGGGTGTGCCTTTGTTTTCTCTCTGTGGTGCACGATTCTCAACGTTTAAGAGTTCAAATATGCATACTCACATATGTTAGATTGAAAGAAAAAATATTTACTCAGTTGAAGTTTGAACTTGGTTCGTCAATTACATTTTTCAATTCTCTGACCTCTCGGCTAATGAGCTACCATGATTGTGTGAAGAACAAATTAGTACCCAACAAAAAAAAGCATTGCATCCCCCCCTGCACACACGTGTGTGGGTTCAAATAAATTGTAAAAAAAACTTCGCTAGATAATGCTGACACCAATATATATATACATATATATATATATATATATATATATATATATATATATATATATATATATATATATGTGTGTGTGTGTGTGTAGATACATAGATATATAGTTTTCTGAATCTAAGCCTTATACACACACACACACACATATATATATATATATATATATATATATATATATATATATGTGTGTGTGTGTGTGTGTGTGTGTATGTGTGTGTGTATGTGAGTGTAATTTTAGTTCTGTCAAGTCATGATGGATGCATGAGTGTCGTCCAAAGAGGCGTAGCAAAAGATTCGGGGCCCTGGGAAGATTAATTTTGGGGTATTGCTTCAACATTTAAACGAGATTTTCCAGTAGAAATGCAGTAGTGGTGTGCAAGAATGGGTTTACAACCAAAGCTCTACGGCGGAGCATTCAGAGCAATTATTAAGCTTGGTATGGCTTGGTGTCAAGCCTACAATCAGGGGCACCAACCTGCATCTCCTTGGCCGAGAAACTAGCAACATCATAAATGAACAAGATGCGGGTGAAAGAGAGGACGAGAACAGGGTGGGTTACGGGTAAATATAACCGTCGGAATGTTCATGAGTGGGGGCGAGTTCTTTTAATTTGAAACTGGGGTGCGTTCCTTTATAGAAGTGAGGTCGGCCACTTCCGCTACGGCGAATTAGGTCAGTAGAGGAATGTTTCAATATACACACACACATGCACACACGCACACTTTTCCGTTGTAAATATTCGAAATGCATTCACGTCCTACACACAATAGCCCTATTCTGTCAGTAACACTTGCAATAATTCCTGACCACTGATAATCTCCTTTTCCTGATTTTCAATGCATTTATATTGTAAAATTATTAACAATGCATTTAACTTCTGCATAACAATAGTCATTTTGTCAATAACAATTGCATTGATTCCTGACCATTGAAAATCCCTTTATCCCTTAGATATATCAGCAATGCTTTGAAATTATATGAACAATGGCCTCATTCTAATTCCTAATCATTGACAATCCCTCTCTTCTTGATTTTTAATACATATTCATAATAAAATTATTAGCAATATATGTACCTCGCATAAAAGAACCACAGTAGCCTGCACATGTACCAAAACTAATTATCTGAAATTCATTTAAAATCATCTAAAAAAAAAAAATGCATCTTTTATCTAAAATAATCTTTAAAACAAAGATCTTTTATCTAAAACTGTTCTAAAAGTGTTCTGATGCCAGTAAAAGATTCGGGCATTGTGGGTCCAAGATGATCGTAGAGAGTCCCAAAAGCACTTATTTGAAAAAGGAAAAAAAAAAAAGAAAGATATATAGTGGTGTACTCGTGCATATTTCCCAAGGTTGTAGCCCCAAAGAGCAACCAGGAGCGGCCGGAGACACAGACACATAGATGCACAAAGAAAGAATAATACGTAAGCCTACTTGGTTGGTCTGGCGGGCCATATGTGGGGTCACGGTGATTCGATACATAGTTTAAATCAATAAAAGATACCTGCATTAATTCCGACCTGCAGACAGTATATTTCCTATTTTTTCAATTCATAACACACAGACTAATTGCCGAAATGTGCTAAAAGACGTTTAAGGTAAGTAAATTGCAGATTCTGGTGTGTAATTATCATATTTCCCTACTGCCAAAATATTTACATTGTAAGTATAAAAAAATGGATAATACTCGATGACGGAGTAGCTATAATATCAGTGGGCTGGCTAAAATCTTTCCAACGAGTATTGAGTCCAAATGCAGTCAAGGCTAAAATACGGCAGTAACAGGTCTGGTTAGTCAATCAACAGATACTGTCTAGTGAACAATGTCTGTTGTGTTGGGGATGATCAATTTTTAGAAAATTGAAAAAGGGATGCTTGATAAATAAATTTCTTGATTTAATGAATAAAAATTCATAATTCATTGAAACCCCTAAAAAATCTTCTTGAATGTCAATTTATGTCAATAAATGCTATCTGTGATATCAGGGCTGAAACACACGGCTTGTAAATATAGAGAAATTTTAAAACTGTCTCTACTTCAATGATACCGAAGGATTTTACGACTCTTCGCAAATAAAAAGAAATGGGTAATTTTTGGATCAATGATTTAAAAAAAGTAAAAGAAAAAATGTTGAAAGCAGATTGTACATTGAAAAGTTGTGTACAAAAATAAGAAATCTTTGGTCCAAATTTTGTTGAATTTTGAAGCTATATTGCCAATAGCTTTTAGAAGAGACGTTAACATACCAACATTGTTTCGGGATATTCGACCTCTTCTTTTTCATCTCCAATGTAACCACGATGTTACAGCCCTCTTCATATGTAAATTGTAATATCCGTAAGGAAAGAGAGTCCCTCAAATCGGACTCTTCTACTGGTAGATCACAGAAAAAACTCAAGAGTTAGCACTATTTTCTGCAATTCTAGCCATTTTCAACTATTCCCCGGTCATTCTATGCAAATCTAGCCACTTTGGTCATTAAAAATAGCCATAAGATGGTTGAATGTTTCTGAGCACGTTTTGACATTTTTTCAAGCTTCTTTTTAGAGGTCGTGAAAAATTTTGAGTTTGCACCAAAGGTCTTCGTACTGATTGTTTTTGTCGAAACATTTGGGCCGCTTTACCCTTCGGCCCTCTTCGGTTGTCTGTCATAGTTGATAACATTCTCAGAATTTTGAACTGAACCCATCAAAATGGCGGAGGCTTTCCCTAGATGAAAATTGAATTTAAAAGTTTTGAGGAAAACAAGTATTTTTTAAATGTTTTGGGAGAGTGCTCTATTTAGACTTCAACTATTATGCAAAACTGATTCTTTATTTTCCATTCAATACATACATACATACACACACACACACACATATATATATATATATATATATATATATATATATATATATATATATATATATAATTGGAACGATCAGCCATATGTCCATAAAGTGTGTGTGCCCATGGTTAAACAGTTATATCGCATTTTGGTAGAAATGATTTTCCCTAAATCAGTGCTTGGTGACATTTTATAGTAAAAGCTGAGTTTTAAAATGGATTTTTTCAAGGCACATATAGTTTTCTTGCCTTTCACTTTATATATATATATATATATATATATATATATATATATATATATATATACACACACACATGCTAGCTGCATTACACATCTGTGGGACGGATCCTCAACTAGTAATGTGTGAGCGCGTGTGTTCAGATAGTTTTATGAAGTCATTAGCAAACTATTAAGTGTATGCAAAAGTTTCCAATGAAAAACCAGTTTTCAGCTATGTATTCAGTCTCTACATTTCAAAAACGAGGGATACATATACACATATATGTATATAGGTATATATATATGTGTGTGTGTGTGTGTGTGTGTGTGTGTGTGTGTGTGTGTGTGTGTGTGTGTGCAGGTTCCGCTTTAAATATTTGATGTAATGTGAAGATATCCTTAACCCTGAACAAGTCTACATACTTACCACCCCATCTACCGAAATATATACACCCACGCACGAACTCCCCATAGGTCCCCTTTCATTCCTTTCCTTGCCCCCTCGCCCCACTGCACCCAACATATATACTCCCCACCCCCTTTTAACCCTTCTTCCTGTACTTTGCGTCATGATCTTATCCATCAGAAAGACGTCTTAATTGTAAGCTTCCAACCACCCCTACCTCAAAAAGCTCGTAAACTTATCTTCTCCAAAACCAAGGATGGAATTGGGTTGGCTGAAGGTACGTTGGGGGTACAACGTATACCTACTTCTCGGTTTCTTGGGGTTTTTTTGTATGCTCAGTGTCCAAGGGTTGATATGGGGTGGCTGGAGGTACGATTGGGTACGGCGTATACCTACTCCTCAAATTTTAGGTTCTTTGTATGCTCAGTGTTTAAGGGTTGAAATGAGGTGGCCGGGGGTAAGTTGAGGTACGACGTATACCTACTTCTCGAATACTATGGTTTTTGTATGCTCATTGTCTAAGGGTTGAAATGAGGCGACCGAGTGTATGTTGGGTATGACGTATACCTACTTCTCGATATCCAAGTTGGTTTTTTTTTTTTTTTTTTGTATGCTCAGTGTCTAAGGGTTGAAATGGGGTAATCAGATATACGTTGGGGTACGACGTATACCTACTTCTCAATTTCAAGTTTTTTTTGTATGTTCATTGCCTATTAATAGAGAGTGACATTACGTATACCTAGTTCCCAAGACAAATCATTGTTCCCAACCCTTTTCCTTTCCATATCTATCTGTCCGTCTATCTTTCACTGTCTTTCTGTATCTGTTTCCGTCTGCCTGTCTGTCTGTCTTTCTGTCTCTCGGTCGGTCTGTCCCTCTACCCACATCTTTTTTTACCCCCCCCCATCCCTGCTCTCTCTCTCTCTCTCTCTCTCTCTCTTAGCATGGAATTTTTTAACGTAGGATAGATATCTTTTTCACTCTCTCTCTCTCTCTTCACTCTCTTTCTCTCTCTCTTCACTCTCTTTCTATATCTTCTCTCTCCCTCCCTCTGTTTCTTAACAGGATATTTTCGCTCACTTCCCCTCTCCCCTCCTCTCTCTATCTCTGTCCCTGATTGCAACCACGCCCTACTTGGTGATATCAGGTTAGCTGAAGCAGTTGATAAAAACGCTCATCGGGACCATGCCTTGATCAATGTATCCATCTCAATGTGTTATCGTTCGCTTGTACGGTGTCAGGGTTAAATTCATTAATTCATTTCTTGTCACTCGCAACCAGGCCAGTCTGAGGGTCCGTGTGGGGATGCGGGAAGAGGCTTTACGTTACGTAATCCCATTTGTCCGAGCCGTCACGAGAACAGTGCGTGACAAAATCTTAGTCATTGGGTGTACTGTAAATGTTAGTCTCTTACTTATGAGGATTAACGGGATCGCCACGGAAGGCTTACTACACCTAGTATTCTCCGGATAGTCACCAATCTACGTGTTGTACAGGCTCAACGCCGCTCATCTGATAGCTGGATGGTGGGTCCAACGCGTTTTTGGCCGTAACTCCAGAGGTAGAGAAAAAGAATGAAGGTCGAAAAATATTTTCAAGTTGATGCAAAACTTTCCAGCGTAATATTTTACGAACATTTTTGAAAGCATTCCTCAAATATAGATTTTAGAGCAAGATAGAGATTTGGAAGAAGCGGGTTAGATATATAGATATGTATTTCTACATAGCATGGTTGTTATCTTAGGGTGTTCGGGAAGTAATTTTGCAAAGTACTTAGGTATTTTCAAATCACAATCGCCATTTTCAAACCTTTTAGAGCTGAGCTGGCCTTTACGAACCTTCATTGAATCAGGATACACTTCCCACATGTTTCTCATTGTCTGCATAGCAGTACAACCCTTACCAAACAGTAAGTAATGGCGAATGAGTTGCTCTTTGAAGGCTCTATCCTCGATGGGGGTTAAACTTTACTATACACTATAATTGACACTCTATCGGATAGAAGAGATGATGAATTAAATCCAGACGTCGTTTCGAACCATTTAACCCTGGTTTTGCCTTAGATGGTTGGCTTATGATTTATAGCAGTGAAATACGTAATTACTCGTAATCGTATTTCATCTGAGACCTACTTCTTATCATTAAAATATATTTAGAAAAATCTATTTGCAATCAATTGACATTTAATTAAATTGTTTTTTTACACATAATTACGCATTTCCATGTTTGGAAAGTAGTTAAGCATTTTTGAATTTTGAATACACTTTACAAATGTAAACTCAACTATGCATTGTAACGATATCATGCTGGATAAAAGAGATGATGAACTAAATCTAGACATCGTTTCGTACCATAAAACCCGGGTCTTGCCTTAGTTTGTTGACTTGTAATTCATAGCAGTGAAATACGTTATTACTTACCGAACACGAAAATATATAATAGTATAGTTTGCGATATAAGGCGGCTTGATCGGCTCCTAAACATTTTTACTAGTTGCAAAGCCTACCTGTCCAGAAAAGCACAATTAAAAACAGGATTTCACCTGAGACCTACTTCTTATCATTAATATATATATATATATATATATATATATATATATATATATATATATATATATATATATATATATATATATATATATATGAAAGTCAATTTGCAATCAATTGACTTTTGATTAAATGGTGTTTTACACTTAATTTCAATTTTTCTTGGATAAATAAGAATTTATGTAAAAAATGGTACTGTATCTTGAGGTATATAAGACGCTTAGCCGTAAAAAAAATGCCCCACAATTTCTGCAGGCATATTCTTGCAAAAATGAAAATAAACCTCGCTCTTCTTCCCTTAACTCCATATCCCTCTTCACTATTGGGTTATTTTAATGCTCTTATCTATTCAAATCTCTAATAAACCCCACTGTGACCGGCTGTTTACATTATTTACATAGCAGTAACGTTAGTATACAACTGATAAAAAGTTCGACTCCCACGAAAGAACTTGGGGGGAAAAACGCGACCTATATGTCGTAAAACACTGTGAAGTAATTGAAAAGGAGCTGAATTGAGTTCAAAGAGCTAGATGCAGACTTATAAGAGCCAAATGCACCAAAAAGGAGCTAGATGTTACTCCAAAAAGGATAACTTAGCAAGCATAGTTTGATGAATTGTAAAGGAGCTAAATTAGGAGCTAAGGGGCCACATGCAGACTTATTGGGGCTAAATGCACAAAAAGGAGCTAGATCTAGCTCCAGAAGAGTTAATTTGGTAAACCTACAAAATGGTTTGATAAATGAAAATTTTAGTCAACTGCAGATAACGGAAATTTCTATCAGTCAAACAATAGACCCTTCCAAATGAATTAACAGATGACTTTTTCCCGCTTATTTTTATATTTCGCTGTTTGTAATTTTAAATGGAAGGGTCCATTGTTTATAGAGAAAACAAACTGTGCGGCTTATTTTGTGTCACCCTGTATAATCGAAGTTACCGCCGAACCAGGGCTACCAACAAAAATTTTCAAATATCCAAACATGTCTGGTAGATCACCCAACAGAAACCTTCATGTGACAAACATCTTTTGGCTGCAAGTCATGTTGGGGGTGATCAATCTAAAAATTGAGAAAAGGGTGATGAATGAATGAATGATTTCTCTCGCCTTTAGTTCGGCGGTAATCACTGAAAAAGTCTGATTTTTAAAAAAAATATGACGTTGCCGGGCACTAAGTTAGGTATCTTTTCGCATTGTAAATTAAACTCCGCTCTAAAATCTTATTTAGGAGGATTTTCAAAAAACAAACAAAAAAAAATAACACATAATAAGGAGTAAATGTTTAAATTTCCAGCCCTCTAGCTCCATTGGCGCGGTCTGTATACGGAATACATACATACCTATATACATAGCCGGTCAGACAGACATCAAAACTGGAGAGACCTTTGTTGCTTTGTTGGCAGTTTCGTGTGACGGTTTCTAATTGGCAACACAGCAACTGATCTGTTCCTGCCGCAGGTAATGGGTTAACCACTCCCTTACTGTTTGTGCAATCAGTCGACTGCAGTTCCTCGTTTACAAAACTAAGAAGTAGAATCTTGAAGCAAAGGAAACGGTTTCGATATCAACTTACGGAAACGAACATCAGTCAGCATTCAAACATTTGTCTTCCTCTTCTTGCTTAACACAGGAAAGAAAGTCATTTTGAGATAAGATAGTCATTGGTGTTGAAAAATGGATTTATCGCATGAAGGCTGCCAAGAGAAACTTATTTAACATACCAATATCACAGTCAGCTCGGATAGTGTGATGCATTGATTCTCAACCTTTTTCATTTCACGGCACAGTGAGCCGGGCACTGGGATGGTCGGGTCACACCATCAGTATTTAAGGATAGATCTGATTATTTTAAATGAATGATAATATCCGTACCTTGCATAAATGAATCACCGTAGCCTGTGCATGTACCAGAACTGATTAGGTAAAAAAAAACTAGATCTCTTATCTGAAATTATCTTAGAAAAAAAAAACAAGCAGAAATTTGGGCATTGTTGGTCCTAAAATGACCAGAGACACAAAAAAGTATTTTTCTGAAAAAAATGTTTTCATATTGTCCCTGGCAGTGTACTTATGCAAATGTTGAAAGTTGTAGCCCCAAAAATGTGACCAAGATCGCACGAAGACTCTCTCATACGCTCACAGAGGTGAATGAAGAGAGGAGGTCCGTAGCCTAATTGACTGGTTGGTCGGGCGGACCATTTTTGGGGGCTTTGATGATAGATAATAAGTTGAACAAGCTGAAAATTCATTAATCTTACTATAAAAGTATACAGTTGATCATGGCTTCAAAAAGGTTTTGAAAGCTTTGTGCATATTTGCTATGACCACATATTGAAAAAAGATTGAAAACGATGCCATTCGTTAAAAGGTAATATGAAATTTTCAGATGTAGATTGTATTCAAACTCAAACATGAGTAGAAAAAAAAATGAAAAGCCATCGCTTACATAGAAATATCAGCGGAGGAAAAGGTTAGGCAGTCGTGTGATAATTCTCATATTCTCTCGTTCATTCTTATGGCTGACACTACGGAATTCAGCAGAGAATTTAAAACTGCCATTTGGGCTTTTAATGAACAACACAGTTATTCGTTAATTACACCATTAAAAAGGAGGATTTAATACGCCCCATAAAAGTACCAGTAATGTCAAAACGTATTCAAATGTTATTTTTGTATCCACGGACCTTGTTTAAGGGAAGATCGACCCTCCTCAAAACTCTCGCGGCGCACCTACAGATACTTCATGGTACATTGGTTGAAAATCGATGGTGTAATGGTTAGTATATCTTCCTTACATGCAGAGGGACCTGGGTTCGATTCCCGGTATGAGTGAAGGATCAGGAAAACTCTCCATTAGGACAAAATTACTTTGTGCACTCAGTAGCTAATTGAGTATATTTTAAGCTGAATTATTAGGGTGGAGGTATCCCTTTGGTTGCATTGAATCCTATCAAGAGGTCTGTCATAGAAAATATCGATATACAGTCCTGGTCTCGACCAGACTTGAGACTTGCAAAGATTACTCAGCTTATGAATACAACTAAAACCATGACTTCGTCACCGGCTGTCATACTCAATTGGGAGTTGTCTTTTAAGAGACGGACGCTTAACGTCACCTGACATTACCAATATTACAACTTGAACGTACCAGATCCATCGTATATACCAGGAATGGCCAAACCTGTTTAAAGTAAGAGCCACATATAATTATCATTAGATGTTTGAGAGCTGCAAGTCATGAACAAACTTTACACATACATTTTTATTGTTACTTACTCGTTACCAAGGTTTATTTCCACAGCAGACGATCTGTAACTAGAAGCCCGAGTATTGGGTAACCATGATTGACAAATAGATTTTTAAGAAGACAAAGCACGGCTTCATCTTCGGCAAGTCATCAAACCTGGATTAGGACCAAACAACCCTTTATCTGTGAATTCTTCCAGTTTGTGATCTTTTATCTCAATATTGGGGAATGTATTAACTCTCCAACTGAGATTGGGACAGTGACTGAAGTTTCGTGACAATTTGTCCTTGAAAAACTCTTATTTTATTCTTAAAGCTGAAAATTGTCCAAGTAAGACCAGAAACAATTTAATCCTTCCCCTGGAGTGCAAAGTTAAGAATTTGTAGATGATATATTACATAAGTAATCATGGGCATCCACAGCCAATTTTATAGGGTAATGTCAATGTATTCCCTAGGGAAGAGGGAGGAATTAATCTTAGCTGCAATCCTGTTACCAAAGAATAATAATATTTTATTCATATGGGTACATTAAGTTGGGTTTAAATGAACCAGTTGTACCTCGCCATTATTCCTTATTGACTACAAGGTTCGAATTTTCAAACTCCCTCACTTGAGGATCTTTTCTTTAAGGAGAGTAACGATAGACTCCAACAGATCTACAAACCAATTCAAAACAGATCTGCAAACTTCTTAGTTGACAGCCACCTCACGATGCAATAGAATGAGACATCACTTGGTTTAACTTCAATGTTCGAACTGCCGGCGAATTTTCCCATTTGAGCTTACTAAATCGACAATCCCAAGGACAGATTTCAAGGCATCTTCCTGCCTGAAGTGTCTGACTACAACGTGTTCACGATGAATAATGCCATGGCAGAAACTCTCTGGGGCTGGGATCATTAAGTGCAATTAATCCTGAATTTTGACCCACCATTTTGCAGGTGCTCTATCTGTTGCAACACTGGTGAGTTTATTCAACAGAACATCAGCATTTGTTGGGTCTCTGTCCAGCGCACTTTTAATGTCAACTCAACGAGTTGTTTCTTTAAATGCCAATAATTCTAGCGTTTCTTCTTTCACAGTTACATCAGACGGAACATAACGAATAGACATCTGTACCTCACATGGATGAATCACCATAAACTGCGCGTGTACCAGAATGAATTACAAAAAAAAAATATCTTGAAAAATAAATCCCTTATCCAAAAAAACAAATAGATCTTTTATCCAAAATTATCTTTCAAAATACCAGCACAAGATTTGAGCATTGTTGATCCCAAATGAACATAAAAAAAACAAAAAAAAAACAAACAAAAAAAAGTGTTTGGGGGATCCCCGTGGTCATTTGGATGTGAGTAAGTTCTACTCATGCATATCATCAGCAAAGGGAGAAAAATCGTTAGCCCACTTGGCAATTTGTGGGGCTTGAGTGATTCGATACTGCCTACAGGGGCATGGGGCATTTCCCACTCCATCCTGGTATTAGGCCTTTTCGCTGAGAGCAAGGGTGTTTTAAAGTTGGAACCCTATAGCCATAGGAGAAAATGATGCCGAATAACTCTTTTTGTAACCCCAACTTGATGTTCTATTATTATTCGTTGGTGCTCGCTCCATCGTTTCACCCCAGGGTCAGTTCATGTGTCTCTGTCAGCAGTCAAGTGCGCCATCTAACTTTTGGATCATACAGTGGGTCGTACTTGGTTACACTACAAATGGCGCTGTGTCTACACCCCACCCTGTTAAAGTGGCAGCGGACACCCATGCTGCCAGTTTTGAGTTGTTGGTGACTGTAGATTTGTCAATGCAAGGGAATTCCTTAAGATATTCTGTTTTTTGCCTTCAACATCTGCACAGATCTTAGAGATACGCCTCTCTTTGGTGTCGCGTGAAACTAGTGTTTATGGCATAAGTCACTGCAGTTTTGCATTATTTGGACCCAGCACTACAACAACTTCAGCCATCTACTTCTTAACAACTCCCCCCCCCATCAAAATATGGGCGTTTAACACGAGCAATATTCCATGACATAACAAAACTAGCTTCAGTCATTGTATCGGCTTTCTTACTCAACATTACCAACAGTGTCTGTTTAGTCACGATTTTAACACAGTTAACTTGTTTTTCCGTAATTCTGATTTTGGTAGATAATCAGACGAAAAATCTTTAGTGATGTGTTTCATTCCAGCATTTCAAGTTATTGGTTTTATGATGAATGAGTGACAGATAAAACACAAAGAGCTTCCCTCCTTTAACGGTGAATGAAAAATATTCCTTCCACTCTGACTCAAATCTTCTGTTCTCATCTTAATATTTCTATTTATTACTATTTGATGACGCCATCTTCCTTCAAAAACTTTCAGAGACATTTATGAATAAAAGGTCTGTGCAGTCTTTTGATCTCTCCATGAATCTCTCATATGCACTTTACATGTTTCTCAGCTTGAGGGTAGATCTTTTGGATAGGTTCCATGTTTCTGTTCCTTGGGTGACTATCGGGAGGATGTATTGGTTATATAACCTTCTTTTTAGGACAAAGGGGATTTTCTTGTTCTTAAAAGTCGAGCTCGTTCAGCCAAAAGCTTGTCAACCTCGTGTGATTCTTTGCTTTATTTCTTCTTCTTTTGATGACTTCATGGAGATTCGCTGCCCCAGGTAGATGTAGTGGTCTACTTTCTCCAGCTCAGCATTTTCTATTTCGATCGTCGTGTCTTTGTCCCCAACAATCTTAATTCTACATAGTTTCTTATTTAACTTCAAATAGATTTTTTTCGGATCATCATCATCATCATCATCATCATCATCATCATCATCATCATCATCATCATCATCATCATCATCATTCTTTTAACGTCTGTCGTTGGACATAGACATTCCCCAGGATCTGCCACGTTTCTCTAACATGGGCGTCGCGGGGCCAGCATTTTCTAAATTTGTCTAGTTCGTCTCTGTATCTTGTATTCTGTCAGCCTTGGTTTTGCATGTGATCTCTGGGAATCCATGTAGTGAGTCACGATGTCCATCGGTTGTCTTTCATTCTTGCAACATGGTCTACCCATTGCCATTTGAGTTTTTTTAATAGTTTCTATGATGTCTCTGACTCCCGTTGTCTCCCAGATATACTGAGCAGCCTTGCGATCTCTCCATGTGAGGTTGAGCATGATTCTCTTATGCACACGTTGCATACTTCTCAGTTTGCAGGCCTGTCTCTTGGTTAGGTTCCATGTTTCAGCTCCATAAGTGACAATCGGGAGAATGCATTGGTTGTATACACTTCTTTTTTTTTTTTTTTTTTTTTTGATTATTGGGGTCGTCTTGTTTTTGAAGGTTGAACTTGCTCTGCAAAAGGCTTGCTATCCAAGGGTGATTCTTTGCTTAATTCGTTCCTTAGTTTTTAGGTGCATCCATATATTTTTATATGCTCGTTTTCCCTTGCATAATAAAGAATAAATTTGTTTAGTCAAAATAAAATACATTGGTTTTTATGTTACATAACAATTGTTTGTTCGATTACGTCACGTTTTATCATCAAATCTTTCTTTTGTAATAGAAAACTCATAACCCTAGCCACCAGTTACACTAAACAATCTCATCACTACCATAATCGTGAAAGTTGGGCAAAAGCAGTTATTTTATAACTAACGGTTTTTGAACCTCAGATAAGCAAAGATAACCAGAACTTATATATGAAGTATACCAACCAGGTCTGCACTGTTCAACGTCTTATGTTACAAACACTGTGTTGAAGAAACACGACGTGGGTGAGGTCAAACTGAGACACATTAAGCTACCTGTGACCACTCCCACGGCGCACCCAAATCTTCAGTCCTCTGACATTCCATTGTAACCCTTGCCTACCTGAAATCTTCGGATCCTTCTATCTCCCACCATCCCCTCCCTCGGCACTTGAGAAAAATGCCCTGAATTTAGCATTAAAATTAGGATTTAAACATCATAGCCACTAACAATGGCGATGGGTACAATCCTTTTTATGCGTGTGTGTGTGTTTGCATGTTCCAGTAGTCCTGGCCATGCCGCTTTGTCTACAGACTTGAAAATTGACATCATTACTCCACTATACATACCCCTCTTGGGAAAAAAAATTTCTTGAGAAAAAAGTCTTTTGACCTTTTTGGCCTTTTTGTGATAGGTTTGATAATAACATCAGGATTCTGGAAAATCTAGATGTTTCTAGATGATTTTTACTCCATTTTAGATATTTTTCAGTGGAAATGACATCTAGATTCATCAGAATCAGGATGTTTTTTAATGTCTTTTTAAACACTAATTTAGATGTATCCAAGTGGGAAATGCTAGTGATGTCATAAATAGAATTTATCCTGGCCGTATTTATTTTCCGATGGAATTTCTATACATGACTTCAAATTTTGAGGCTACCCTTGTTCAATTATTGACTACGATGGCGAGTTCTTATATATTTTTTTTTACTAACCATGAATATTGAACTTGATGTTACGATCTACTTGGGACTGGCGTCCGCTGGGGAGGAGTTCAAACGAAGTATTTGCCCTCCTCCCTGGATTATCCCTTCTTAACAAATAAGAGGGTCTTGAAAGTTAGAACCTTACAGTCAATAAATGGTTCAGTACAAGTGTTTTATGTAACCCAAACTTAATGTTCCCCTATAAAAGAAATATTATTATTCACTGCTGTCATCCGGGGTTGGTCATGTCTCTCAGTCAACAGTCAAGTGCACCATCTGATATCTGGATCATACAGTGGGTAATCGTTGCTTCTATTACAAATGGTGTGGAGGGGAATACCTATGACGTTACAGAGTTGCCAGGGTGACTGGTCGATTGCGTTCTAGACAACTATGTACCGATCGAATGCGTCCCAGTTATTGGCGTCCTGAGACATTTGAGTCCAATGTTTTTTTTTCTTTTTAGACGTTCCAATCATTTGCATCCCAGTCATTTACGTCCCGATCATTTGCATCATTTGAGCAAAATAACAATCAAAGGTTTATAATCAAAAGGTAGAGATTTTCCCAGGCCCATTGCCAAGATATGGGCAATGGGGAGCTCCTGAAAATCATTCCCCTCACCACGGTGAATGCGATGCTTAAACATTTTGGCAATTTTTTTTGAGTTTTTCTAACCATTTTGAGTATCTTTTTGGTGGAGTTTGGCCAATTTAGGAGTTTGGAGCTATTTTTTTGTTTTTTTTGTTTCAATTTGGCGCTTTTTTTAGCATTGCTGTGAATTTTTAGTTGGCTTTTAGAGCATGAAAAACGAACCAGAACTAAATCATACTATGAAAATCAGCTATTAGCAGTTAACTTTGCTTCCGCTAAATTTTTAGCGGTTTACCAATTTAGCAATTTCGTTAATTGTATGTACTAATACATTTCGACACATTTGAAACGCAGTTATCACTCGGAGTCTTGTGTTTCACTTGATGCCTTTCCCTTAAAAGCTTCTCTAAACATTACGACAGTTTCAATGGAAGCTTTCTCCAAGCAAAAGACAAAACTTCACTCGCTCCCTCAGTTATCTTCTTATTAGCCATAGCGAAAGTCATCAAGCGTGCACGTAAACACCAGAAAAACCAAGGTCTGGTTAGCCACTCAATAGAAAAACACGTCTTTTAGTAACATGCTACCCAGGGGGTGATCAATTGAAATATTGGAAAGACGGGTGATCAATGAATAAGTTATGGCTCTCGCCTTTCGTTGGTCAGTGATCATAGAAAAATCTGAATTCTCAAAAAAAAAAAAACAAGCCTAAATGTTGAGGGACCAATTTACCGGAAACTTATATTATGGATAGACCCCCATCACTAAAAACCCATTTAGAGGAGAATTAAAAGAAGACAAAACAAAAACAGTTTATCTAGACGTAATAAGGAGTTAATGTTTACATTTTTAGACCTCTAGCATCGTTGGTTCGGTCTGTAAGAGTGATATATACTTAAATAGCCAGTAAGCCAGCCATACCAATTTAAAAACTCAAGAAACCTATGTTCACAGTTTCAGGGGTCAACGATTTCTGAAAAAAATGGAGAAAGGAATAGTGTCGACTTATGATACCTGGCAGCTTAATGTATAACTACATTCAGTACGCAAGCCACATCTGAATTCTTATTTCTTTTATTCTGATCTGATAATTAATTCTTTATAATGTTTTGAGTAAGTATTTAGAATTTAGTTGAGAAGCGTCATAATGTGTCAAGAACATAGTGAAGAATCAATTATCAGACTAGATAAATAAAATACGGAGGCATATGTGACATATACGCAAAAAATGTCATTTTGTTCTGTTGGAACCCCTTGAAAGCTAATACAGAACCCTGGGGTTCCACGGAACACACCTTTGTAAACTGGACTAAACCATACACGATGATTAAAACGTCCCGTCTAACAATTCCGACCAGATCTCATAACTTGTATGAGCAAACAATTGATCGTAACGGAATGAAAAGAATTTTCTACTTAAATTTAGGAACAGGCTTAGTTAATAATTCAATAGAAACCGGCACATGACCAACGTCTTTTGGCAGCATACCGTGTTGGGGTTGATCAATTAAAAAAAAATGGAGTGATCATAGGATAAGTAACTTCTCCGACGTTGTATTAGACAATTCTGAATTGAAAAAAAAAAAGAACAAAAAAAACAAAAACAAAAAAACAAGCACTAATGTTACCGGGCAAGAACTAAGGGATCAATTAAGCATAAACTTACATTTACTTTAGATTACATTAAATTGATCCCCCCACTAGAAATCTATTTCGGGGATTTAAAAAATAATGTTTTATCTAGACATAATAAGAAGCATATGTTTAAATTTTCATCCCTCCTGCTTCATTGGTGCACTTATACACACGATACATACATACATACATACATACATTCATTTATACATACATACATACATACATACATTCATACATACATTCATTCATACATACATTCATTCATACATACATGCATAGACAGTCAGGCAGACCAACTTAAAAGTTGAAGAAACATATGTTGACAGTTTGGGTGACAGTTCTGGTTGACGGTTTCTAACAGAGCTGATAAGTCTTGAAGATATTTTGGTCAAAATTCCATGTCGCCTCTTTCTCTACAAGAGCGAGATTCGCAGAAAGAATTCTTTCATTTAGACCATCGCCCGAAAGACAAGAAAGCAATTGTGAAACCAGATGCTCTGAATGGTGTAAGGTTCTTGATTGTTCTTCTGTCTTCAATGGAAACTATTTTACATCACAAAAAAAAAAAATCTACTTTCAACGAAGTTTTCACGCGGTGATTAAGGCGAAGAGCAAGTGATTTGCGAGACTTAGCTGAACTTAAACAGAGCACTACTTTCGCCTTATTCTGGAAAGAAGAAAAATGGTGTAAAGTGAACATTCGAAAAGTCGGGACTACTTGCATTTAGATTTTATTGGATGATTTTTTTTTTTTCATCAAAAATATTTCTGTATTCACCATTTGAAACGTTGGACTCAGAGAAAAAAACAACAAAAAAACAATTCACATAAACACAAACAAACATACACTCATGTCTTGGCTCCACGAACAAACATTCCTTGGAAGAGTTCTCTACAGCTGGAGAATCATAGACAGCAGTGCCTGAGCAATGGAATCTTAAGGTGAAGAACGACTTCTTGAATTTGTTGTTGGGTCTGCGTTCGCGCTCACGCTGATAATAATGATCTGATCTATCTATGATCCACCTGCCCTTTGTTGCCCCCCCCCCATGTTCAAATCAAATGTAAACTAAGAGTTCACGATGGTGATGATTTTCAAAAAAGTTTTTAATTTTCAATAAATATAGAGTTCAAATCAATAATCTTTTCTTGGGGCCAATTTCACAATAACTATCTGAAAGTTACGTCAGTAGGTCGGGTTTTCAGCTAGTTCAAACCTATCAATTTTTCCATCAATATTTACCATCAAAATAATATTCTATTGATACTGACTTTGATTTCATAATTCATTGAAATCAAAAGTATAGCTGAGAGGGAGCTAGGAGGCTATTTTAAATCTCACAAAATGTTGAAGGATCCTCTCAACAAGCCAAGCTCCCCCTCTGCAGGCCCCTTAGATTTTAGCTAAAATAACGAACAGATGTTTGGGGGAGGGTGGATAAATCCAGGTCCTACGGATAACTTGTATCACAAATCGTGGAAATTGAACCATAAGCCTTGGGGCATTTTTTTCGTTATTCTGCCAGGGAGCCACCGCTGCCTGGACTGCTGCTTGTCCAATTAGTGCACATGGTTGGACTACCATAATGTTAATATGAAGTTATAGGTACGTTTTCCACTAGAAGCGACAAGAATTCCAGTGCCGCATTTTTGGACTAATTGGCGACCGCGTAGTTTTCACAGAAAGACGAACCAACTTTCTGCTTATCAGGTTTCGACATTGAAAAGATAAAATATTATTACAACTCTAGACCAGGGCTTCTCAAACTTTATGTGTCTCCCGGAGGGGTCCCGACCTCTACTTTGAGAAGCCTAGTGCTAGACTTTTTTTTCTGGATCAAGATTTCTATCTATGGTGGTTTTATCACAACGTCTCGATTGTCCGATTCTTGCTTTTAGGCACCACTGCTGTGGAGTATCGTATTAATGGTGATGCTGAGTTGGCTCAATCTAGGCGCCCTCAATATTTAGGTGGGGTCCAAAAAAAAAAAGGTATTAGAAAAAAATCACTACATACGTTGTAATATTATGCGGATGAAATTCAATAAGATAAATTCACACCTCTCATAAATGAATCAACGTAACCCACGTGTGTATCCGTACTAATTATTTAGAGTTGAATTACCAAGAAAATAAACAAAAAATAGAAGTTTTATTCAAAGTTATCAACAGATATATATATATATCATTTATTTAAAATTAATTTGTTTTAAAAAGTACAAGATTTTGGCATTTTTGGTCCAAAATGACCCCTAAAAAGGCCCTAAAAGACAAAACTGCTTATATCGTGTCTAGTAGTGTACTCATGCAATTTGTCAAGGTTGTAGACCCAAAATTCTACCCAGGGGTGCCTGAAGACACACACATACAGACCAGCAAAGTGAGAAGACTCCATAGCCCACTTGGCTGGTAGGCCAGACGATTTATTGAGCTACGATTCGATTCCAATGGAATTTCTTGTTTGCATACAGTACAAACAAACTTGTGCCAGACTAAGCCAATGTTTAGTATTTAGGAGTGCTTTCACATATAGTAAGAGAAGATTAATGTAGTTTACCATGATTACAGTGTAATGAGGTTGATCCTCACTAGGTGCCCAACGCTCAAGGCCTTGTGCCAGTCTAAGCTAAGCTTAGTAGATATCAATGGGTTTTTCAACGATGTTTTGAGTAGAGAAAATTGAATTGATGGTAGTTTGGTCGATTGGAGCATTCATTTTATAACCCAAAATATGATTGTACAAAAGAGTACCGTCTTGTGACCATCATCTTTGGCAACACGTCTTGTGGAGGTGATCAATTAAAGAATTGTAAAAAGGGATGATCGATTGATAATTTGTTTTTCTTGCCTTATGTTAGGCATTGATCATAGAAAAAAACTCCGAATTTTCACAAAACAAGCACAAAATGAGGGATCAATTTGCATAGATTTACATTGTAAACTGAAACGACCCACTAAAATCTTTTTGAGGACGAGGATACAAAAAACAATAAAACTGTTTTTTTGTTGACATGATAAAGAGTAAAAAAAATGACCTAAAATCAATGTTGCCAATAATTTGCTATTCATAACTAGAATAATTTTCGAAATGGTTAAAATTGACAACAATTTTTTAATTTCGAGCCAACTTTATTGTGTATATATATATATATATATATATATATATATATATATATATATATATACATGATATGAGCATAAGATTCTGGAGTCTTGGAACAACTGAATTTTTCGAAGGTGTTTTGAGCATTTCTTCGGTTGTTGAAGACCTTCCCTTGCAGGAAGTTATCGAAATGCTTGAAATGCTTGCAAGACACGCGGTAAAGCATTGTCAAGGAGAAGAATTATTCATCCTTATTTGACCAATAGTGGACGTAAACGTTGTAGTTCTTGGTGCATTTTGTTGATTTCCAGTGATGGTTTCGCCAGGATTCAAGAAATAGTGTATGATTTCCCTTGCCGACCACAAAAAGTGACCATAACCTTTTTTATGCAGCTTTGGTTCGTGGAAGATTTGTTGCCTCACCTCTGCCCAACCACTGTAAGAAAAGCTAACAATTGTTGTATAAAATCCATTTTTCGTCACATGTCAAAATTCGATCAAGAAATGGGTTATTTTTGATTGACGAAAGAAGTGATCAGCCAACTTCGTTATGAACGGGACCCATTATACAAGCTTTTTTCCTTCAATTTTCCAGCTCGGAGCAAATGTCAAAAAATGCAGAATTGTCAATGTTAAGTTCTTCTGTAACATCTCGAGTTGTTTTGCGTGGGTCTGGTTCGATTATGGCGTTCAATTGGTTGTCGTCAATCATAGAATGACGTCCACAATCTTCATCATCTTCAAAACTCTTGTTTACCTTCTTGGAACCTGTATTAAGCTGCATTTTGGTTGACGGTCTCCTGACCAAATGCATGGTTGATATTGCGATTAATTATATTATACATATATATGTGTGTGTGTGTGTGTGTGTATACATATAATTAATGATATATAGATACATAGATATATATATTTACGCACATATATGTATATCTATATATATATCAATATATATATATGTATATATATATTTCTCTCTCTCTATATATATGTATATGTATATAAACATATATTAGTAAATATACATATATACTTATATATATATATATATATATATATATATATATATATATATCCAACTGTACACATATATATATTTATGTATATGTTTATACATATACATGTATACATTTATACATATATATTTATATATATCTATATTTATATGTATATATATATATATATATATATATATATGTATAAATTTATATTTATATATATATGTGTGTATATCTGTACATATATTCATGTGTACTTATATTTATACACATATATTTATATCTATATGTATATATTTATATTTATATATGTATATGTATTTATATACATATATATTTATATATCTATATATACATATATTTATATATATTTATGAATATGTACATATATTTCTATATAAACACACACACACACACACACACACACACACACACACATATATATATATATATATGTGTGTATATTCATATATATATATACACTCTCTGTGTGGGTGTGATTCAAAGCCATTATCAACGAAAATTACTATATAATAAAACCACAGAAAAATATATTATTAGAAATTGTACTTCTACTTATATTAAACTTACAAGACGTAATGATCTGAAAATTTGATAAGATCTTTAGATATCGATGTTGAATAAGACAAGAGTCGTTTTTGTTCGAATATGATAACGTTGTGTCGATGACTTGTAATGCCATTCCGGATATTCTGTAGACACAGTAACATTAATTCTCACTTTTTCACCTAAATGAAAATAGTAATAGTGATATTTGTATTACAAGTTAAATTCCATTTCTAAATTCTGGTTTAATTATATTCTTCTTACTGGATATTCGACTTTCCAACAGTGGTGTAGCAATGATCCTCAACGTCAGGAGGTAAAGACAGCGCCCAGGGTCAAAAATAAGACCCGGGGTAAAGACAGCGCCCGAGGGCAGTCGTGCTATATCCTAAAGGAGGGTAATAATCATTAATAACCAGACATCATAAACCAGAGAGAACTTTTCGCCCCCTACACACACTCGCACCAGGCCCCCTTTCGCCTCCCGTCTCTCATGATACGCCTCTGCATTTGAGTTAGGCAATATCAAGCCGATTACGTAGATTTTTATGGGAGAAATTGAAAAAGAAAAAGTTAGCCTGATCTATCCGAAAAACGGCTAATTTGGCAACCCTCCGGGAAGGAAAAAAAACTTCCCAGGCTATAGTTTGAGAGACCCAGATTTACTGCGATATCAAAAGGGTGAGTAGACTGATAGTGGCAAAAAGGGTGACTCTGGTCGGGTCATAATCGGAACTAGTCGACTTCCAAAGGAAATATCTAAGTAGGTGGTTTAGAAAACAAACTCTAGCGGCTCTGTTTTTTTAACCTGAGATATCCGTAACACATGACACAGATACGTGGCTTCCACAGAGACATGCTCTGAGGTTGAAAATCAACATGTTTTTATTGGTTGCGTTGGGCGAGACCATTTGAACACTCCCAGTATTTGCCCTACAAGGAGTAACAACAGTAGTCACCGGTTTATTTACCTTCATATTATTATTGTTGTTACATATCATTATTGTTGTTATTATAATTATTATCGTTATTTGTACTCATTGAGTTTCCACACTTATTGTAACTGGAGATCAAGAGACAGCAAGTTTCACCAATATTATCGCACACTTCTCTGTTTTATTATAATAATTGTCATAATTATTTTTTATTAGAAGCAGTCAACCGAAGCTGTCACCAAAACTGTCAGTAAAGATTTGTTAAGTTTTCAAGTTGGTCTGGGTGTCTGACTATGAATGTATATATCATGCGTACGATATGCATCAATATAGCTAGAGGGCTGAAAATTTAAACATTTACTCTTTATGACTAGAACGAAAGTTTTCCTGCTGTTTTTTTTTTTTTTTTTTTTCTTAATTCACCCCAAAATGATTGGGGGTTCAATTTATAATGTAAGTGTACCTTAAAACGATCCCCCAGTTTGTGTCCAGTAGTGTTCACGCTTGTTTTTGAAAAATTCAGACTCTTTTTAGTGATCCCCGCCCAACAAAAGGCGAGAGAGGTAACATGTCATTCCGTCCACCGATCATTTCATTGATCACACCCAACACAACATGCTGCTAAAAGGTTTTGGTCATGGAACGATTCCTATGGAGTGACTAACCAGACCTATTATTATTATTATTATTATTATTATTATTATTATTATTATTATTATTATTATTATTTGCAATCTCACACCAGTTGCCTGATGGTAACCGCTGGAGTAAGAGTGACAGCAAGTCTCCTCAAGTCTCCAACCCTTCTCTCCTATCATCATCATCATCATCATCATCATCATCATAACCAGTCTTTTAACGTCCGTCGTTGGACATAGACCTTCCCCAGGATTCGCCACAATTCTCTATCATGGGCATTGCGGAGCCAGTATTTCCTGAATCTGTCAAGTTCATCTCTCCATCTTGTGTTCTCTCGGCCTCTGTTTCTCTCGTGATCTCTGGGGATCCATGTTGTGAGACGTGATGTCCTTCGGTTGTCTTTCATTCTTGCAACATGGCCTGCCCATTGCCATTTGAGTTTTTTAATAGTTTCTATGATGTCACCAACACCTGTTTTTATCCTTATATCCTAGTACTCATAGGTTACAGTAACACTGCGGTTTACAGTTTCTTACCGGTTGCCCAGTGGTCATTGCTGAAGGCTGAGTGACAATAAGTCTCCTCAGGTCTTCAGCCAACATCTCTTCTCTCTTTCGCCTATCATGCCAGTCCTGTGGTTCACATTCCCCTCTTTCATTTCCCTTCCTCTGTTAGGTCACTGTTAATAATTAACGCTGCAGCCTTTATATTTCTAGCACTACAACACTATTAAAGTCAGCTAGAATATCAAATGTTCTGGAGTATTGGGGTGACTTGCTATCACTTGATCTCCAGAGAAGGCCCCTAACCACTGCTGCAGTGAAAACCCAATGATGATGATGATGATGATGATGATTAACACTAGTAGTAGTAGTGTGAGGCTGTGGTGGTAGTCCTGCAAGAGAGCGTAAAAAGTGAGGGGCATTAATAATAAAGCCCAAAATTTAATGTCGAGCAAACCCGGTGGGTGTACAAGAAAGGGAGAACCTTTGGAAATCTGATCATAGATAAATAATAATTTATTTAGAAACGTGCATAGAAAAACACATCTATGAAGGTCCTTCTTTTTCCTTTTTCTTTCATTAATACAATTATTATTCGTCCAAAGCACCCCATACCCGGCCAGCACTTACCCCGTGCACCCCATGCAACTTAAGACTCTCAACCACATGCTATTAATCTGATCAAATGTTACCACCAGCGGCCATGCACGTCAAAGCACGGCTCAGTGGCAGAACGAAGGACAGGATGGTGAGAAAGGCATGTTTGAGGACTTGGGAAGCAATTTGGGCCATTTTCAGGCTAAAATTGCCAAACTTGGCCTTTTTTGAAAAGCATTTGGCCATGGACTTTAAGTTTGCTTATATTTATTTTTCTGCTTTTTTTAGTAAAAATAAAATGAGACTAACTCAAATGGAACGGAACCATGTCTAAAATTGTACGTCTATTTCCAAAAAAAAATTCATCATGTTGTTTGTTTTGATTTCAGTTAATGTAATTCACCAGCCGGGTCTCGACCAGGGACTTAAGGCTGGCAATCTGGTAAATTATGACAGTCCGAGTTTAAAGAAAACAAAGTGGTGGGGGTTGGGCTTTATACTTATACAGACGATACAACATTTTCATAAATATACTTCAACGTGTTAAGTGTAGTACATGCATTCACATCGACAATTTTTATAATGTTCGTAATGGAGGTAAGAGCTATGTTCTGTACTTCAAATATACTGGGCTTTCCAGGTATGTTGTCTAAAACTCCACTGAATCCTTTTTTGAGTAATCGAAGGACAACAATTAGAAGTATTATTTCAGTACTGAGTTGTCACAATCTTCAGAGTGGAACTTAGCAGTCAATAATGGATAGCGATGCCGTGAAATTACTTTATGAAACCCCAACTTGGTGTTCCCATACAAAAAGACATATTATCATTCGTCAGTGCATCAACGTCAATTCTCAATGGCGTCGAATCTGACGTCTATATCATACAGCTGATCATACTTGGTAATACTATAGTTGCAGATATTGCAATACGTTCTCCACGGATGGAACGCTTATCTTGTAACAGGGTCGCTACTAAGATATATCCTGAATATATCTCCCAAGCCCCAGGGAATATATGCTTTTGTCCCCGGCTACAAAAGTGGCAGCGAGCGCCTATGCAGCAAAGCTAACTTACTTCAATCTATCGTATAATTCGAAGTCCTAAAACAAGGGTGCCTAAGCTTTTTGGACCACAGACCCTTTCATGTACTCCTTGATCTCTCATCGAACCCCAGGCATGTGCAAAGTACTCCTCCTCCAACCACTACTACTACTACTACTACTACTACTACTACTACTACTACTATTTCAAGGTCTTTATATTTTGTGAGTTTTTCGAATTCTTTGAGAGCAATGTTTTTATCAGCTGGAACAGTCTTATCTATTAGGAGACACGTTTTTTCTTAAAAGTCTTTCACTATAATGTCTGACCTGTTCGAGTTTATCATCATCATCATCATCATTAATATTATTATTATCATTGATAGTATATTCAGGATAATTCTTGAACCCGTGAACCCGTGTAGCTGGGGGTTCTGGGGCAAGTAGGTTCCCGTGAATAGTATTCAAAAGTATGGCCAATTTTGTGTCCGTTTCAAGACATACAAAGAACTGGGAATTGCGATGAAGGTCTGAGCCGTGCTCCCCGCGTATGAACCAAAAAGGTCCGAGCTCAAGATACCTGAAATAAAGTATCTTCATCATTCAATACATTTTTGTCTCAACTTCTGGTACGAGTTGTAGTTACCACACGATGGCACAAAGGTTGTAAAGGGGTCTATAACAATCAATTCTTTTTTTCACATTAATATTTTTGTTTTTCATCTTCTCAGACGTATAAAAGAAAGTACAGAACTGAGCAATTAAGTTAAATGATCGAATTTTAATTTGAATACCTTTAATGTTAACCCAAGGTGCATTTTTTCATTATTTGAACATGCAGACGCAACTATCCGTTCGTTTGTTGGTGCGGCTTCGAGAATTCGATGAGCATCTATTTAATCATAGTCCCACCACAGCAATATTTGACACAAGGTCATGCTTAACGTAAGGAAAATAGGATCAACCCTTCCAAAAATGGCTCTAGCCGACGTGACTCTGATTGCCATGCGACCGTAGAAGCTAAAGCAACCTCCGTCACGAAAGCGTCCACCAGGGGACCTGCTCCTTTAAGTACAATGGAGCAGTGCTGCTCCGGGGAAACTGACTCCCTGCAGCTGGGCCGAGTAATAATAGGAGAGCCCAAGGACGAGTCCAAAGGCTCCCCGATGCGCGTAGCAAAGTGCAGCCTCAGAAAAACCTCATTGGCTAACACTTGCACCGGTACACTCGGTCTTCGATGTCAACCACCACACAATCTCCGGCCCATCCGACGGGCAAGTGTCAGTACGTGCGCCTCGGACTCTGCAGTGGAATAGATACTACTACGTTTGGAAGAAATAATTTCCTGTACATAAGTTAATTGAATTCTCCTCGTTTAGGTGTTTCATTTGTTGATAACAACTTGTAAAAAAAACCATTAAAACTGAAAAGATATTAATGTATTAAACTTTAGCGCCACTAGTATTGTTTATTGATATTTTGGACAAGTTTCTCTATTAGTATCTCTCAGAATTTTTGAGATAAGGTATTATCATTATTTCTATTGATATTCGGACGATCCTCATCCTGGTTGTTTTTTCATACTTGGACACATAGCGCAGTGGTTACAGCATCAGACAAATTAATCTGATGGTTCTCGGTTCGATCCTAGTGTGAGACAATATAACAATACTACTAATGCTAAGAGGGGAGTACGGTCAATATACCCCCGTCGGATAAATAAAGGGTTCGGTTCGTTACTTTCCCAAATCTACTAGATGATACCTGACGAAGGCCGTAGAGTGCAACGGCCGAAACCTTGTATGAAAAACAACCAAGATGAGGACGGTCCGAATATCAATAGAAATAAGTTTCTCTGTGTTTGTTTCGGCGGCTGAAAGATATATTCATCCTGAATGAATTTCAATGTATCTATTATATTGATTTAAAATGGTTGATTTTTGGCAGAACCTCTTTAAAAAACCCCAACTTTTGACTTTATCAAATGCATAAAACGCTACCAGTAAGGTCATAAATAGACTGTATATGTCTGGAGAATTCAGACATGGTTTCTCCTATTTTTAAGGGTTCAACAAATTGGAAAGCTTGATTTTAGATATATGTATTATATTTTTAGATCATATTTCAGATTATTTTCCGGAAAGAAAAGGTTGGTTATGTGCGCAAAATTCACATATGGTTTCCCCTTTTGCAAAATTAATTGAGGGTAGGGGTCTGTGTTAGTTTTCACCCCAATAATAATGATATGATTTCCATCTTTTTCTACATATTACTGAAAGTCTGATTCACCCAACCAAATTTGGTATGCAAACTCAATGGACCTAGGGGAAAGTTTTAAAGTAAAATATATATGACACCACAAAGCCAACTAACTGCTAGTAAGATATACTGATTCCTTTTGGAACTTTCCCCCCCACCTTTGTTTGTTTCAGTCGCTATACTCTCTTCTTTCTCTCTGAATTTTCAAAAGGAACTGTTGTTACTAATCTACATGGATTGTCTCTGTCCTGTTTCCTCGTCTTTGTTTTCTTTATCACAATGTTCCAGTCGCTGTGCTCTCCGGCCTTCTTTCTATCTGAATTTTCATTAAGGGTTACTGTTACTATTATACATAGGGTATTTCCAACCTGTTTCCTCACCTTTGGTATCTTTATTACGACTTTATAACCACAGAACTCACCAGCCTTCCTTGAAGTTCTCTCGAATTCAGTAGCCTTCTAGAAATGTCGCACAGTGCCCTTTATTTGATCTGCAGAGGTATGTTGTTCTCATTCATATATCCGTCTCGTCCTCCCTTGGGAATTTCAGAACTAGTGTCCGTCGAAATTAGCCTTATGTCGCTCATTTGCCTTTCTGTTGAGCCTGGGTGTATTTCTACAACTAATTGATCCAAGGTTTGAGCGTGCAATTTCCAGCGAACCAAATCAACTTTTACAGGGCTTTCATTCATGTCGGACTTGTAGGACAGGGCTTCTTAAAATAGGAGTCAGGACCGATTCGGAAGGTCACGTAAAATTATTGGGGGTCGCAGAAAAACGGATTCTTAGGTCATATAACCGAGAACCAAAGGCCAAGGACCAAGGCATATCTTTTTTTTTTTTACTTAGAGGTTTCATATCTTTACTCATCCTACTGTTTAGATCAGCCTCTCGCAACGGGTCGGTTTTGTTTACAATTCGTTTGTAAATCAAAAAATCGCAGCCATTAAAGATCGAGAAGGGTTCTATTCCTTCGTTTGTTTGAGTGTTTATGTGTTAGTATGTATTCCAGTGCATCGGCCATCTTGTTTTTTCTACGAACTTCAAAATTGGCATCAGGGATCCACAAGACAGACCCTTCCTATAATCTTTTTTTTTTTTTCGAAATAAATAAGCTTTTTTTGAACTTTCGAATTTTGCAGAGTTTTCGAAATTACTGCATCAGATTATAACACGAATACTCTGTAGAATTCTTATTTGTCGTTTATTCTATTATTCGTATGCGGGGTTCCTTGAGTTAAGATATTTCAGGAGTTCCTACGATAAAGTTGAAAAAGGCTGGTTTAGATGGTTTGAGCAAAGCATACGTACAACTTCTTTCAAACGTCTTATTTTCCAATGTTCTTTATGTATTGACTTCGTTCCAGCGTGATTGGTGGGCTCTCTTCTCTCCTTTCTTGACTAACTTTCAGTGCTTTTTATTCCCAATCAATCTATTTATATAAATCAGTTCATTAATTATACATACATATGTATGAGTGTGTGCGTATTTCTATTCATATCTATCAATCTATTTATCGATCTTTTGAAACCACGCAACCAATCAGATGTCTTGAAATCTTGCAAATAATAATAATTCATACTTGAACACTGTTTTTTTAGTGTTTCTGTGTGTATGTGCGTGAGTGTGTGAGAGGGAGAGAGAGTGACAATATATTATATATTTGATAGATATTGATAGTCTGGCAGAGATGAAACAGAATGAGATAGATATATATTATCACATTTAGATAGATAGATAGATAGATAGATAGATAGATAGATAGATGCTCATATGTCAGACCAATTCCCAATCTATCCCTGTGAGACCAAGGAATTGAAATAAACGAAAGAACTGCACTAGGTCAAAAAAAGCCTGAGAAACTCTTTGGCTCGTTAAAATCCAACCCCCATCCACCCAGAACTTTGGTGAAATTGGGGGCGGGGGGAAACTGGGCAATGTCTCTCCCGATTCTTTCCAAAGGCTGTCCCCACTCCCCCACTCTGTTCTGACGCTTGGCTTACATCCACCGCCTCCGTCAATGTTATAAGAACCTTTGTGAAAGAAGAGGAAAAAGAAGAGTGGGAAAAGTTTTTAGACAAAATTGGTATTTATATATATATATATATATATATAGTATACATGCATATATATATATATATATATATATATATATATATATATATATATATACATATATACGACGTATATATGTATGCATGTGCATGTCTCTCTGTGTTTGTGTGTGTGTGTGCCTATGTCTCTCGGTGTCTTTGCCTCTGTATACGCGTATGTCTGTGAACGTCTTCTAGTGTCTTTGTGTGTATGAGTTTATATAGGCGTGTCTCTGTGACTCAGTGCGCGTATATGTATAGTGAGTGTGTGTATGTGTAATGTGTATGCGTGTTAACGTGTGTCTATGAATGTGCGTGTAGTCTGTGTGATCTTATGTGAGTATGTGTAATGTGTGTGCATGTAAGTATATGTGTGTATGTGTTTACTTGCGTGTGTGCGACTCTTTGACTCAGTATATATATATATATGTGCGCGCGTGTGTGTGTGTGTGTGTGTGTGGTTTTCAGATTCAGGCAAGTGCATCTGAACATCCCACCCTCAGAGAGAGGTTAAGATATATGCCAACAAATGTGTTTGATATGCAAGCATTTTCAGAAGAGCATATGTCGTTATGTGCAATTACATGTACACTTATTTATATTTATACAAACACACACACACACACATACACACATATATATATATATATATACATATATATATATATATATATATATATATATATATATATATATATATATATATATATATATATATAAATGAATATACATATTTTTTTAAAGAGAGAACATTACACTGTTTCAATTCGCGGAACACAGTGTAAAGTGTTTTTCTTAATTATTTGTTAATGCTCTACCTATATTTTGCATGGGTATTGAGCACTCAAATAAATCAACATCATATACATATACGTATTCTTTTTATTTTTTTAATATTTTTAAAAAGTAGTTCTATTGAACTTTATGCCTGTTTATCTTGTTAATCTTCCATTTTGCTCTATCTCTCAACATCTTTGTGAAAAGATAGATAGATAGATATGAACATCCATATATATATATATATATATATATATATATATGTATATATATATAAATATATATGTGTATTTGTGTGTGTGTTTGTATGTGTGTGTTATTAAGAAATGGATATTTGATCCGACAGAATGATTATACATAGCGATATATTATATAGAAATTCTTATTTCAAATGATCACTCGTTATTACACGGTGAATGTAACACTCGGCCAAGACAACGTAAATAAAATTAACTATTGAATAAAATGAGACTGCTGCAAAAATTAAACCTGCAACCGATAGGGTAACTGCTTCAATGTGGCATTGCTCTTACCATCGAGCTAAACAGCCACCGGTAATCACCATCTTCAACATCAGTCCTTTTAACGTTCGTTGTTAGACATACACCTTCTCCTAGATTCGCCAGACCTGTTTCTCAAGGGCATTGCAGAGCCGATATTTCCTGAATTTATCAGTTTCGTCCCTCCATCTTTTATTCTGCCAGTCTCGGTTACGCATGTTGATCGTTGGGGATCCATGTTGTGAGTCATGATGTCTATTGATTGTCTACTATTCTTGCAACATGACCGGCCCATTGCCATTTCAGTTTCATAATGGATTCTATGATGTCACAGACTCCTGTTTTCTCCCTAGTATACCGTGGTATCTTGTGATCTCTCAATGTGAGGCTGATCATGATCGTTCATGTGCACGTTGCACTAATGCAAAGGTCCAAATAACCGTCCATTTATATAAGTATATACATAAATGCAGTATATTATCTGAAACTTTATTTCAAATGACCTCCCCTGATTACATGGAGAATGTGTCACTTGGACTGGACAGCGAAAGTAGAATGAATTATTATGTAAAAGAAACAAAGATGAGTACGTGGAGATTAAGGAGTTTTGGGGGGCCTTTGACTTTCCGCCGGGCTTTTTAGCTCAGTGGTAAGAGGAACGGTACCTTGAAGCGGCTACCAAATCGGTCACAGTTTCTATTCCCGCAGCTGCTCCATTTTCTTGAAATGCTTATTCTATTTACATATATATATATATATATATATATATATATATATATATATATATATATATATATATATATATATATATATACTCGGACATGATGCGCATATAACCGTACATGATAATGTAGGTATATATATATGTACAGAGATATCGACGCATTTAAGCAGAAAGTTCATGTCGGCGTACGATCAATGAGCTGTACTGATTTGCAAGATGCTCCTACAAATCATTACAACTGATTAAAGAGTTTGATCTTCACTGACTAAAAAAAACTTGAGGGTTTGTAGCGAAAATAAATCCACTAACTAAAGTGAATACCTACCAAATGCGTAAGTGAGGATATATCCCCACTTTTTAATAACAAAGAAAGTTATTCGCACATACACTCGTACATTTATTTATTGTAAACTTTGTTGGCCGATTTTCTTTTACACATCTCCCATTACAAATGACAGACCGGGAGCATCTTTTCGATCCTTTAAAAATCTTTTTCTTGTTTTTTGTAGTGAACAGATCTTTGGTTTCAATGAATATAGGGGAAACCCGAAAAGACTACTAAAAGATTAAAAAGATGCTCCTGGTCCGTCAATTTCAATGAAGACGCACAAACACACATATAGATATGATTTACTGTTCAAATCGAAGCAGAACAGGTGTATTCAGTGCATATTGAATATTTATATAGATTGTGTCATCCCCGGAAATGTTTTGATTTTATCTTCATTATCAGCAGTAATCAGTTAAAATGAAGGAGGGTGCAAGCACAGATATGAAAATTTTTTCTAATATCGGATCCAGTCACGTACCAGTATATATATATATATATATATATATATATATATATATATATATATAGATAGATAGATAGATAGATAGATAGATAGTTCATAATATATATTTACAATTTGTAAAAACACAGAAGTAAAGAAGTAGAAAACAGATAAAATATATTTTATCTGTTGTAGTTGTTGATTCACAAAATAGAGCTGTACATGTATAAAAGTAAGATATATAGTCGGTCAATGTTAACATTTCGTGCCAACCGCACTCATCGGCAAAAGTGCGATAGGCACGAAATGTTAACATTCACTGCTTTTTGTTTGTTCTTTTTCTGCCAAATATCTTTGTGGAACTAGATTAGATGGATGCATATTTAGATGACGTAACGGCGTTTTAAAAAAATTCCATTCTTGTTATTACTATTAAAGACAATATTTCTGTTTGGCCTGTTGGTATTACCGACATCATGAACAAATTACGGTGTCCCTTTATTTCAAGTTTAAACCTCCTGAAGATTTTCATGAAACCGATCGAGATAAAAACGACATAAATATATGGGCTATGCCTTTGGCCTTTTCAATTTTATCATTCATTATTTGAGGAATTATATTCTCCAATTATCTACGAGTTTATGTGCTTTTTTTCTAAAATTTGGTTTTTTCATCAGAAAAGAAGGTACGAGAAATATTTCTTTTATCAACGTGGTATAATCTCTAGATAACAGTATACTTTTCTCTCTCTTTATTTACAGATTTACATTGACCATACTGAAACAGTAACCAAAATACTTCGAAGCTGTAGTTTTGCACGACACACAGAAAATTATTCCACATGACAATTATGGCAGGCTGCTCCACACACCACAAATTCTAGTCCATTCCAAACACGCACCTTTGGAACGGGCATCAGTGAATTCCAATATTTTGTGGAAGAATGGACAATTGGTTACGGCATCAATATAGCTAGAGGGCTGAAAATTTAAGCATTTACCCCTCATGACTAGAACAAACGTTTTCTTGCTGTTTTTTTTTTTTTTCTAATTCATCCCAAAATGATTGGGGGTTCAATTTACAATCTAAGTCTACGTTAAAATGGTCCCCCAGTAGCGTTCACGCTTGTTTTTGAAAAATTTCAGACTCTTTTTAGTGATCACTGCCCAACAAAAGGCTGGACAGGTAACATGTCATTCCCTTCTCCGATCATTCCATTGATCACACCCAACACAACAAAATTTTGGGGTGGATCCATTCACAATTACCTCTTTTATGTCGTAATTGTACAACCAAACCACACAATATCGGCAAAATTTCATTCTGACCAAACGATATCTCCCAAAATTATTGATGAATTTCAATGGCATTATTTGTAGAATAAACGATAGATTACGATTTCTTGCTACGCGACTGCATATAGTTATTATGTCTGCCAAAAAGATAGGAGAGGTTTATGTATTCGGTTGCGTTAGTCTGTCTATCTGTTTGTCTGTCCACAAGATATCTCCGAGAGTGCTTATTACATTGCAATGAGATTTTGTCGAAAATTGGGCCGTGGGGTTAGGAAAGGGTGGTATAGATTTGGGGCAGATCCAGGATTTTCTTTTTTTTTCTTCCTTTCCTTTTTTTTCCCACCTTCATTTATTTCATGCTCGTATCTATCCACACAATTTGGTTGATAAATTTTGAGTTGACTTTTTCGACGTACGTTTTTCTGTCGAAAAGAATTGCCACACAATTAAAACAGGTACGATCGATGATATTTAGTTCAAAGTCTTTTTTTTTTCACTTTAAAGTGTTTAATTAACTTTCAGGAAATTGATGCTTCCGCCAAAACGGGTACACACACGCGTGGGTTCGCATACACAAATGTTCGCACACGTACATCTACATAGTATATTTGTGTGTATATGGTTGGAGGAATGCTGTTTATATTTTCAGATGGATTAATATATATATATATATATATATATATATATATATATATATATATATATATATATATATATATATATATATATATATACATATACATATAGTCATTACTCAATCATTTTTAAGCGTATACGCATGTGTGTGTATACATACACATATATATATGTGTATGTGTGTGTGTGTACTTCACTTAGATCATTTTTAAGCATATACGTATGTGTATGTATGTATGTATATATATACGTGTGTGTGTGTGTGTGTGTGTGTGTGTGTGTGTGTGTGTGTGTTTGTGAGTACTTCACTTAGATGCATTCCTTGCTATTTGACATGCACATGGATATTCGTAGATAGATACGGAGAGAATCAGATGGATATAGTCATTAATCGATACTTCTTGAGCGTATGCATACATAAGGATCTATGTATATGTATATGTATATACTTTACTTGGATGTATCCCTCGTTATTTGATACGCACATGGGTACTTAAGATACTCTGATAGATAGATAGATAGATAGATAGATAGATAGATAGATAGATAGATGGATAGATAGATAGATAGATAGATAGGTAGGTAGATAGATAGATCTTAGCTATGGTACAGTATAATTAAATATGAGTCCGAGAAAGAACGAGAAAAGATATCCCCGTTCAAGAAAGGAAGAAAATATAGTCGAAAATCAGTTGCCAAACATTGTTCGTTATTAATAGCTAGAAAAGTCTTCAGAAATTGCTAAAATCCGCCAAATGTTTCCATTTCCAGCTAATGTTACAGTTAAAAATATCATATTTACTCATTTAAAGTCCACTTATCAAATAATCTAATTATATACTAAGACTCCAGAACTAATTAATAATGAAAATTGTATACTCACATTTATTAAACTATTAAATTATTTCTCTAAATGGAGAGATTTTCAGTTATTGTAGATTTTTATTGGCTAAATTTGAAACAAATCAGCCATATCTAGCCGAAAAAATGGTCAATTTAGCAACCCCGGAGAATAAAGTTCGAGGGTAGAAAAGGAGGTCGAAAGATAGAGGCAGTAAATTCCAGTTTGTGTAGAACGTGAGGGATGGGGGAAAAAGAGTGAACCTACAAACAAAAACCAGAAAGATCTATCCCACCCAAATACCCCTAACCCTAACCCTAACCCTAACCCACCCAAAATCCAAAAGCAACCACAAACACAGTCGAGCCAAGAGACGGAAGATCAGGTTCCTCAACGCACTGGGTTATTGGGGCATTTCCAGCATATTCTCTCTTTCTCTGTCTCTGTCTCTCCGTCTGTCTATCTCTCCCTCTCTTTCTCTCTCGTTGGAGGTTTGAATTTTCAATGAAAAGGGGAAAAAAGAAAGAAATAAACTGTGCCTTGAGACCAACGACAAAGAATGGTTGGCTCCGTGGTAGATTGATGGAATCGTTACTCTCCGACGAGAAATGCTGTCCAATTCCTTCTACACCCGACTCGAGTAAGTGGCCGTACGGGCGATGGCCCCGGGCGCCAAGTTCTAGGGGGGTGCCTGTCATCTAGATAGATATGTATGGAAAGTATGAGATGGGATATGGAGAGAATGAGATTAATAGCTAGATAGATAGATAGATAGATATGAAGGGAATGAGATAGATAGATAGATAGATAGATAGATAGATAGATAGATAGATAGATAGATAGATACACACATACATACATACATACATACATACATACATACAAATGAACATGTTTAGATAGATTGATTGATAGATAGCTAGATAGATAGATAGATAGATACATACATACATACATACATATAAACATTTTTTTTTGAAAAATTGATTGATGGATAAATATGGAGGGAATGAGATAGATAGATAGATAGATAGATAGATAGATAGATAGATAGATAGAGTCATTATCGATCCTTCTTGAGCGTATATATTTATGAATATGTATGTAAGTATGTATAAATATACATGTACTTCATTTTGATGTATCCCTGGTTATTTGGTCTTTGAACAACTGTAGAGTCAAAATTTGAAGTCATGTAAAAAATTCCATTGAAGAATAAATATGGTCAGAATAAATTTTACTTATGACATCACTGACATTTTCCATTGGAGAATATCTAAGAAAAAAAGAATAAAATCATACTGTTTGGGGATGATGGAGAATTTAGATGTTATTAATAAAACCGACGGAATGAGGCCTCAAAAAAGTCAAAAAAGCCTTTTTGAAAATAATTTTTAGAAGGTACTTAGTGGAGTACTGATGCCAATTTTCAAGTCTGTAGACGGAATGGCATGACTAAGGCTGCTGGAACAGACAAACAAACATACCAACAGATGTGCATTTGGCTCCGGTTGTCCAGTACTACACAGTAAAGGGCGCTGAAGTTCAATTTGCCTGGTTATCAAGAACATTGGCATTAACCCCTTCACGGCCAACCTCGAAGCAAACATTTAAACGAGAATGTAGGACTTATTTATTATTTTACCAGTGGGCCAAGTGTTTCTTCTCAATTCTGGTTTGAGTGTTAATCTAACCTAAATCTTCTTGATGTGATTTCTCTTCTTCTGATTTAGTGGGTGATTCATTAAACTATCTGTGTATTGATGTTTTTATTGGTTGACTTTGTACCACTTGCTTAAACTAATTGCCTTTTACTTAAAGGTAACAATTTCAGTTTTTTTATCTGTTTTTTTCTTTTCATATATGTCATCATCATCAGTCTTTTAATGTCCGTCATTGGACATAGATCTCCCCTTGGATCCACCACAATTCTCTATCATGTTCAT
This sequence comes from Thysanoteuthis rhombus, assembly GCA_963457665.1. Classification (NCBI taxonomy): domain Eukaryota; kingdom Metazoa; phylum Mollusca; class Cephalopoda; order Oegopsida; family Thysanoteuthidae; genus Thysanoteuthis; species Thysanoteuthis major. The sequence continues at coordinate 11,908,186 of OY735236.1, read as the reverse complement.
TGCGGAGCCAGTATTTTCTAAATTTATCTACTTCATCCATCAGTTGTCTGTCACTCTTGCAACATGACCTGCCCATTGCCATTTAAGTTTTTTAATAGATTGTATGATATCTCAGACTCCCGTTTTTTTCCTCATATACTGTGCTGTTTTGTGATCTCTTTTCATATATGTAGTTAGTATTAAAGAAAAAAATGTTCCCATTTGTAACATTTTTGAGTGAGTTGAATACCCTTAAGGCAACCCCACCCTTTACAGTGCATGTGTTTTTTAATGAATGTTATTTTCTTAAATAAAAACGTTTTCTTCTCTTTCTTTTTCTTCTTTTCAAATTCAAGATATTATTCTCAAAATCCTAACCCTGACTCTTTGTATGAATGCTAAAGCATAGAAACATTTTTAGCTATAAAGTTAGCTGGAAATGAACGCTACACCGTAGCTGCTGGCCACATAAGTCTTCCTCTCTTTAATCAGCTTTAAATAGAGGAAGAGAGTAAAAATTATGTCTTCACCGTGACGTGAACTGACAAACAAACTTACGAACAAATGAAATAGGTTACTATAGTTTTTGTACACTATGACAGCGTTGCTTTCTGCATTTGTAAAAAAAAAATCCCATTTATCATATGTCACAGTCCCCTTTAAAGCATTCCTCTATTGTCCACGCACCTATCCCAAAGTCTGCAGAGCCCTCTTTCGGGATTGCCACCAGATGCCTCGCTGGGAACCAAACCATGACCGTACGGGAGAGTTTACCTGGCAGTCCTGGGGGATGCGATGTTTTCCCCAGAAACCATGCACCAGACGTCATGTCATGAATGCGGTAGCCACATAGTACACGATTTCATCCAATGACGTCTCCTTGCTAACTGAGTAACCCCCGGGGAGAGTGTTTGGTCATGCATGTAAGTAAATTATATAGATATCAAAATGGATGAGTACTCTTAAATGATCCAGGAGTCTTCTGAATCTAAAAAGTTATGCTTAATAATGTATGAGTTTTTACCCAACTGATTTTCCCTCGTCTCACCGGACATTATAAACATCTCTTGAATGAAGAGACATTTTCCTTTCTCTGTCGGATGCCACTCGGCTCCCCAAGTTCCCCGAACTTATTGATTGGATGTCAATGACGTATCAATAGCGCAGGAATATATACTCATCACCGAATCGACTATATTCGTCATCGTCATAAAGAAAGCTAAGACCCATGTTTTTCATTCATTTCTTGTCGCTCAGAGCCAGGCCAGGCCAGTCGGAGGGCTTGCAGGCTTCGACATGCGTTATTGAACGTCGAGCAGAGATCGGTCCCTAAGAAGGAAGATCAATGGGATCACCAGGGGAGACTCTCCACCTGATCCCTAGCTGCTTACGACACCTGATATTCCAAGAGGGTCACCTATTTAGGTACTGACCAGGCTCAACATTGCTTAACTTTGGTGATCTCATGAGAACCGATGAGCTCAACATGATTTGGTTATTTCACTTCTGAAAGTCTTTCTTTTAAGGGACAGGTCTCTTGCAGGCGATTCTGTGAGTCTGGGAATTGCTCGAAAATATGTGTATGTGCATGAACACCCAGTGTTGGATGTCTTTCGGGTAAAATCATGCCCCCGTACAAGGTAAGTATTTTTTGTTGTATGTATGCTTACGCAGTAGCTGAAGGGGGGGGGGCATTTGAAAATGTCGTCGTGCCTCAGAAGCTTCTTGAATAGTAATGTATTTAGAACTTCTAAAGACATTGTCTTGGTAGACGATAAGACGGATATAATTGCATATACATGAAGAGCACGAATAACGATTCAGCCTCTGATAGTGCATCTTGTTCATCGAATCTCATATGTTGAAAGGGGCCCCTCAATTGAGAATGATGTGGATGTGTCTCTCTGAAAACGTGTCTGGGATTGAGTCACCTAGTTACTTAGGGAGAACCAAGCTGATTCTTCTCATTAAAAATGCAACATTAAATTAAATTACCTCCAAACACCAAAAGCAAAAGTTGCGTGTTGGTCCAAAAGTTTCGAGTACCAAATTTCCCTGAGCGAACTACGCAATTTTTTTAAACCCTTAAAATAGTCGCACACGTATGAAAACTGTTCGGGGCCTACCGGAAGCATTTTAGGCACTGGGTAAAGTCAAGAGTTCAGAAAAGAAGTGGTTCAACTAAGAATCGAAAATAGTGAAATAATACCTGTTCAGAAGGGCTATTTGAATATAAAAGATATTTTACAGAAAGATACTTACATTAAACGGATCGTGATTGGTCAATTTGTCGATTGATCTCAAATATGGAAGGAAGAATATTTTCTTTGATGGTTCTGATATTGGGAGAAATCATTACTGTCTCACCCAGACAGATACATGCAGACTGATATATATATATATATATATATATATATATATATATATATATATATATATATATATATATATATATACAGCTGTTTCGTTGTATTACAACTCTTATGTGGCAATAGACTATCAATTATCCCATCCAGTACCACAAGGCAGGATCGAAACCTTATTTTCAGACCCAGAGGCTGGTATCTTCCCTCTACTCCACGGAACTGGACGGGCAATGAGGTTGAATTTGAGCAATATGTTCATTCTGTCGTATATATTCCTCATCCACCAGAGTGCTCCATTCCATGTTGGAAGAGCATTGCATAAGCTTACAATGAACGAGTTACCACTGCATAACCCTGAATATATATATTATTGTGTCATCCACAGCTTTTTCGTTGTATTACAACTCTTTAGCGTGGTTATAGATTATCCATTATCCCATCCAGTACCACGAGGTAGGATCGAAATCTTCGCTTCAGACCCAGAGTCTGGCATCTTATCTCTGCCCCACGCAGAACTGGACGGTCAGTAAGGTTGAATTTAAGCGATATATTTACTCATGCATATATTCCTCATCCACCAAAGTGCTTAATTCCTATGTTGGAAGAGCATTGCATAAGGTTATAATGAACGAGTTACTTCACTTAGAGAGTGCTCAATCCTGAATAGGGGAGCATTAATCATTGTACATACATACATACGTATATAGAAAAACAAAATCTTTAAAAAAAATGGATAGATTGATTGGGATAGATATATCGATTTGAATAAACTGACTTTAATAGATATCTAAATTGATCGTTATTAATAGACTGACATAAATAGATTTCTGGATAGATCGATATGAATAGACTGGCATAAATAGGTATCTAGATAGGTCTACGTGAATGAACTGACATAGATAGATAGGTAGACAGATAGAAAATAGATATGAATAGAATGACATAGATAGCTAGTTAGTTAGATATGGAAGGACTGACATAGATATAGATATACTGACAAAGATATATACGTAACCTAAATATCTATGCTACTGGAAAAAGAATCTGGACATTAACGTTAGTGTAAACATCATATGCAAAAATTATGTCTTCCGGACCCTTTCCCTCTTTCTCTCTCGGTTTTTCCCCCTTTTTGCTTCCCATAGCTTTTTACCATCTATCGTCCCCCTTTCTCTTTTTTCCTCGCACTCTCTTTTGTTCTCCAACACTCACATACATTCCAACCTTTAGCCCATTCCTTGTTTATATATATATATATATATATATATATATATATATATATATATATATATATATATTGTAAAAGTACCAGTGAGTCCACAGGCCCTCAGAGGCTAATGGCAGAGGTCGCCCTTCTCACATCTAATGCGCCATGACACAGAATAGAGAACATTGGGATATATACATATATATATATATATATATATATATATATATATATATATATATATATATATATATATATATATATGCGTGCGCGAGTGTGTGTGTGTGTGGTGGCAGTGGTTCTACCCTCGGCAAACATGTGGTAATTCTTAAAATCTTGTGAAGAATGGGAAATGGGACTGAAAGGCCCTCCTTCAGCTTGCCTGGGTGGGGGATCAGGGAGCGGCCTTAGTTGTAGAAATATACACTAATAGTAGAGGGAGCGGATGGTATCCTTACGGATGGTTTCAATGCATCTCGATACCATTTGCCCATCAGAAATTTTCTTAGTACAAAAGGCATGAAACTAAATTTCTCAGCAACTTTCCTGGGTGTGGGATCTAGGATCGGACTTAGTTGTAGAAATATTGGAGGGAGAGGAAGGTAACCCAAATGGTTTGTTTCGGTGCTATTCGCTAATCAAGAATATTTCTAGTACAAAAGGCATGAAACTATTTTCCCTGTGTCCCTTTCAATAGATTCCAGTTCAATGTGTCAGAAACAACCCCCGAAGAATGCTGAGGTCGTACAGGTATTCCCAGCATTATGCCACTATTTTGCAGCGTACTGAAAAAGAGATAGCGTGCACCTTCTTCCTCTTCCTCTTACATCCAAGTGCTCTGTGCCACCCATCACCTCAATTTCGACGGCTTGGTAAAAAATACAGTCATCTATATTTTTGGGGTCTGGAAATACAAAAAAGTTTTTCCCATGTAAAGTAATGGTAATTGCTTCTTCATTTTATTCCATTTCGGCTTACGGAAGGTATTTATAGGAACACTCTCCTTTCGGATAGTGGTAGAAGACTTACAAATCTATGGCAACTGATCCATCACTTTACGCCATTTCGACTTACGAAATATGTCATAGTAATGCTGTACGTTCGGATAGCAAGAGAAACCTGTACTCGGAAACTAGAATAAATAGGCTATGTAAATAGCAGTGGCGATAGAAGTAACGACAGACTTGGTCCAACCTAACCTGGCACAAGGCCAAAATAGTGATCAACACAGAGAGAATTCAACTTGTTAATTATCGCTTTATGGTCTATGCCCTTCGATCCTATATATAGCTATATGCATAATTACTTGTACCTCTCTAATCCATAAAAGCCTCCTCCACTTGGATAACTAACATAACAACATCTTTCTATGCTTGTTTGAGCATGAGTCGTACATACAGGTTGTGTATCTTTAATCCGGCACTTTGTGGTCCGAAAACTCCAATGGTTCGGCACATTTTGAATAGCCAGGATGTAACAGTTTTTATCTAGTCACCAAAGAAACATGCAGACCAGCCAACTCCGCTTTAATAACTGGCGTAACACAATCTTCTTTCACCCGTTTAGACTTGTGCCGTACATACAGATTCTAAATCTCTAATCCGGCAACTCCCATCGTCCGGCGCATTTTGAAACTGCCGGCATTTCTTTGCTGATCTACCACTAAGGTTCTTCAAATCGGTTTAAAATCGCAGTTTGAACTGTAATTTAGATGTTTAAAATCCGACTCGTTAAATCAAATGTGTAAAACCCTGACCGTGGTACGAAGACTTTGAAATTCGATAACTTTCAAAGTTTATTTTAACCTAAACTTTGACATCAACCGAAGACCCTTGTATATAAACTTCATTTTTTCCTGAGATTTGGAAATCCAGGCGCATATCATCAACCAAAAACAATTTTTAAACATATATGTATACATAATTTTATACGCGCGATATTTTTTCTTTTAAAATTAAAACTTAAACGGTTGCTTTGGATTATCTACGATAGACGATTATACATGGTCGAAAAGGATATTCTTTAATCTTTATGACTCTTGAAAATTATTTTGATACCACCAATTAAAAAACAAGACCGGACAGAATTAATTTTCTTTTATTATTATATGATTTTTATATTGAAAAAATCCCGTCTGAAATATATCAGAAACAGTCAACCAAAATGTCACTAGTATTGTCAACATAAGTCTCTCTCAATTTTCAAGTGTGTCCGGCAGGTTTGACTGGCTAGCTGGATATGTATGTGTCACGTGTACAGGCCGCTCAACGAAAACATATTTTTTAATTGGATTTGTTTGCAATGTAAATTCATGCTAAATTTGTCTCTAGTTTGTTCCTGCTTGTTTTTTGAACTTCCACTTTTTAGTTATTACAGCCCAACAAAGGGGAAAAGAAGTAACTTATTCATTGATCACCCTTTCTTCCAATGTTTTAATTGATCACCCCCGAGACAGCCAGCTAGCTGCCAAAAGAGGTTGGTCACATAACAGTTTCTATCGATTGAGTAACCAGACCTGTCCTCCTATTCTCCACCCTATCAGAAAAATCGTTAAAATCGATGAACTGTTAAAATATATCAATTACGTGATAGAATGAGAAAATTCTGCCTTCTGGAATTTTCTGTAGCCCAGCAGTGACCATGTCCTAAGGTTACTGCATCAAAGAGGTACAATTATGTTTAAAAATTTAGTCTAGGCTGGCCAAAGGCCACTATAAATGAGCACTTAGTAAGTTTCAAGGTCACTATCAACTCAAGACTAAATCCATGAACACCGTGATTAATAGAGGTTCCGTTATTTCATTAATTGCGCTCAACTGAATCTGACACAAAGCCTTATTAAGGGAGCACACAGATCTAATTCAATACCAATGGCCTGAGAGATCAGCTTGATAATTTTTGCTGTCTGATGACAATAAAGGTGCCCCTTGATATAGTGCAGTCCGTTATGGCACGGTTCCCGATATCTGGATTTTTTTTTTATACGTATTGTTGCCTACTCGTCCAGAAAACCGCGAATAAAAACATTATTTCACCAAAAGACTTATATCTAATATGACTGAGATATCAAATTTCTTCAATTTGCAATTAATTAACGTATAATTACGCGATGTTTTTCTTTAATTTTGTGATGAAAACAACACCTTCGTTTACCGGTGAACTTGTTTTGGTACTCATAATTAACTTTTGATTATCCGCAGCCGACTTGAAACGCGGTTATCACTCTTGAACCCTAATATCTGCGTTATTTACTAAACTTGGCCTGGCACGAGGCTACAATAATGGTTCCCTCATGGAAGACTGAACTCACAAGCAATTGCCTGATATAAAGATCCGATCAGCCCATTTCGAAATTTGGAGAAAAGGGGGGTCACACAACCGTCTCTGGGATGACGTCTAAAGTATATATAAGGGGGAATTGCTGGACAGTGGGGAAATTAAAGAAAGTGGCGTACTACATTATTATAACGGAAATGTCAGGCCAGTGTAGATTTTTTTTGTTTGGCAGGGAAAGAATGGGAGGGCATCCAAACATATAAAAAAATAAAGGATCAACTGTCCCGCATGATTTGGCTAGGAATGGAATCGTATGAGTTGCATGCGTTGCTGAGAATAAGCTGGTCAGATCAGTGTATCTGTATCTATTTTTTTTTATCTGCAACCATTTTGGGGGTAAGAGAGACCTCATCTCTTTCCTTATGGATTGTAAGCCTGGGAAAAGCTGTGGAATCGATCGGGCGAAACTCTGTGGTAACAACAAAAGCAAAAAAAAGAAAAAAAGAATCTGTTCGGTAGTTCGGACAACTCTAAGAATGATAGTGACACTTTTCGTAATTTGAAAAGACCTTTGAAAACCCTCAACAGAAACTGTCACTAAAGCTGTTAAAATGAGTTTCTCTCGGTGTTCATGTTGATCTGGCTGACTGTTTGACTATGTATTATATCACATGTACGGGCTGCACCAATGGAGACAGAGTGCTGAAAATGTTAGCATTTACTCCCTGTTATGTCTAGTTTTTTTTTTCGTTTTTCAAGCTGCCCTCAATAGGTTTTTACTGAGGGGAGTTCAATTCACAATGTAAGTTTATGCTGAATTGGTCCCTTAGTTTGAGTTCGGAAGGTGAGAGAAGTAACATTTATTGATCACTCCTTTTTCAATTTTTCTCAATTGAGTACCCCCAACATGACAAGCTCTCCCACTGTAAGGCGCCCAAGAGAATAGGTTTTCCTTTAGTTTGGAAGCCAAATTTTGGTACTAGAGCAGTGGTTTCGAAACTGTGGTCTGTGGTTTAATTGCACTTAGGCTGACATAAGCTGCAGGAGTGGTACTCTCAGTGGGAATTGAACTCACTGTAGTAATAAATTGGTTTCAGAGACGACCTTGCAACCAGAGCACTACGCTTTGGGAATGTTTTAAACCACCAATAAAGTAGAATAGTTGACAATGGGCCTGGGCAAAGTGTATGGATATCCTGAGATACCCAGTCTACAGAATTCCCTTCCCGACGTCGCTGATGCAGTCCAGAAGAAAGTGGGGCGAATGACATTTGATCTCGGCTTGGCGGCAGGAGATGCCGGTGGGACGTCGAGGTTCGCATTCAACTGCCTTAAGGGTGGGGGGGTAATCCCAAGTTTGGTATCAGAGTTTTCATACTCATTGATTGATTTCCTTCCCAAAGCTAGAGGGGGAGGGAGATGAATTCATGCCTTTCCCAAGGGGCTTCGATTTGAGTTTGAACTCGGATTCGCTGATTCCATTGTCTACCCTACGCTAAGTAGCACCTCTACTGCCTATGTAATTATTTCTCCTTTAGGTAGACTGGCGATGGGACACAACAAAGGAAGAGTTAGATTCGTGAATTTCTCCAAACCATTAGTGGAAACATGATATAAGCTGTTTCAACCGGTTCGAGAACTTGTCCAGTATTTTCTGTGACAAGCCTGATCCCCGGTCGCACTTTCATTTTTTTAAAATACAGACAATTCTGGTTAGTCATTCAATAGAAACCGACACATGACCAACATCTTTTAGCACATACTGCTTTAGGGTGATCAATTAAAAAATCAGAAAAAAGGTTTTTTGATTAAGTTACTTCTCTCGCCCTTTTGGGGTAGAGATCACTAAAAATGTATGAATTTTCAAAAAGACAAACGTTAAGCAGCCGCACACAAAATGAGGTATCAACTTGGCATTGACTCACATTGCAAATTGACCCCCTAAAGAAAACATTTGGGGGAATTTTCAAAAAATTAAAAAAAGAAAAAAACTTTTTTGTAGACCCAAGGAAAACTAAATTATGAAAATTCCAGCCCTTTAGTTCCATTGGTGCAGCTTGAATGTGTGATACATATACACATATATAGCATGCTAGCCAGACCAACTTGAAAAAAAAAGAAACCTATTTTGACATTTTGGTTGACAGATTCTTCACGTTAGCTTTTGGCGTCAGTTTGTCAAATGATTGTCTTAGTACCTAGTATACTTGTGAATTTCCGGGAAAAATCATGCATATATCTATGCTATACACGTGATTGTTGAACACGACACTTCTCTTGTCTTTTGTTGGACAGTAATCCTTAAATTTGATCCAAACGTGAATGCTACCGGACGCAAATGTTGTAAATTGAACCGTCAGCTAAAATCTTATCCTGGTCAGAGAACAAAAATAAGCTTTTATCTAGACGTAATCAGGTGTAATTGATTTGATTTTCAGCCCTCTAGCTCCAGTGGTGCAGCCTGTACATGTGACAGATAGATAGCCAGAATCACTTAAAAATTAGAAAAAGCTAATATCTAATAGGCTTTATGGCAGGCAAGCCGATTGTAAATACGAGTTATCCGTAAGTCGGACGTTCCTAGCCCGGAGGGCTTACAGTAATTGTAACATAAGTAACCAAAGTTAGAAAAATTAGTTCGCCTTCAGGGATATTGCCTCCTGTTGGGACCTGTTCATGCTTGTACAAATCAAGAGTTCCCAGCCCTTATATATATATATATATATATATATATATATATATATATATATATCCAAATCATAGCCAACATACTTATGAAGACTTGTAAGGTTGAAACCTATGTAGTTCCTTAACCTCATCACCCGTCCATTTACACTATCCCTGACATACCCCCAAAAATCTAGCGCATATAACCGTACATGATGACGTAGGTATATATATGTACAGAGATATCGACGCATTTAAGCAGAAAGTTTATGTCGGCGCACGATCAATGAGCTGCACTGATTTGCAAGATGCTCCTACAAGTCATTAAAACTGATTAAAGAGTTTGATCTTCACTGACTAAACAAAACTTGAGGGTTTGTAGCGAAAGTAAATCCACTAACTACAGTGAATACCTACCAAATGCGTACGTGAGGCTATATCCCCACTTGTTTCACTCATTACAGCTCATATTATACACACATATATATATATATATATATATATATATATATATATATATATATATATATATATATATATATATCCAGCGTCGGGGGAAATTCTCCTTCTTCTCGCTGAGTTCCCTGGGCAATTCGCAAGACATGTGCCAGCCCCGTCATGTTTTTCTAGGCATCGGTACATTCTTTCTCAGCCCTCCCATGTCCCTCTTCCACCACCATTGGATTATTAATGACAACCGTTTCGACTGATTCTTCAAAATCCCTTGGAATCGCCACACAAGCATTGCTTAGTGGTCTACTCATATAATGAAGTGTGGTTTTGGTTTTTCTGTCCGTGGCAATGGACGCTTCCACTTAAAGGTAACAATTTTACCCACCCAATACCTGAAAGAACAGTCTCTTTCACTTTCCTTGGTAAATTCATTTTAGTAAAAATTCACATGAAATCGATGATATATACAATCGTATGGCTGCGCATGATAAGTGCCCAACGAACCATTTTTTTTAATGTTCTTTTTTTTGCTATTTCTAGAGTTTCAATGCTCAGTATTATTTTATTTTTGGATTTTGATCATTGTATTAACGATGAGTGTACAAACTTGAGAAAGGAAAAATGCGTTTCTATGTAGATGTGTCTGAAAGCATCTAAAAAACCAGTGGTTCGAAAAAACAAAACAACTGGTCAGCTCATTCCGTGTCTACGGTATAAACAACAGGCAAAAACGACAAATATATATATACCCGAGTCAGGATGTTGATTATAGCTTAAACAGGTGTTACATGTACATCCATCAAGAAACCCTCATCAATCCAATATACGAGGAGGAACTATGTTTATTGGGATTTTTAGGAATTTTGAGAGTTCGAGGTCTTGGAATTATAAGAGGATTTCTTTTAAAGATGTAAGGAACACAGAAACTAAAAGAAAGTATTTCTGTTTTCATAGTTTATTGGTAAATACCTTGTTGAAATATCCGTGCCTCATTTAAATTAATCACCATAACCCGCCCAAGTACCAAAACTAATTATCTAAAAACTCTCTAAAAATTATAGATCTTTTATCTAAAATTATCTTTAAAATAATACCAGCACATGATTTTGGTAAATCTGGAACAAAATGAGACTACCAGAAGCTCTTTTTTGGAAAAAATATGTTTTAGATGGAAACTAGTGGTGTAATCGTGCATATTTTCGAGATTGTAGTCCCCCAAAATGTGACCAGGAGCGCTCACACACACACATACACACACACACACACACATACACACACGCGCGCGCGCGCACGCACACACGCACACCTTATGGTCGATGAGACCGTAGATAGAAATCTATTGCTCAATTGGCTGGTGGGTCAGGCTATTTGTAGGGCTACGGCGATTAGATAGACAGAAACACTCGAACAGAGATGAAACTGTTGCTCTGGTTGGTTTGTTGGTTGGTACATTTGTGGGGCTACGGTGATTCGGTAGGACCCAATTCTACCACTAATTGTCAATGGAGCATTTCATTCAGTTCATGTGGAACTCAGTCTTCCAACTTTTCAACCTTTACGATTACCTTGAGATAACATGATAAAGTCTCCAGAAAGTGCTCGAGTTGCAGTCCGTGAGTCGTAAGCCACTCCAGTCAATAATTCTACAGTTAACTTACCTATCGACCCAGGATTCGTCTTATGGTCTCAAAAAAGTATGCAATGGTCACTGCTGGGAAATCTGTCTCCGCAGGGGCAGTACATCCCCATTGCACTATAAGGCCATAGGTCTCCCTGGTGCCTTGACGACAGAGGTTTTTGTCTTTGTCCACATCTACGCGTATGGGCCCCATGTTTAACTGACCATGTGTCAAATTTGACCTCAGGATGAAGGGAAATAAATCTCACTGCAGCTGATAGCACCAGTTGTGTCAATTCCATAGACAATTCTAAGATTTTTCTAATATTGTGCCAGGGATGGTTCTATGAATTTCTTCATCAACCCATTTTTCAGTTGTCAACTTTATCACAGCTACAAACTAATCCTTGTGGAAAAATTCACGGACGTTCAGGTTTCCTCCGTTATCAGGAATAGCGTGATGCGAAGAGGGAATTACCATTAATTTCCATCGGAGGTCGTGGTATTGGGAGGTACTGAAATGGGATGCAGAATAGAAAAGAAAAGGGCAAATACTGGTTCCATAATGTCTCGGGGTAACACAAAAGATGAAAGCTATTTTCACTTTGTGCTATTGCGTCAAGCCAACTTTCGAAAGCACTTTGATTCTATTACATGATTTTCTTTTTAGAAAAGTTATAAAAAAAAAAAAAACACATTTCAGTGGAAGAATCCATTGTTTGAAATAGTGGGTAGGGAATATAACATCAGGATACTGGTTGGTTCGAGTGGGAAGAGTCCATGGTTACGGGCAGAGAACCAAGAAAATCGCTTTATTCATATTTCTATTATCGTTTTTGTTGTTGTTATTATTATTATTATTATTATTATTATTATTATTATTATTATTATTATTATTATTATTATTATTATTATTATTATTATTATTATTATTATTATCAATAATATTATTATTAATATTATTATTATTATCATCATTATTATTATTATCATTATCATGATGATGATGATGATGATGATGATGATGATGATGATGATGATGATGATGATGATGAAAAACAACCGAGATGAGGACAGTCCGAATAATAATGGAAATAATAATAATACCTCATCTCAAAAATTCAGAGATAAACTCACTTTATTCAGTGCCAATATTGGAAAAAATTATTATACTTTCTTTAATACTTCATGTCCGGGATGCGTTTCAACGTTAATCATCTTTTTCATACCAGAATATCATAAACATCGAAACGATTCCTGGAAATGAATTATAAAACAAAGTATACTGATTCTCCAATATTGTCATTAAATTGTATCTTGTCGGAAAATACTCTCTCTTCTGTTACAGAAGCTGTTCAGTATTCAAGTAGATAAGTTTTTGAGTGCAATCATCCTAGTTTACACGGTTGCTTTTGCGGAAATTATCTGTGGAACGAAAGGAGAGCGAGGAGGAGAAGGGTGTTTCCCTGGTCGACTTCTTTATAAATATGTTGGGAGGAATTCTTTTCACGGCGTTGAGGTGATACTTGATTGGGGTTTGGAAGGAAAGTAACGGGAAACTGTGAGGCAAACATGAAGTAAGTAATATTAAATAAAAGAGGGGGAAAAAAAGGATGGGTGGTGAAACTGGTTCGGAAATGAGGGCTCCGGGGTTTGGGAGAGGTTGGAAAAGGGTTAAGGGAATCTTTGGTCGACCACTGCTTTGTTTCGCTGATCAACAAGTTTTAACGTTGAAGGGAGGAAAAGGGACGAAAAGAGAGAGAGGGAGGGAAGGGATGAAGGAAGATAAGTCTGGTTAGTCACACAATGGTAACCGCCTGTATCAAAATAATGAATGGGGTTAATAAATCAAAACTTTGGCAAAGGGGGTCATCAATGATAAGTTACTTCTCTCGCCTTTTATTTGGCAGTGATCATGAGAAGAAAAGTGGGAATTTTCCAAAAGCAACCATGAGTGTTGCCGCACGCCAACACTTTTCGCGCTGAATGTAAAGTGTTTCAATGTTTGGGCAACGCAAAAATTCAGTATATAGCACTATTTTTAGCCCATTTACAGCGCTCTTGACTGCAATTTAGCCATTTTTTATTACTTCCAGCCATTAATTATGGCCATAAAATTGCCACCAATGTTATTGGCGTGTATAGGTGTTTTTGGATATATCTTCGAGGCCGATCAAGGACGGAGAAATTATAGAGTTGGTAACACTGATCTCATATTCGAGTAGCTTCAGCTCCAACTAGTTTGAGGGTTTTTTTCTCATGCGACAGATGTTTGCATAGTTTTGTGCTATGTCTCACCAGAAAACGATACCTCGGAGAATAGTTTTCAATTGAAAAAACGTAGCCACCAAAGGTGGACAAGGGTTCTATCCTTTTTTGCATGTATGAGTGTTAGGATGTTGGCGGCTTGTGTATGTTCCGGCGCTCCTGGTCATAACGTTTTGACTACAGACTTGAAAATTGGCAACAGTACAGTATTACACAATTATTTTTTTGAAGAAAAAAAAAAGAGGCTTTTTTGGCCTTTTTTGACGGTTTCATTAATGACATCTAGATTCTCCAGAATCTAGATGTTTCTAGATGTTATTTTACTCTATTTTAGATGTTTTCCAGTCGAAAACACCATTGATGTCGTAAACAGAATTTATTCAGACCATATTTATTCTCTGATGGAATTACTTTTACATAACTTCCAATTTTGACGCTACAGTTGTTCAGTTATTGACTGTGATGACAAGTTTTCTTTCCTGCTCACTATTCCAATGCAAAAGATTCCGCCCTTTCTTTCTATAAAATACTTCAATTAGAAAAAGTTGCAGTTTTATTGACGTTTCTTTAGTCTCGAAATTGAGCAAATTAGGATTCTCACCGGGCCATATTATGGCACAACAAAAGCCAAATGGGTCACACAATGAAATCTGATGACAAACAATGATCTAGGTCATTTTATAAACTGGGTCTTCAAAATATGCATCATTCTTCGATCTTTGCCACAGACATCAGTGTGTGCCCTTAATCTCACCCATGTCAGTGCAATGGGGATGT
>OY735236.1:11881075-11888575 GCA_963457665.1 Thysanoteuthis rhombus | reverse complement strand
TTGTTTGTTGTATTTGCTGGTTCATACGAGGCAAGGGTGGTAGCCTGACGCCCTAGACAGACTGCCTAACAACGTGGGGGGGGGCTCCAAGTTCCATCTATCCATTGCCGGCGTGAGAAGAAGTGGAGACATGCCTTTCTCGATGGAATTTGTACAGGGTGATCACAAACAATCCCAGCCGGATCTTGATTCTGTTGATTCCATAGTATTAACCGTTAGGCCACTTGCACCGGTAGGGCCAGTGTTAAAATGGGTTCCATTCGACGCAGAATTCATTCTTAGTCATCGCCCAAAAATGCGAAGAATGGTATTGTTCGACGTATGGAACATATTAACAGCACTAGTAACAGTTGTCATAGAGGAAAAAAGCAGTCTACTAACAGCTGGAGCAGGGTTGCTAGATAGCTGGTGAAGTTTCTGGCCAAAACATGCAAAAATGGCCAAAAAATTGCCAAGTGCTAAAATTGTCCAGTACAGTCATTATTTGATTTTTTTTTCATTTAATGGAGTTTTGTAAGTTATTATCATGATTGTTATTTTTATACTGCTATTTTTACTTCTTGATTTTTCGGTTTATTTTTATAGCAAATTTACGATGATTTCCTAAATAAAGTTGTGATAAAAAGCAACTGAAACCATGAGCGTCCACAGCCTTTTTTCCGGGGGTGCAAAAGAAAATATTTCCGGGGGTGGGAACAATAATATTTATTTGGCGAAGGGTCACACTTAATTTCCGATTTTGCTATTGTTAAGGTGATCTGGTAAGAAAATTCCCATGGGTTGTAGGACTCTAATTAATGCATTTTCTGAATTAGCATAGATTCAGGGACAGAAAACCCCCTTTATCTATTTTTTAAGCTGAGTCAAAACGTGGCTAAGATCCAGAATGCTTGATGATTATTTATCTGGGTTATGTACGAGGAGTGTTTATAGAGATACACTCAACGAAAACAAAACGCATTTCCTAAACGAAGCCATGGATTAGTTGGGTGAAGATCTATGCTGAATCCCGTTTCTTTCCGATGATTCGCTGCTCGCAATTCGTGGTCTATAAATTGTCCGCATGTGATAATAATGTGGTTCTTAGTGTAGTGTAGAAGTGAAAATAATTTTCAAATCCTGGAATTGTTATTCTTTAGATATGTCTTCTTTGATACGATTGCGTACTTTGCTTTATAAATGCAATTGTGTTAAGCAAATGACGAGATTGATTGAGCTGTGGTGTTTTCCATGGGGGTGCCCAAATGCACTTTTTGCACCCCCTAACGGACGCCATAGGTGCCGGCAAATAGTCGAATATCTTTTTTTTTTTAATATAGATAATGATAGTTTTGAAAAAAAAAATGCAATATCAATACAAAACCAAAGAAAAATTTTTTAAAATACCTTTGTAAAAAGTTTTAAAAGTTTTATGCCAAAATGCCTTTAAAATGGTCAGATTTATCGATTTTTGGCTATAAAATGGCCAAAATGGCAACCTTGCGCTGAAATATTTGTAATAGCATTAGTGGTAGTAGTAGCAGCGGAAATATTAGTGGTAAAAGTAAGGGTTGAAGTAAATATTTTAGGTTTCCCCACTCTTCGGAAGTAGAACGTTCCTATGAAACCATTCGTACTCCGAAATAATGCCTGCACCATTTAGACACATCTTTTAGTAATAGTTGATTGCCTTAATTTATTTTAATCTATACTTAATTTCTGAAGAGTTCCGTGAATCTGGAAGCAAAAAAAGGAGTTGGGATCTTGAGTTTTGTGACATCCTCAATATTTTTCATCAGACATTTTTGCAACAAATTATGGTTTTTCGTGCATTTCAAACTTCATATGATTGATTGCTGGGAAGCCATGATTATTGCTTTTACTGAGACTAGGTTTACGACCTGGAAAAAACTTCAAACATGGAATGTCATAATCAAAGGATTGTTGGAAATAGGATTTTTCCAAATGGGTCATATTTTGATAAAATATTTATTGTTTTACACACACACACACATATATATATATATATATATATATATATGTATCAGTGAGCACTCTTTATGTGAGGTAACTCATCCATTGTAAGCTTATGCAATGCTCTTCCATAGGAATAGAGCACTGGTGGATGAGGAATTTCTGCATAAATATTTATATTGCTTAAATTTAGCTTTGCTGAACGTCCGGCTCCGTAGTCCAGAGCTAGGATGTCGGCCTCCAAGTCCAAAGTGAAGGTTAAAATCCTGCCTCGCAGTACTGGATGGGATAAAGGAAAGTCTATAGCCACACTGAGGAGATGTAATACATCGAAACAGCTGACTGTGGATGACACAATAATATATATATATGTATAACTCCCCGGCAGAGTTGATCAAATATAACTTCCCTTTCAATTATGATTTTAATTTCAATATATTGCTTGTCATACTACGTGTATTTTTATGGGGTATTATCAAAATATATTGTATATGGATGTTATTTCATATTGCAGATCATTTATTTATTTAATCAATTTTGAAACACAAGGCTTACGTACGTAAGTTACCCTAAAAACGTATTTGACGATGAAGGATCAATAACTTTAACGACAGACGAGGCTCGTTTTTCGTATCACTTCTTCCATGTGAATACTGAATCCGTTGTGTCGGTTTTAATCTGCATTCTTACCAACATGATACCATTTTCCAGAATACTAATTACACACACACACACACACATATATATATATATATATATATATAGTCATTTATTATTTTTATGCAGATTAGTGGACTTAACTACTGAGAAACGGTTGGCGGCGTTGCGTTAAGATGGCCTCTGAGTTCCCATTGAAAATAACGTCTTTATGATCAATCTGCGGGATTAAATATCCATTTATCTATTGTCATGCGAACTTTTCATATATATATATATATATATATATATATTTCAGACATCATGAGTTGGTTTGCATGCAGTCAGAGATTAAAGCCAACAAAAACGGATTCAAAATTCACTAAGGTGAACACTCAATAGAAGTGACATGAACAACGAGTCACATCTGTTGTTATACTTAATGATCCATCATCGTTAAATACATTTTGGAAATAACCAAAGCAAATAACTCCTGTTTTCAAAAAACAAAATAAAGTGTGGTATGAAATAAAATCCAAACGTTTTTAAAATACCTGAAATGGTTACATAAAAAAAAAAAATACGGAAGAAAATTACGTAAATTACATTCACAGATATTAGGGAATAATTGAGCGAAGTGACGCAAAGAATGTTCGAAAAAGTATGTATAAGGCATATGAAATGCTTTTAATTACTTGGTAAATCTCGACTGTATATACAGTCGAGAAAGCTATATATATATATATATATATATATATATATATATATATATATATATATATATATATATATATATATATATATCTTTTTCTACTAAATATATATATATTATATATATATATATACATATATATATATATATTTATATATATATATATATATATATATATATATATATATATATATAGCTTCCTCTACTATATATATATATATATATATATATATATATATATATATATATATATAGTAGAAAAAACTATATATATATATATATTTATAAGGCGTATGAAATGCTAGTAATACTATTCGTAAAAGAATTGTCTATATTCCTGAGAATTTTCCTCGTTTGTTCTCCGTAAAAACTTGCTCATAAAAGTACTTCTTTCCTCCTACTTGAAACTATGGATTCTTCTACTGAAACAAATTCGCAATTATATTTCTTAGAAAACAGTTTCATAGAAATTCAGATATATCCGTGAATATTTTCTTCTTCATGGTTATTAACCAGTCGTAATACAATACCAATGATATAAAACATGATGTCAACTGTCATTTCAGCGCTGATCTGAACACTGGTTGTCATCAATGGAGTTGGAAAAAAAAAGACTGGACCATTAATAAATTTCCTTGCAAACATCTATAGACGTCAAATAAAACAAGTCTGGTTATTCACTCTAAAGAAACCGTCACCTGACCAACATCTTTTAGCAGCATTCCGTATTGGGAGTGATGATTTTCTTTTAAATGGAAAAAGGGTGATAAATGCGTAAGTTACTTATTCCGTCATTTACTGGACAATGATCACTAAAAAAAGTCGTAATTAAAAGAAAACAATTGTCAATGTTGCTGAGAGAAACAAAGGGATCAATTTAGCATAAACTTATATTGCAAATTGAACCCTCATCAAAATCCAATTTAAAGGGGGAATTAAAAAAAAAGTTTTCTCATACATGATAAGGAGTAAAGATTTAAATTTACAGCCTTCTAGTTCGATTGGTGTCGCCTGTACGTGTGATACATACATAGTAAGCCAGCTAGACAGACAGACTGACTTGAAAACTGGAGAAACCTATGCTGACAGTTCTGGTTGACGGTTTCTCAGACAAAATACCTTGAAGCAACGTGTAATCGGGAAATGGATAATATTTTTTCCTAAATGAAGCCCCCTCTCCAAAAAAAACAAAAACTATGTCGTGGAAATGAAGATACATTTTCATGGATGGTCGGTTTCATGATATAGGACAGAGTAGACAACCTACGGCTCGCGGGCCACAACTGGCTTTTGACTGGGCGGCTAGCAGATATTGGGATATCCTTACTTTTTATGTTTAGAAGATTCTTCATGTCTTTTTAATGAATTCAAAGGATTCTTTGATTGAAATGAACTGTGATACGTGAATTAAACACGGGTGATGGTAAAATTGACTTACTTTACCTAAAATATTACCATTACAGTTCGAACCATAAATCTATGATGAGAAAAAACAAAAAAATGTGAACATAGATAAAGGAACAAATTTGTCAAGAACTTTCATGGCAAATTGAAGCCTCATTAAAAACCCTATTTACGGAAGGGGGTCGAAAAACAATATTTTCCCTGCTCATTGAGGTAAGTGTATGTGAGCTCCAAAATTTCAAGTTTCTGCTATGAATGGTTAGGGTTGAACACACAAATAACCCAAACCTAGCAACGGTGATTAAACTGCTTTGGTGTGGGTAGCGGTGACTAAAAGTTAAATTAAATTGTTTCTCTAGGTTGCAAATGGCTATCCACAATGTTAAATATTACTTTCCTTCTCATTGCATTCCCTGTGACAACTTGGGTCTGAATTAGAGTTACCTATGTGATTATGAGATCATGAGCACGTGATTGGTAGGCGGTGCTCTTACTAACTGAGCTAGTCTGACAAGTCTTCAATTCCAACAATTTATTCCTCACATACACAAAACAAAAGTTGCAGTGATCATCTACTGTCGAGATAGAAGTAGGTGTGCAGCAGACAGGCTTGTTAGAATCTGTCTTCAAAATGAAAAAAATAGGTTTCACTCAGTTTTAAAGCTGGTATGGCTGGCTGGCTGGCTGGCTGGCTGGTTATGGAAGTATCATGCGAACAGGCCACATTAATGTGGCTAGAGGGCGGCGAATTTCAACATTTACTCCTTTTAATGTTTTGAAAAGATTTCTATTTTGCAACCCACCCCCCAATCCAATAAATTTTGGGAGGCTCAATGTACAATGCCGAATTGGCCCCTAACTTTGTACCCGACAGCGTTTACACTTATTCGCAGACCCCCTCATTCCATAACTGATCACCCCCAACATGGCATGCTGCTAAAATACGTTGGTCACTTGACAGTGTCTATTGAGTAACTAACTAGACCTTTTCTCTTTCTCATTCACTATATCTATTTCTCTTCGCTCTATTCTCTCTCTCGTCTCCCCTTTTTGCTGCCCTGAACATTTTGCCCTTGTGATGTTGAAGCTAATTTCACCCCTTGAACTCATTCCTCTAAATTGATATGTTTTTGCACTGGACTCCCTCTGACAATGAAAGTCCGTTCTCGCCGATTTCGATATTACGAGTGATCATAGAATGACAGCCCGAGCCAAAATTTATAATGAAAACAGCTAAAAATTAAGATGATAGGTGAAAGGAAGTCTAAATAGGTCTGGTTAGTCACTCAATAGAAACTATCAACTGACCCAACTCTTTTAATAGCATGCTGTCTTGGGGGCGATTAATTGGAAAAGGGGAGAAAAAGGTGTTCGATCAATAAGTTACTTCTCTTTACTTTTATTGGACAACTAAAAACTCCAAATTTTCAAAAATAGTATCAAAACGAGCGTAAACACTAGTAAACACAAAGTAAAACACTAATTTAACTTGAGCTCACTTTGATCAGATGATTGAAAGAAACATTTTTTGTCGATTAAACGAGGAGTAAAGGTTCGAATTTTCTCTAGCTACGATATTGCAGCCCGTACACGTGTCATGTACAGATACTAGGTCGGTGCAAAAATAATTGCAGTTTTTCACCATCAACTTTAAAACAGGATATCTTTAGAATAAAACCTATCAATCGAAATTAAAACATTCAGAATCTACATAAGTTTATCAGTCAGAAACAAGTCCTGGGCATAGGATTCTGGGCTCCTGAAACCAATGAACTATTCGAAGGCCTTTGAGATACTCCTTGGTTGTTGAAGTTCTTTTATAAAAGTGGTTGAAATACTTGAAAAAGGAGTAGTCGGTTGGAGGGAGGTCAAGTGAGTAAACTGGTTGAATTAGAGTTTCGTAGCTTAGATCGTTTCTGCGGGGTCTTTTGTGTGGCATGCAAGCTTTTCTGTTTTATATTCAGAGCCATAATCCAAAGCCTGTTGAGCTTTTTTCGTTATTCTGATTGGTACAAATGTCAACATTTTCAATACTCTAAACTAAGGAACCAATGTTGAGATATACGTTCGTTGATGGTTCCCAGGCCAAATACTTGATAGATATTGCGAGTAGTTTCTGCTGCTTTTTTACCATTTTGATCGCATACAACAAAATTGCTCAAATTTGCTTGTACCATCTCTGATTTGACAACCTCAAATAAACCAGAATAAACCGACAAAAAGACCTCACCTTAAAATGGTATATTCCACATAGTAAAATAATACAATTTTTTTTCATATGGGAACATTTATTTGGGGTTAGATGAAACAATTTTACTACACTAATTATCCATTATGCTCCACTCCCATGGACACAGTGAGAATCGAACCAATACTCGTGATCTGTAAGACCAGCTTGCCAACCATTACACCAGGGACAAGGCACGTATACGTTTACTACGGTTGACTTAATCTGTCTCAAAGTCACAATGTGGGACACCCAGTTTGGATCAAATTCACTAACCAGAAGGAATGATCACGTAGAATAGCTCTTTAGCCATAACCCAATAACAAGGCACCATGTATATATGTATACATGTGTGTGTGTGTGTGTGTGTGTGTGTGTGTGCTTGTGCATGAGAGAGAGAGAGAGAGTATATATTTGCAAATAAATAACATTCACTTTGTTCCACACGAATGTGCGTGAACTTATATACATGGATGTATGTGTATTTATGTATATCTACTCTCATACGCACCCTCCCACACACATATACACAAACATATATGATTTTTTCTTAATAAGTTGCACACTA
>OY735236.1:11788575-11878575 GCA_963457665.1 Thysanoteuthis rhombus | reverse complement strand
TGTAACAAGTATGTCAACATGTTCATTCATTTTAATGGCTTGCTAAAAACCCTCCAAATGGTCGCTAATTCCATCAGAAAGACTTAATAGGGCCTCCGGTCTTAACGAGATATCGAAACTGTATTTTCATCTTTACCCAGATTCTGTAACATTGACTACATATATCTTATACATATATACAATAACACTTTTAGTATTGTTTAGATAGTCTGAATCGTCGAAATCAGATCATTATCAACGAAGAAAGCGCGTAGCATAATACTCAAGAGTCGAAAAATATGATATATAGACAGTTACTCAATAGAAAACGTCAAGTAATAAAAGTCTTAGGCAGCATGCTGCATTCAGGAAGAGCAATTAAAAAATTTGAAAGCAGGGTGATCGATAAATAAGTTACTTGTCTTTGTCTTTGTTGGGCAGTGATCGCTAAAAGAGTATGAAATTAAAAACACAAAAAACAAGTGTGTATGATGACGGACACAAATTAAGGGACCAATATAGTATAAACTTACGTTGCAAATTAACTACACCACTAAAACCTTTTTTAAGGGGATTTTTTCTAAAAAGTTTCCTTCTAGATATAATGGGTGAATTTCAAATTTTTAACCCTTTTGCTCCATTGGTGTGACCTGTCAAGTGTTGCCAATTTAGACATGATTTTTCAATTTTTTCCGATTCTGGAAGTCACTTTCACATTCACTTCAATTTGAAACACTGTACTTTGAAATATGGAAAAATGTTTTGTTTTTTTATCTATAAATTGTCAAAACTGGACTCACAAATTCGATCAGTCAAAGCAAAAAAAAAAAAAGCATCTTAATTGGCAACTCTGGACGTACGATACTTTCATAACCAAAAGCCAGCCCTGCTTAAAAACTGGAGAAATCCATGTTTTGGTGACATTTGTGGTTGTGTATTCCCAATAGATTACTGGTCTTTGGCTACAAAAAGTCGGTGTCGAATTATATTCGAGATCTCACTGTACTGGAGAAAATGCTGTAATCATGATATGGCATTGTCAGACGTCAATCAATACTGTTTATGTTTAGACGATTTCTCCTGTATTCATCCCATTTCCATAACATCAACGTCGGTAAAGAATACATCATAACCCCGTGGCACGACTGGAACCTTAGAAACACAGATGTTTCCTCGTAGTGGGAGAGTAATAAACACCAGCACTTAGACACTGATATGTATTCCACAACAGTCTGTTGATCTTAACCCCAGTAAGCTTGATTATCCAAATGTATATTTGGAAGATCATTTCCGACCAGACGTCATTGGCATTGTTCTGTGTAGTCTAGACCAGTGATTTCGAAACTTTGAAATCTCAAGGACCCCTTCTAGAAAGGAAATATCCATGTTTTTAGCTTTTATTTTTCAGATTGTAATCAAGGAACTGAAATAATGGATAATTTTTAACTTTTAAAATTCGTATTCATCCCAAATGGATTACGTGTGTTTGAATTCTAATATATGGTTCAGGTCTGTGAACAATGATAATGTTATTTGATATCTAAGCAATGAATGATATGGTTTCTTTGCCATAAGATTTGCAATGTCGGGTTTAGAGGGAATATTAAAGCAGACCCCAGTTTCGAAACAACTAGCCTACTATTGCTAACTCAAAATATATTGGTACTAGTTTGACCATCGGAAAGCACTAAATTTTTTAAACTATCAAAAATGTCCCGAAACACCAAAAAGATGCTCAAAAGGTGAAAAAACACGCCCAAAAATGGCCAAAATGTTTAAACACATCCACTCTAATCTAGCACTATTTGGAGCTGCAAAAACAAGAAACGCGCCGAATTTAGCGCGAAAGATGCAAATTGGCAACTCCGGTGTTCGTGTTGCTCGCTGACAAAAATTGATCTCTCCGGGTCTATTCATCCATTTCAGGCCAACAGAGGGTTCGGACAAGGGGGTATTATTGAGCGTAGTAGAGATCGATCTCCTCCTCTTCCAAAGGGGTTTAACATGATTGCCACGAGAGACCCTCTGCATGATCCACGTTCATTTACGGTCTTTGGTTTACATAGTTGATCACATGCACAGGTACTGACCAGGCTCGACGTTGCTTAACTTCAGCGATTGTGCGAGAAACGGTGTATTCAACGCAATTCGCTCGTAACACTCTCTGCTTCGATCTACCTCGCCAATATAGACGAAATGCATTCGTGTGTTGTTACGCTTCCGACATCTGACGAACATAAGTCACTAAAGAGTAATCTTCAAAACTGCTTTGATTATTATTTTCATCATTTTTACAGTCTTGTGTTCGATCTTGAGTGATATATAATGTACAAACATAGTAGAAGAACCTGACAGCTAAAAGTAGAGAGTGTTTGGCATGGATATCTGAGAAAAATTGTTTTAAATGGTTATAAAAGAGAAAAAAGAACGTTCCAAAGCACAAGAAAGGAGTGAAAGCTGTTACCAAAGTGATTGGGGAATCAGATTGGTCCTTTAAATGTCCGAACGAAGCTTTGCAAACCATTACAGAAACGATGCCAATATCTGATATTTTGCCGAGTAAAATTTTTAAAACATATAGCCCATGTAACAAAACTACCGAATTTTCCATTCAGAAACAATAGCTATTTGCCAAAAGAATCCTCTGAAATTTATGGCTAAAAAGACAATGTTAGGTTTATCTACTACGCAGATACAAAAGAAAATGAGACATAGAAAAGGTTTCAGGTTTTTGATATGTCAGTGTTATCAGCAGATGCAAAACAGTCCAAGGGCCCAAAGTGTCTAAATGATGATGCTGATGATGATACTGCTGCAGCTGATGATGATGCTGATGATGCACTGATTTAATCGAACTGGTGTTCCCATCTTGGTTATCATTGTCACAACGTTTCCGCTGTTAAGCTCTCCGGTTTTCTTCAGGTACCTGTAGTATCTTGTGTCAAACTAAGCTGTATCGACACAGTAAATTCAATAGTGGAATATCTTTCTTGGGATTACGATTGAGCGTGAGACAATTGCACGGCGACAACTGAGTGGAGAAAAATTCTGCGTTTTCCAATCGCTCAACTATACCTACGCTCAATTCTCTTCCGCCGAATAGTCCTCCGCCGATTTATCCTCCGCCGAATTGTCACCGCTCAATTGTCCCACGTTTAACAGTTGGCCAACCATATACTTAATATTTACTTAGTTTAGCTTAGTTTGACACAAGGCCACACCAGTGGGGCACCAGTGAAGATTCAACTCATTACAGTAATAAAAAACAAACTTGTTGACCATGACACTGACTGAGAAACTTAGGACTACACAGTATTACTTTTCAACCACCCGATTTACAACATATGTTATATCAGCGCCCGTCCCCTTTTAGAGCATATATTTCATCAGCGCTCTACCTACCTCGTGAAGTCGGTCAGGAATGATACGTTGAAGAGTGAAGTTTGATATTCTCTCAGGAGAATTAAGAATTTATTTTATGACCAAGAATATAATGGTACAAAGGCATCTAAAAGTCCATAAGGTAGGAGATATTGATTAGTATTTTGTGACCCTTTATCTTCCCACCTATGCCAGATACCATCCAGTTGCCTCCCTACACCCCTTGAGACTTTTAGCAGTCCCTCGAGTCTTCCATCACCCTTCAAGTATATCAGTGTCCCTTGAGTCTTTCTGAGTTCACGAGCCCATCGGTTATCCCATGAACCTACCAGTGGCTCTTTTGAGTCTTTCCAATGCTCCCCTTGAGTCTTCCAAGGCCACATGCATCTTCAAGCGCCCCCTTAAGTCTTTCAATGCCCCATCGAGTCATCTAGTGCCTCCTGGAGTCTTCTTGTGTTCCTCAGGGTGTATGTGTGTGTGTGTGTGTGTGTGTGAGAGAGAGAGAGAGAGAGAGAGAGAGAGAGAGAGAGAGATTCGCCCACCTCAGGAATTACTGCCGCAACACAAACACCTGTGACCAATGAAAGGTCAATCACTGTTGCTTGATCATCTCAATTTTCTCTTCACTGATCATCATCTTTGTCCTTTGCCAAAAAGATCATTTTTTTAAAATCAGCTTTACCTCCTTTGGATTCGGAAACTCTTGCATCACAAACATAACAAAAAAAAAAAAACTCAAAATGATTCATTAGGCAAAAAATGTAAGGGAAGTAATTCGGGGTTTGGAATGCGATCTTTTGAAAAGGATACTGAAGCCGATAATTCATCTCTGTAATATAGACAGAAATTGCTTCGACAGTGATTGTTCCGGCCCCTTGGTAACACCTGTGACCACGCGAAAGGTCATTGTCGCTGTTGCTTGACCTTCTCGGTTTTCTGATCACAGATCCTTCATCCACAGATGTCGAACATGGAGAAAAAAAGACGATTGATTCAGACATTGTCCTCTGATTTTGACTTTTGATAAAGCGTGGCAATTTCATGCGTGTCTTTTATGTAGTAACTGACCTACCCACCGTTGCCCGGGTTGGCATTAAAAGAAAGAACAAAACACTGAAAATGCCAAATGTATTTGATTGTTACACATGAAATGTTATCATCCATTCATTAAGGACAAGTGTCCTCCACGAGCGTCAGCAGAGGGTGCAAACAGGGTGTTCACCGCCCCTTGGATCAGGCCCCCTCAGCTAAGGTGAGGGGGTTGGTAGTTGGATCCTTATGGTCAATAAACAATAATGGTGCGGTGTAATTGTTCGCCAACTTCATGTACCTATACAAAAAAATATGGTATTATTATTTGCTGGTAACAGGGTTGCTGCTTGGATATATTCCGAATATATACCTCCACCCGGAAATATATGTTTTGCCCCCTGCCCCTGGAAAAGTACCAGCTGACGCCCATAGTGTCCTCATCTGAGTAGTCATTCTGTGGAAGTGACGGACAAGAGACAATTGAATTGAAAAGGAAGAAAGATCAATATGGGGTATCCCCCCCCCCAAATCAACGTTACTGGACAACAGAGCAAGGGTGATCTACCCCCGTCAATTGAAGGTTCAGTTCGAAATTCTAAGAAGATTACTGACAACGGCAGGCACTCGAAGAAGGCCTGAGAGTACACCGACCCAGGTGTCGTGACAATAATAAGAAAGGCGGGGACAACAGGCTGAATAAATCAACGAATAATAATAATAATTCTTCGTCTCAAAATTTCAAAACGAATCGGTGAGACAGCTGGTTTGGCAAAAAAACTTTCTTCATAAAAGTTTGATTTCGATTTGATTACATAAAATGTTGATCGTAAAAAAAGTTGATATATATATATATATATATATATATATTTAGGTACATGTGTGTGTGTATACATACATATATATATATGTATATATATATATATATATATATATATATATATATATATATATATATATATATATATATATATATATATATATATATATATATATATATATATCCTTGTTTTGATTAAATGAACAATTAGATCGAATTAAAACTACGTATTTATTTATTTTTCCTGTGAAAAGAAAAGAAAGTCCAAACAACGTACTCGCTTATTTTCTATAAAAAAAGTTCCATTTCACAAACCTTTGTGTGAAAATAAATAATTGTTTTATATACTTGTTTTAATTGAATGAACTTTGGGTCAAATCAAAACATCGTATTTATTAATCTATCTTTGGAAAAAAAAAGCATTAAAATTTCGCCAATTAGGCAATTTCGCTGATTCGATTTATAATTATATATATATATATATATATATATATATATATATATATATATATATATATATATATATACACATATATATACATATATATATATATATATATATATATATATATATATATGTAACGATTAGAGCCCTAATAAAATTTGCCATCACAGACAATCTCTGAACAGCCAAAGCGCCGATATCAGAAGTTATGTAAAAAAATTCGATATAGAATGAACATGGACGAGATAAATTCAACATATGAATAGCTTTTAAAAACACTTAAAATAGAGAAAAAAACATCTAGAAGCATCTAAATTCTAGACAATCTAAATCTTATTAATAAACCCAATAAAAATAAGGCTCCAAAAGATAAAAAAGGGTTCTTTTTGAATGGGATCTACAGGAAAAATGGAGCCAATTTAAAAGTCCGTCGACAAAACGG
Source organism: Thysanoteuthis rhombus (assembly GCA_963457665.1). Taxonomy (NCBI): domain Eukaryota; kingdom Metazoa; phylum Mollusca; class Cephalopoda; order Oegopsida; family Thysanoteuthidae; genus Thysanoteuthis; species Thysanoteuthis major. Next base: position 11,872,479 of record OY735236.1, on the reverse strand, counting down.
TACGGCCAGGAGTGCTGGAACCTAAAAACACATAGAAAAAATAAATAAATAAGATAGAACCTACCATCATCTTTGATCGCTGCCGTTATTCAATGTGTTCCCAGCCCCCCCCCCCCCCGAAGATACCTGGGACAATAGATAATACTGAACCCTAGAGATAACAGGTCTGGTTTGGTCAAGTAAAAATAACTATCACACGACCAACATCTTCTGACAGCATGTAGTAAGTAATTTCTCTTGCCATTTTGGTGGACAGTGATAACTGAAAAGTCTGAATTTTCAAAAAAAAAAGCGCAAAATCAAACTAAATTTAGCGTTAACTTACATTGTAAATTGAACCCCCTATTTTGAGGTGGTGCTGAAAGAGAAAAAAAATGTTTAAACTTTCAGCACTCTGGTTCCATTCATGTAGCCTATATAGCAGATACAGGCATGCATACAACACATGGACTAGTATTGAGGAACCTCTCCCTGAGGCTAGGGGGTTACAACCAAATCGTGTTTGATACACCAGTTCTTGTAAGGTCATAAAAGTTAAGCAACGTTTAGCCTGGTCAGAACGTAAAAGGTTGACGATTGGAGAATGCCGTGTGCTGTAAGCAGAACGAAACTTCGACAGTCTTGGCAAGCCGGAAGTACGTCTAACTAACAATTGCCCATGTGTACCTAACACTCGTGGAGGCCTATATTACATACAACAAATGAGAACAGGCTTTTCAAGGCAATCAGGCTGTACCTCCCCCTCCTGCCCCCCAAACCCAAGCGCCCCAAACAATAAATCGAGGAGTGTTTTATTTGGAAACAAGAAATAATTCAAACAGGCAATGTGGGGAATGTTCACCTAATTTTGGACTTTTCATGAATTGACCGAGGTAACATTATGGACTGTTTATCTTAAGAGTTGTCCTGGAACCTGACACAAGTAATCAAAGAGAGCTTCTGGGTGGGCAAGTTGGACGACTACCTCAGGCCGTGCACTTAACTGCGTTCTTATATATATATATATATATATATATATATATATATATATATATATATATATATATATATATATATACATACGTACATATATTTACACGAGGAATGATTGATGAATTAGGGTCTCCAATCCAATTTATACACAAATGGAACTGGTATCAAAATAAAGTGAATTTATTTTTCTTCAAAATTACAATTCTGTCGAGATAAATACACATTAATATCTATGTATATACATATATAGCTCTCTCTGTCTCTCTTTCTCTGTCTGTCTGTCTGTATCTCTCTCTCTCTTTCTCTCTCTCTCTCTCTCTCTCTCTCTCTCTCTCTATATATATATATATATATATATATATATATACACAAATAGCGTTATATTATGTAGAAACTTATTTGAAATAATCTTCCGTCGTTACACGGTTAATATATCATTCAATTCAGACAACGTAAACAGAAAAAACAATTTCAAAAAATCTTAAATACATATCAATCTCTCTCTTTATATATACATACACACCTCTCTTTATATATACATACACACATACACATCTTTCCCTATATATATATATATATATATATATATATATATATATATATATATATATATATATATACGTGAGAGAGAAAGAAAGAAAGAGAAAGAGAGACGAAGGGGTAGTTTGTTCTGTATTTCTTATTAGTGATCTCTTTTTGCAAATAATTTGGAAGAATTGGAGATCCAAGGAAGAACAGAAAAAAATTTCCACACGACAGCATTACCGAAATAAATTCTAGAATGCTTAGGAGAATCCTATATTTATGCAGAGACTTGCTGTCACTTGATTTCCCGTGTAGGCCAGCCGACATGAGTTGTGTGAAAACTCAACGAGTGTAAATAATAGAAACATAAGGATAAAAATATCTGGATCTTGTAAAGTAGCAGACATCAAGTGCCCATAATCAACAGCGCACTTGGAACAGTCTAAAATATCTTACAGAACTTGAAATCAGTATGAAATCTACCCAGACGATAGAATTAGTATAACAAAATCAATGAGAATACTAAGGAGAATTCAAGAACTGTGTTTCTTAAACCAGTGAATAATTCACCCTAAGGTGAATAAAATTGTGTTGGGGGTGAATGAGATTAGAGAAGTGAATAAAGGGTGAATGGTCCTGCCAAAAGTGAGAGAAATTATTTTTGAGTTGAATAGAATTACGGGAGTGAATGAAGGATGAATTAATAAGCTAAGAGTGAACGAAAATATTTAAGGGGTTAATGAAAGTGGTGAATGAACGATGAATGATTCACCCAAGGGTATATGGAATCATATTGAGGGTAAATGAAACTAGAGGAGTGAATGAAGCATGAATGATTCACCCAAGGGTACATGGAATTGTGTTGGAAGTAAATAAGACTACAAGGAGGATAAAAGATGAATGATTTGATTTATTCAGACATTTATATTTTTATATTTGAAAAGCAATTGTTGTGGCGAACATATACAATAGGAAAACATTACGTATTTATAAAAAAAAATCAAATTTCAAGTTCCACCCCAGAAATGAACAATTCATGAATTCGTTTTCAAGTTCTAAAACTGTCGTCTGCTAACTTCACACAAACTTGAAACATTCCAATATTTTTGTTCTGTGTTATTTGTTTTCATCACTCCTGGTTATATTTACATATTTTTAGGATGATCAAAAAACATGAATAAAATAAACACTTGAGAAATGAGTTAATTTATGCTCAAGATATAAAATGAATTATGTATAAAAATTATACACAAAAGAGGACAAGATAAAGATGATAAATTATATTAGGACATTTTTCATGGGTGAGTGAAATTTTGTAATGAAGACTTCAGGGTGAATGACACTGAAATATTTTGAGAAGCTCTGTGCAAAGTTTTTGAGATTAGCTGTCGTTTTGGTTTTTAGTATAACCCACCGGTTTCCTCTGGCGTGAATACACAATAATAATCCCCAAAAGCTTTGCCTTCAAACGGTATAAATAACCAGTGCAAAATCGACCTCGGAAAAGCATCCAAAACGCAAAAAATGCTAGGAAGAACGTGGTTAGCCTTATTATGACCATTTTAATTGCTAAAATTTGCTATATTCGCCTGAAATTGCTAAAAAATAGATTTAGCTGAAATTGCATGGAAAATCGCAAAAAATTTACTAGTGGCAGTTGTTGAATTTTGGGGCTGCAAAAACGCGCTAAATATATCGCGAAAAGCGTAGAATTGGCAACACTGCGTTGAAAAAGTGATGACCTTACGTCCGATTGCACTCACGCCCAGATGACTTTAGATGACTGTTTCAGATTTTTTTAGATTATTCTTAAAGATTTTCAGGGTTCCGCAGATATATAGCGTCCACGGAGCTGCAGTACCTCCAACCCCTCGGCTCTTGCAGTTGCAGGGTCTGCGGGTCCCATGCGCCGTCTCTGATAGAATTTGGAAGGATTGAATCGAAACCATCCCGATAACAGCATCACTAAAATAAGCTAGAACTCTAGGGAGAGTCCTGGAGTATGGAGGAGACTTGCTTCCACTTGATCTCTATGGCGTACCAATCGATACATACACTTACACATGCACACACACATACACACAGGCACATAGATAGACACAGACACTCTAAAATAGTAGAATTTGTAGCCTACTTGACTAGTTGGTCGGATCATTTGTAGGACTACGATGATTCGATAATGAATACTAAGGAGAGTGCTGCAGTGCTGGGGAGACTTGTTGTCACTTGTTTCAAGTAGAAGACATCAGATTTCTGCTTTTGTGAAAATTCAACTGGAACAAATTAATTTTAAGAAGAAGAAGAAGAAGAAGAAGAAGAAGAAGAAGAAGAAGAAGAAGAAGAAGAAGAAAGGAAAAAAGAAAGGAAAAAAAGATGAAATACAGAAGTACTGAGAAGACTTGCTGTCAGTTGATCTCTAATGAAAGCTGCCAGTTCATTTACTGTGAAATTCAACGTGAACATAATTTAATTTAACTTATTATAACACGATGCCTCTCAAACTATTTCGGTGTTATTCACCCTCAGGTCTTCATTTCAAAATCTCATACACTCATGGCTAAATTTCCGTATGTTAGTGATCATTTTCATCCATCTGTCCCTCGTGTATAATTCTATACATAATCCTTGTTGTATTATAAGCAAAAAGCATAAATTAACCCATTTAATTGTTTATTTTATTCATGTTTTTAACAAAATAATATAAATATGGGAAGAAAACTGAGAATGACAAAAAATATTAATGCAAAAAAAATATTAGAATTCTGTAGTTTACATGAAGTTAGCTAATAGCGTTCTCAGAGCTTAGAATTAGATTATTAGCAATAATCAATTAATTGATTTAGGAACTGAGATGTTTTTTATAAACCTGTTAAAATAAGGCCCCCAAATGAGAAAAAAAGTTTCTTCTTTTCTCTAAATTTAAAAGAGGTCTCATCGAGTACTGACGTCAATTTTTAAGTCTGTAGACAAAACGATATTGACAGTAGCTCCGGAAGAAACAAACGAAGAAACATACACATATCATATTAAACATAAAGAAAGATAGAACCTTCCGCCATCTTTGACGGATACGGTTATTCAATATGGCGCTTTTCGGTCTGTTGATCTGTCGGTCAATCCCAGTTAAGTTAAACATCAGAAATAGGGAAGAAAGAAACCAGCTGCTACGATGCCATTATAGGATGTACGAGTTCCGTATTTTTTATTTTAAAGAAGCCAAAAATGACCAAAAAATGCCGTTTGCGTTATTGATTGAAAATAGTGCCTTTAGAATATTTCTATATCGCAATATCTCACAAATATGAGAATCAATCGACTCAAAGAAAAACTACTTGCTTTCCCATCCTCTTCCTGCAACTGCTACCATGGACGGTGGACTCATCGTTGAACTTATTGTTCTTGTTACTCATTGTACATGTTCACCACAAAAAATTACTTCGTTAGGTACAGAAAAAAAAATCTGTGTAATTGATTTATTCATCCTTCTAATTTAATTCCCTCTTGTTTCCTTCACCCACCAAAATAATTCAATTCACCTTCAAGTGAATCATCCCCTAGATTGAGAAGCACTGTTTTAACACACTTGGGTTGATTGCTTTTCATTGATTCAACAAAATGTTCAATTCTTCCAAAGTTGCTTTTGTTTCAACTGAAAAGAATTCAATGTTTAGAGCCGTAATTCTTACACGGGGATGAGGGAGATTGCCCCACTTGGGGGTATGAATAATTTTTAGATGGGATGTAAGCCAGCAAGGAAATGTATAAGACTTTCTGACCGCCTGTCAAATTACTTCCCTTAGTCTTCATTAATATTGATAATTATCTATCATGCTTTCATTGAGTTTTTCAAGGTCTGCGGTTGTCTCCCCAGGAATATGTGTGTGGGGGGGGGCGACTAAAGAGGGTTTGGGGGTTGCGAATTCTACTGACGATCGTGTTGCAAAAAGCCAATAATTTCTGCCTCAAGAATTGCACTTCAAACGCCTGTGGAAACAAATAGGGGGGGATAGACCCCTCCAGTCCCCCGTCTTTGCTGGCGCTGATTTCTCTAATTATTCCAAGAATTCTCTCAACAAGTGTTTACCTTATATCGTTATGGACATGATATATTTAATTTCATTTTTTCCATAGATTTCCAGGACCCATTTCGAACTTATCGTTTGCTTGTAGACGTGAGATGACGTGGGAGCAAGGTCCAACAGTCGGGGGCCTAGTCAATACCTAGATTGGTAACCAACCGTGTCATAAACAACTGGGGCTCATGCAGAGACCTTCCTGTGACAATCCTGTTAAACCTCCTAGGAGGATACTGCTTGATAATGCAAAGAAAAGGCAAATCCCTAACCTTAACCTCCTGAACTCTGTCACTGGTCGGGCTACGACCAACAAGAAATCATTGAATTACATAACATTTACAAAATACAAGGTCTGGTTAGTCAAGCAACAGAAACTGTCACATCACCAACATCTTTTGTTGGGAGTGATTAGTTATAAATTAGGGAAAAAGGGTGATCAATAAATAACTTACTTCTCTCGCCATTTGTTGGGCTGTGATCACTAGGAAGAAATCTGAATTTACAAAAAACAAGCATGAATGTCAGCGGGTACAAAATAATAGGTCAATTCATCATAAACTTACATTGAAAATTGAACTCTGCCACGAAAACTTATTCACGGGTGTTTAAAAGCCAAAAACGTTTATATTGGCCTGGCGACGAGTAAATGTTTGATTTTTCGGTTCTCTAGCTCAGTGGTCTCGAAATTGGGGATCCGATGACCCCTCGAGTTCGTTGAATAACGCTCTGAATCCACAGCAGTGTTCCCTCAGAACCTGACATATCGAATATTGTGGCAGAGAAACATCATCATCTATCCCATAGCTATCGATACCATACGTTAGCATTAAAATGAACGTAATCTGTTTGAAATAAATATGATCTTTAAAGGTCAAAAAGCAGCCAGCAAGCCAGACCAACTTGAAAACCCAAGAAATCTACCTTGACGTTGTGTTGACAGTTTTGGTTGACAGTATCTAATATTTCTAGGGTTTTTTTTGTTTGCTTGGGGGTTTTTTTGGGGGGGGGGGTTGACACAGTTGAGTTGTTTGGTTTATCACGGTTCCCCGGATCACCTCCACGTCTTTCAAAGTTGCTTTAATTCAACTGAAAGAACATTGAATGTGTTTTTTGTACACAAACCTGACACGGAGATTTGGTAGTGAAATGCTTGGATTCGCATTCACCGATAAGGGAGGAAACACTCAGGTCAACCGGGACAGAACATTATACTAGTTCAGCAACACAAAGAGGACATCTCTCTCTCTCTCTCTCTCTCTCTCTCTCTATATATATATATATATATATATATATATATATATATATATATATATATATATATATATATACATTATTTATCTATCCATCTATCTCTCGGTCTGTTTTACATATCTATCAGTCTTTTCACCTATCTCTGTTTTGTAAGTCTCTTTCAATTCATCTGCCAATCTATCTCTCAGTTTATTTTTATCTATCTACCTATCTATGTTCATTATATATATATATCTACCTATGTCTATGTTCATTGTATATATATATATTTCAGACTGTTTTTATCTATCTACTTATCAGTCTGTCTGCATTTCTATCTCGGGAAATCAGTTCGAATAGAGTTTCAGATCAAATAAATAATAACGCGTTCATATTTTTTCTGTCTGATTATAAACCCATTTCTAAAAAATATATAATGTCTCGTTGAGAAACAATAGAAAAGATATGAACTGTGAATGAATATTCAGGCCACTTATCAGCTTCCTGTTTAGCTTATATAAATATATATATATATACATATATATATATATATATATATATATATACATATATATATATATATGGTCGTATTATTGACTTGATGACTTCCTTGGAGAAAAACTTTAATACTCTTTGCTCTGTGATAAGATTCATTATCATCGTGGAAAGACTCCATCAACACCCAACCTATCATCCATTGAATGAATGAGGAAACTGTCTATAATTTCAATGGACATCATTGCATTTACTACTGAATTAATGATCGTCATCTCCCTTGGTTTTTCACTTGATATGCAACCCTATGCCATAATTGAGTGTGAGACTTGTTTCTTACAGTCAGTCATCTTTATATGTTTCTTTGGAATAGTATTTGACAAAAGTTGCAGCACCATCGCGTAGTTCAATACAGATTCATGATTCGTTAATGAATATCACTTTCATCCAATCATCTACACTTCATGATAGCTTTCTCTTTAGCCAATTCTAAATTTCTTCTATCTAGGTGTTAGTACTGATTTTTGTTTGGGGTTTTCTCTACGTACATTTTTTTTCATTCCGTCAATTTCTCACAGTTCTGTCACTAACACCGACTGCTGTTTCTGTAAATTTGCTTTTCATTGTTTTTTTTTTTCTTTCTTTTTTTTCATTTTCAAGACATATTATTCTGAATGTTCTACCCTGATGCCTTGACGTCTTTTTAAGTCACTTCCTGTATGTTTCCCTTTAAAAGCTTACTCTTTGATTTACATTAGCACCAGATTTTGAACGAAGCTGACTCGGAGCAACCGACACCTTTTGCCACACTCCATATTGGATTTCTTTTTTCGATAAGTTTTTCTATCCTTTCCATTATGTCCATTGAGAGCTTCTTTGTTGAAATCATAACTACTTTCAAATACCCTTGTCCAATAGCTTGTTAAGGTCTTTACATCCATATCTAAACCTGTGCTGGTATTTGTTTTCGAAATGCAGATTACAAGGTGATTCCATAATTCTTTCATTAGCCCTGAGTGATTCCATAATCTTTTTCCTCTACATAATATGGGAAAGTATGGCAAAAATTTTCAAGATTTAATCTAATTATTTTTCGGTATATCCTCTGAAGCTAGAATGGTAATCTGGAATTTGTTTTAAAATTGCAAATCGCAAGGTGAATCCATGATTCTTTCCTTAGCATTGAGAGATTCCATTTTTTCCCCTACATGATCTGAAAAAAATACGACAAAATTTTTTAAAAATTCAATCCACTTTTTTAGGTATATTCCATTTAGCCAGAATGTTCAGCTAATAAACGAAAATTATTTTGTGTCATATCCGTGATTTGTTTATGCTGCAAAGTAACAAAGATGAGTTTTTTGATTCCATATTTTGTCAAGCGTAGTTGAAATTCTGTTGTCACACATGGCCAGAAGTGTGTTAAAGTCGTTGGTGAACACTTTGATTTTATTGGGGACTTTAAATTCCCATTCCTCGCAATATTGGTCACCTTGGCCCAGGGGTACATCTCTCTGCTCCATGTTAATAGCAAATCTTTCAATCCACCGCTGATTCATATCAAAGACTTTAAAAGGGGTACATACAGAGCCGCTAACTCAAAAAATATTTTCACCCAAGTTTGACAGCCGAAGAGCGCTAGTTTTTAAAAAATTAGCCCGAAAATGGCTAAAACATACCCCTAAAGTGCTAGAAATGGTCAAAAACAGTTAACAACAGAAAAAATTTCGGCGCTAATTTAGCGATTTTCGTGAAGAAACGCGTTAGATTTATCGCAGAAAACGCCAAGTTAGCAACACTTGTTACAAATGCCCCTGGCATTATGCACATAATGCAAAGGCTAGGGTTGAGGAATCTCTCCCCGATGCTGAGGGATTTGGCCAAATCACGTTGCTCCTCGTAAGATCATCGAACTTAAGCAAAAATGAATCTGGTCAGTACGCAGATGTGTGACTGATAAAGAATACCAGGTGCCGTAAGCAGAAAGATGCTTCAACAAGCCTGGTAAGCCGGGAGAGGGTCTTATCAACAATTGCTCTTGTGTACCTTACCACGTCAAACACCCAATGAGGGTATAAGTGGAGGCGAATATACATACATACATACATACATACATTAAAACCATATTTAATTCTAGACTAATAATCGTAGGCATACCAGACAGCAGTGAGCTCTCCGGATATTGTCTCAATCAAAATGTCTCCCAGAAGTCAGCATACCTGTATAATTCATGATAACAACTTTGTCTGCATGCCTGTATGCCTGTCCTTCTCTCCCCCTTATCTCTCTCCCTCCCTATATATATATATATATATATATATATATATATATATATATATATATATATATATATATATATATATATATATGTATGTATATATATATATATATATATATATATATATAAAGCATTAAACTACACACACATACTCAAACACACACACACACACACACACACACACACACACACATATATATATATATATATATATATATATATATATATATATATATATATATATATATGATATTTCAGTCAATTATTTCCCAATATCTGTTAATGTAATTTACGTATTTTTTTCAGCGATTTTATCATCCAAAATGGTGCTAAGTGTGATTTTTTTCATTGGGATCATCAGCTGTTCAACATCTTATATATATATATATATATATATATATATATATATATATATATATATATATATAATGGATAGTCTATAACCACACTGAAGAGTTGTAATACCACGAAACAGCTGTCTGTGGATGACATAACAATATATATATATATATAAATATATATATATATATATATAAATATATTCTAGAATGTTTTGCAGCTCTAAACACTAAACATTCAAAAACTTTTCAAATATTTTTGTGTCACTCATTTCCCAATATCTGTTCAAGTAATTTTTTTTAATTATCTCCAGTGTTTTCCCCAATGTTTTACATATACTTGATTAACACGTTACGATGTATTAATTTTCTCTTGTTGGGAATATCAGTTGTTTAACATGAAACTGTTACGGGGATTTCAAAAACAATATAGTTATATTAACATGGTACCCCAGCAGTGTTGATCAAATACCACCACATTACACACACACACACACACATATATATATATATATATTATTGTTTCATCCACAGACAGCTGTTTCATTGTATTACAATTCTTCGGTGTGGCTATAGACAATCCATTATCCTATCCAGTCGCACGAGGCAGGATTACAAACCTTAGCTTCAGACCCGGAGGCCGGTATCCTACCGCTGAGCTACGGAACTGGACGGTTTGTAAGGCTGAATTAAGGCGATATATTTATTTACCTTATATTCCCCATCCACCAGAGTGCTCTATTCCTGTGGAAGAGCATTGCGTAAGCTTACAATGAACGATCTACCTCACTTAAAGAGTGCTCAACCCTGAATAGAGGAGTATTAATTATTGTGTCATTCACAGACAGCTGTTTCGTTGTACTACAACTTTTCAGAGTCGCTATAGACAATCCATAATCCCATCCAGTACTATATATATATATATATATATATATATATATATATATATATATATATATATATATATATATATATATATATATTCTCCATAGCTGTATGGCCATAGAATAGCCTTCCAGCATCCAGTTAGGTTAAGTTCAACTTAACCACCCTTTACACCAAGGGTTTGTATCGTATGGTCTATGGTACGAATGGGTGCAGGCCCCCAGGGCGTATGTTTGATGGGAATGCCCTACTCCAGGCAGATACGAGCTAGCTATGGGGGTCTGTCGCCATTCTGTAGGAGCATTCCATCAGTACGGCCTCCCTGTGGTTAAGCCACAAGACGTGAACATTCGTAGATGCCTAAGCTGGCTATAGGGTGCTACCGACCTTTTGAAGGTGAGTACTACAGTCTATATCAAGCACAGATCCTTAGGACACTGCAACTTCAAGCACAAATCCTAAACATCCCAACAAAAGTAAATGCGTACTGACTACACAGGTCTGCTACCCCTCAGGGTAGTGACCCGACAGTATGAAAACCTGAGCATATTGGAGCCCAGGTCCAAATTACACCCCTGGGAACTTATTGAGATTTCTTCGAACACGACTATCTGAAGCCAACGATATTTTTTCATTTGTTTATTCAACATTCTTATACAGCTTCAAAATTGACATTTTTCGATGTTCTGTCCAGTGACTCAATATTTTTGTCTTCTGTCTCAATATCTTTCAAATCTCTGGCCAAGATTCTATCGATTATGAAACTTTACGAGGTTGTTAAAACTAGCCTTTTTTTGAATGTGTAGGATACTTTTTGCATTCACTCACCCCTGTGCACGTGCGTGTACGCACACACACACAAACACTATATATATATATATATATATATATATATACAAATATATATATGTGTGTGTGTGTGCATCTGTATGCGTCAGTATGTTCGTGTTAGTTTGTGTATATGTACACGAATGGGTGTGTACGCCTCTGTGTGTGACTAGCTATAAATACTTCTTTAATTACACTAGTTACATTTGAACAAAGATAAGATTCATGAGTCTATCTGTGCCTACGAATCTCTTCCAGGTTTTGTACCCTCGAACTGATAGATTTGTGTGTACTCGAGTCGGTGTTCGTCCGAACGTGTGTATGTAAGTAAAAGATACGTACGCATATCAACCACTGCGTCTGGGAAGGATTTCTCAGTGACCATAACGATAAAGATCGACTCCATCTTGACTAGGTACTTTCCTTTCGGAGGAAATTTCGTCGTCACAGCGTGATTTGGGGCACGTGCGAAACCCGCACGCTGTGCTAGAGTAGAGGCGAAGGGTCACGCAGATTGAAACGTTGACTAACGGGTGAAAAGGTATAGATAGTGGTCAGGGTGGAAAGAGATAAGTAAGTGCGCCGTGCCCTTGCGCTGTCTACGGCTTCAGATGACTCTGCTTGGGGTTCACATATCAAATTACAACCCCTGATTGCGATGTGTGGTGGATTAGACTGAGAGGCTGAAAGCACTTGAAGTGGCGTCACCCTCCCTTAGTTTACCCATATCTTGCAGGGTAGATGAGTTCATGCCTCTAAGGAAGAGATGAAGTGAATAGGAAAAAGAAAAGAAAATAGAGAGATAACGGAGCAAGAAAGTAATTTTTAAAAAAATACGAAAAATAAAGGAATGAGAAGGAAAATTGAAATGAGAACGAAGAAGTGAGTGAGAAAAATGAAGGTGAAATGGACGAGGAAGAAAAGGAAAGAAAAAGGAAAGAGAATGATTAGAAGAAGAAAAAAAAAGAAAAATGGAAAAAGAGGAGTGAAAGAGATCAAAAACATGAAAAATATGAAACAAGAGGAAAAAAGAAATAAATAGTGAAAGAAAGAAAAGATTGAAGAGAGAGACAGGTCTGGTTACTCACTCAACAGAAACTGTCACGAGACCAACGTCTTTTGGCAGCATGCCGTGTATGAGGGTTGATCAATAACGCAATTAGAAAAAGGAGTGATCAATGAATAAGCTACTTCTCTCGCCTTTGTTGGGCAATAATGATTCAAAAGTCATAATTTTCAAAAAAAGAAACGGGCACAAAAAAAAAAGAAATAATGTTGTATAAACTTACATTGCAAATTGAAGCCCCACTAAAAATCTATTTCGGGGTAAGGGGGAAGGAAAAAAAAATTTTCAAAAAGTGTTTTGTTGACATAAGAAAGAGTAAATTTTCAGTCTTTTTCAGGCGCAGATTTTACGTGTGATACAAACATAGTCAAGCAGCTGGACAGCCAGCCGAACCAACTTGAACACCGAGAGAAACCTATTTGATAGTTTCTGGTAACAGTTATAGTTCACTGTTTATAAGAGAGAAGAAGGAAAATGTAGCGAGTATTGGAAAAAAGAATGAAAAAAAATTACAAAGAAGTAAATGTACCTGGAGAATGAAAAAAAGGGAAAATAAAAATAAAGAAGTTTTAGGCTGATAAGGAGAGCAAAAGAAGTTGGAGTGAATAATTTTACGGAAAATTCATTCAAAAATAAAAACAAGAAATGAAAAATAAAACGGTTCAATTTGAAGTGGAATCGGAAAACAGGAATTTGAGCAGGTGTTTTGAATGTTGACCCCATTCAGGGTCTACTTGGCCCCCAATCGATCCCTCCCCAAGCCCAGGTCTTTTAATCTTATCATCATTATCAGCAGCAACCATCAGAAAATCACTGCTGGACAAAATCCTTTCCCAGCTTCTCACCTTTCGATCGGGGTTGCCAATTAAGATATTTTTTTTTCTTCAAATTCGTGAGTTCGGTGTTGAGGATGTATACATCTTTTTCTTTTTTGATTTTCATGTTTTGAAGTTCAGTGTAGCCAATTGGGACGTTTTCATTGCGATCTTTTTGAACAAGAGAATGATTTCAAGAATCAAAAAATTGAAAAATCACATCTAAATTGAGAACCCTGATGTCAATCGTGACTGCGCTGACCCCTGCCATATCTTACCGACAAACCCTCTTATCTCATACCTCTATCTTATAGTTGGTTTTCTCCAAACGTGAACGAAATTATTTTGGGCTTGAATGAAATAAAAGGGTTTAATGAAGAATGAATGAAACATGAATGATGAATGACATAATTTCTCAGAATTTGTAAATTTCTATATTTGAAACAAAGTTATTCGTGGCCAACATATACAATAAGAAAACGTTATTCCCCTAAATCCAATGCTAAGTTCTAAGTCTGTTTTTTTAGTTGAATTTATATGAACTTTAGAAAATACTTATATTTTTTTCGTGTTAATTTTCGTAATTTTACTTACATGCTGTCAACCAAAACTATCAACGGAGATTTCTTCAGTTTTTAAGGTGGTTTGGTTGGCTGACAATATATTTATGTATCACGTGTGGGGGCAGCACCAACCAAGCAAGAGAATTGAAAATTTAAACATTTACTCCTTATGTCAAGCAAAAAAAAAACGTTGTTTCTTCAATTGCCCCCAACCCCCAAAGAAAGAATTTTAGCAGGGAGGTTCGATTTGCAATGCATATTTATGATAAACTAATCCTTTAGTTCGTGTCCCGTTTAACGCTTTTTTTTTAAATTTGGACCTTTTCAGAGATCACAATCCAACAAAACGCAGGAGAAGTAATTTATCCTCTTATCTCTCTTTCTAAATCATTAATTAATTGATCACCCCTAACATGACCATGTTGTCAAAAGACGTTGGTTACATGAGAGTTTTTGTTGAGTGACTAACCAGACTTGATTTTGTTTTTGTCTTTTATTTCAAGGACGTTAAAAAATTATGAATAAAAAACAGCTGAGAAATTGGATACTTTTACGTCTTTTGGCTCACGATACTCAATGAATTTGTGTAATACAAGATAAAATTCATTTGAAGAAATAGGTCTGATTGGTCACACAATAGAAACCGCCATGATACCGTTGTCTTTTGACAACGTGCTGTGTTGCAGTTTAAAAAAATGGAAAAGGGGGTGATCAATGATTAAATTCTTGGGCTTGCCTTCGTTGGGCAGTGATCACTAGTCAGAACTTAATTTCCAGAAAAATAGACGGACTCAAACTAAGGGATCGATTCAGCATGAAACTTGCATTACAAATTGAACCCCACCCCTAAATACTTACTTGAGCGATGCGTTTTTTCTAAACATAATAATAAGTGTCCGTTTGGATTTTTAGCTCTATAACCCCATTGGTGCAGCCTGTACGTGCAGTACATATCTAACCAGCCAGCCTGACCAACTTGAAAACTGAAAAAAACCAATGTTGACAGTTTTGGTTGACAGTTATAATTGATGGTTTCTGAGAGAGAAATTTGGTCGCAGGTCAATGTAATCCTGAGATAAAGACTCGAGGGTGATTGACACGGAAATATTTTCAGAGGCACCGTTTTAAAGCGCTGAAACCTTGAGCCTTCGACCTTCTCCTCTAATCTTTTTTTCTATCTGTGTGTGGCAGACTGCATAGGGTTAACTCTGATAATCTTTACCATTCAATCTCATTGAAGTCCTTATCTTTCGTTACGCTGGAGACATTTGTCCTGAGTGCGACCCAAGAAATTGTGCCCTCAAGGATTTTTTTTTTCAGATTTGTGTATTTCTGAGATTTGGCTGATACTTGTTTTTTTTTTTTTGTTGGTGGTGGTTATTTACTCAGGAAGTTTTTTCGACCACTCATTTTGGGGTCAACAACTTTTTTTTATTCATTTAGAAGACCTGTTTCTCAAATCCATCTTACGAGTGCATTCGTAAACAGAAAAATCTTAAACTATGCCAAAGAAAATGCCCCGAATAGATTCTTAAACGGCTGCACCCTACAAACTGAAAATATGTTTAAGAGTGACTTGACACTAGCGTTAACATAGGATAGGTGGCGATGAATTCCGGTGACCTTTACAGGTCAATTTGAGGTTAGGTCAACTTGGGCGTACTCAAATTAACGGGGACGTTGTGCCCCGAATGCTGCACCTTCCTGTGCAAAAAGATACGTGGCACTGACTTCTGGTGATTTAAGGTCAATCTAAGGCCTTGTCAATTTTAGTGGAATCAGATCACTTAGTATTTTCTAATATAACGAATACAGTTACACCCTACAGGCTGCAAATTAGTGTACAAGGGTAATTTAAGCCCCGGATTAACATAGGATAGGACGAACTAACCTCTGGTGACTTATCAAGGCCAATTTAAGGTCAGGTCATTTTTGGAATTTTATTAAAAGGTCGACTTGGTCATTTTTCTTACCGCAATTTCTACGTTTTATACTAACGAAATTCATTCCTGACTGAGAAAAAAACAATGGAAGTATTTTCTTTCTTTAGATAAAAACATTACATTCGATTGTTTCCTATAAGCCAATATTTTCACGTGTACATAGGTATCCCTGAGGATTCCTAAATATCTTTATATATTGAACAATATTTACAGACTCTAGTTACGTACTATAAAATTCAATTACCTTTTATTAATTGCTTCCGTTCATATGCGTTTAGAAGGACATATTTTCAGCGAATGAATTTATATGGATTTTTTTTTCTAAATCTAAAACATTTTCAAATTAGCGTTTATTTTTATTTATGTCACGTGCACGGGAAATCCGTTTTTTTTTTTAAATATTTTAATTCTATTACTAACTCCTGACCGAAAACTATACCAATCACCATGCCAGAGATTATGGTCGGGTGTAGAATGCTATTATAGGGACACTTCGTTACTTCATAGATCCATTTTCGTCATTAAATCAAAGAAAATGGTCCACCCTACGGTCAAAAATATGGCCAAAATTCTCAGACAATGATACCGGATAAAGAAACCAGGTCGCAGTCAAAATAACATTAGGACCAGAAGTATAATTAATAAAATATACCAGGTTATATTAAGGATTAAAATCAGGTTTTCAATAGGGATATCAACACTACATTCGTCCATGACAATTAGTAGACCATAATTTGGGTAACTGACGATGGTCAGTCGGCAAATATAAATTCCCAGTTACTACACTCGATGAAACAAACCACAGTCTACTACCAACAACACTGTGCACCTTCCGACTCACAACCCTCCCATTTAGAGATTACAAAGAAATAAAAGAGTCTCCAGTTAAGTAAGAATCATACAATACATTTCTCAGGGGATTTGATTCATAAAGGTGTCAGCCTAAATCCGTTAAAATAGATAGAAAGATTTAGTTGATGACATTGTATTTTTAATAATCTGACCAAATAAGGATTCGTTAAGATCCTATGACGATCCTATATATATATATATATATATATATATATATATATATATATATATATATATACATATATGTATACTATGAAGAGGAAGACGGTTTTTCTGACTAGGTTTTTTTATAAATGCCTAAGCGGTAGCTCCCTCAAAGCTGAAAATTTGTGTACACAGGTAATTTGACCTAAGGATGAGCTTAGGGTCAAATCAATTTTGGCATTTTCTAAAAAGGCCCATGCAGATATTTTCAAATAAACCTACCGGTCGCAAACTTGTGTACAAGGGTAAGTGCAACCTGGAATGAACATACTATGGATAGTGCTGACCCGTAAGAATCAATTCAAGGTCAGATCAATTTTGGTCCGGTCAATTTTGGTATTTTCAGAAAAGGTCAAATTGGGCATTTTCAAATATAAAGAAGATGGCTGCACCCAACAATCTGCAAATTTGTGTACCAGGGTAACTTGACCCAACATGAACATAGGATAGATGACGATGACACCTGTAGTCGATTTAGGTTCAGGTCAATTTTCAAATCTTACAAAGACAACTGCACCCAAATTTGTGCTTTGAATACTAGACCCCAAAATGAACATAGGACAGGCGATGATGACATCAGGTGACTTCTCAGGGTCAATTTGATGTTTGGTCACTTGATGTATTTCCGATCACCTGAAGGATTGCAGGCCCTACTTTGAAAACCTTAGAGTCAGGATTTACTTGATGACATTTCATGGTTACTTTTTCGTCAAAGCCGGGTACCCCAGCTATTATACTTAGTCTAAAGCTGCACAGCTTTAAACACAAAGCATTAAAAAAAAATTTTTCAAGTATTTTTTTTTGTCACTACAGTCACTTATTTCCTTTCATCAGTCGATGCAATTTATGCAATTTTTCTCAGTGTTTCTTTTCTGTTTCACATATACTTTATTATCATGGTACAATGTATAAATATTCTCTGGCAGGGATGATCAGTTGTTCACCATGTAACCGTTTCGGGGATTTTAAAAACAAAACAATCATATTAACATGGCACCCCAGCAGTGCTTATCAAATACCACCTCCAATTCAGCTATGATTTTAATACATAGCTTATGTAACTCTCACACACACACACACACACACACACACACACACACACACACACACACACACACACATACATATATATATATATATATATATATATATATATATATATATATATATATATATATATATATATATATATATATATCAAGTAGCTATTTTATAAAAAATATATATTCTGTATGAACATAATACGCACAGTTTGAACAGCAGCAGCAGTTATGTCTGTCGTTGGACATAGACCTTCGCCAGGATTCTCCAGTCCTATCTATCATTGCAGAGAACTTATCTAGTTTCTTATGTAATCCTATATTTTGCCGGCCATAGTTTCACATATGATCCGTAGGAATCAACACAGTGAGCCGTGGTGACCATCGATTGTCAAACATTGAGTTAAAGAATCAAAACCAATCATTTGTGTTTTTTGTATACAACTTTTGAATGTTCAAATTTGTCCAACCTTTTTTTTGGGGGGGGGGGGTCATTTTTTAATCTTTGGACCAAATTCTCTCATAATTCTGCCAAGCTGTATAAAGATGTTGATACGTTCATTGAATTTATCGGATACTCTCTGGACTCATTGTATAATAGAACCTCACATATCCTTGGCCTCCAGTTTGCCACTCTCACATAAATCTTGAAACAAGTAAAATAAACCCTGTCGTTGCCCTTCTCCTTTCTTTCCTGCAATCGTGCAAGTTTCAATGTCATATCTTCCTTAACTCCCAAAAGGTATGTGCACGTCACTGGGGGCGGGGGGATTATTCGCTCAGGGTGATATTAACATTCCAAACCTGATTGCAGCTACTCAGTACGACTTGTGACAATGAAACTTTAGGGCTGCATAAGCTGAGAAAACAGTAATGGAAAGGGGGGGTAGGTTTGGGTTAGGGGAGTGACTGGGGAGGGAACTGAAAGGGGTGGGGAGGTGCAGTGTGATTATGAAATTCCTTCATTAGTTTTGAATGAAGGCCTATTATTGTGACCGTTAGATCCAAGACAAGAAAGACCTCGCTATAACATCACTTGTTTGGTTAGAGATTAAAGCCTTTACAATCATTTACACACAGAAGCATAGCTGAAACGGGGTAGTAGTTTTTATTTGAAAATGCCTCCCGGGCCCCAATCGAGGGGGGGTATAAAGCTTAATGAGTAAGAGTTCATCTACTGCATTTTTATTGTCGAATTTCAGTAAATGTTAGGAGGTCTCTGGGGGCTGAGAGCCCTCGAGTCCCCAAATTGCCTAAACTTCTTGCTACGGCCCTGTTTACACATGCGTAAGAAGAGAGACGAACAATCACACCCATATACAGATACACACACACACAGATGCACACAAACTGACGGGGAGAAACACCCCCACATACAAGAATGAATACACTCACTTACCATAGTAATACGCACCCAAAACACGCATCAGTGCACACACATACAGACAGGTACGTACACTCACAGACGCACATACAATCACAAACATGTGTACACAGCTAACACGCTCATACGTATTCCTGCACGTACACGAGTATGCATATGCAAATTATACACAAAATCATGAACACATACATATACTAACACACGCACACACATATACATATTCTAGAAAGCTTTACAGCTTTAAACACTAAGCATTAAACAAACTTTTTGTGTCATTTCAGTCTATTATTTCCCAATATCTGTCAAAGCAATTTATGAAATCTTCTTCAGTGTTTTTCCCTTGTTTTACAAATACTTTGTTATTATGGTACAATGTATAAATTTTCTCTTGTTGGGATCATCAGCTGTTTAAGACGTTACCGTTTCGGGGATTTGAAAGAAAACAGTTATTTTAACATGACACCTCAGCAATGCTGATCAGACATTACTGCCTTTTCAGTTACAATTTTTATATGTTGTTTATGTCATACGCGTAATTCGTTATTTTACATAGGATATTGTCATAATGTATTGTATATGGATGTTATTTTATATTACACATCATTTAATTTTTTTAAAATAGGGCCAACCTTAGGTTACCCCCAGAACGTATCTAACAATGAGGGATCAGTAAGTATAACAACAGACGTGACTCGCTGTCCGTGTCACTTCTATCAAGTGTTCACCCATGTGAATATTACATCTGCTGCGTCGGTGTTGATACGTGGAAGCAAGGGCACGGGAAAATTATGTTGCGTTAGTCGTCAAAGTGATGATATATTTTTATATTAGGTCAGTGCAAGAATATTTGCGGGTTTTGTCATTTTAAACTTTGAGGCTTATTTGTGGAATTTAAAGAGTCAATTTAGCTATGTTTATTTAAAACTAAACGTATTCTTTTCACCACTTATTCTGGTTTATTTGGGGCTGTCAAATCAAAGATGGAAAAGCAAATCTGAGTAATTGTTTGTGGGCTCAAAATGGGACGTAAAGCAGTGGATACTGCTCGCAATATCAAACAAATATTTGGCCAGGGGACCATCTGTGAACATACAGCTAAACTTTGGTTTAAAACATTTTAAAACAGACGAGAACCTAGAAGATGTGGACGTCTTTCTGTGATTTACGACATCCAGTTGAAGTCCATTATAGAGGGGGAGGTATGCAAAATAACTCGAAAGGTTGCAGAGGAACTTCAACATTGGCCATTCAACAGTTGTTTGACATTTGCACCAAACCGAAAAAGAGCTCAACACATCACGTGAATGATCCTGAATAAAAAGCAAAGAAATTTGCGAGTCGCGTGAATAACCCCGCAGTAATTGCTCAAACAAGGCTACGAAACTCTGCTTCACACAGTTTACACAGCTAACCCCTCGCCAACCGACTATTATTTCTTCAACCATTTCCACCACATCCTGCAAGGAAAGGTCTTCAGCATTCCGGCACCAGCTCAGAACGCCTTCGGAGAATTCATTGGTTCCTGGATCTCAGAATTCTATGCTTTCAGAATAAATGGACTTCTTTTCAGTTGACAAAAATGTAGATTCTGAATGTTATTATAATAATAACAACATACTCTCAGCTGATAAATACTGCCTCGAAGTTAATGGTGAAAAACTGCAATAATTTTTGGAACAATCAACTGGCACCAGTGTTCTACGTTCAAACGAGGTAGTTACCACTTGGACGACTGGTGCAACACAATCTTCTCGTTCCCTTTGCTTCTACATATATTGCCATGTATTTGAGAGTACCGAATAATTGGCTGGTTTAGTAATTGGGGCGTATCAAACTCAAATTTGCAGGGGTTGAAATAACCGGGAGAGGTCAACTTTGATTAATCAAAATTAGTGAAATCGTAAAAAAAAAACATTTTTCCTATGCTGGTTTATAAAGTTCCTTGGAGACTTTTGTCGTTTTTGATTTAATTGGCCCTGAATTGAGTGATTGATAGACAATGTACGTACAATGTGAAACTGAACCATGACTTAGTGTCCGACTTTGCAATGCCAATTGTTCAATTTTCAATACATATATCACCTAAGCTTAACCCCAGACTTCCTACTCACAGACTTAGCTGCTTTAATTTCAGAAGAATTTCGGGCTTAGTATTTACTGACAGACGTAGGGCTGAAGGTTAGTGTTTAGGGTTAGGCTTAGAGTAGGTGTTAAGGATTGGTGTTTGGGATTAGTTTCAAGTTTAGTTTTAGGGTAAGGTTTACGGTTATTGTTAGGGTTAGGTTTAGGGTCATTGGCAGAGTTAGGTTTACGGTTATTGTTAGGGATAGGTTTAGGGTTATTGTTAGACTTAACTTTAGGGCTAGTGTTAGGGTTAGGTTTTGGGTTAGTGGTAAGATTAGGTTTAGGGTTAGTGTTAAGGTTAGGTTTAAGTTTAGGGCAAGGATTAGGGTTAGGTTTAGGGTTAGTGTTGAGGGTTAAGTTTAGGGTTAGATTTTGGGTTATGTTTAAGGTTATATAAGGTAATTACAGTACAAATGAAAGCAGAAGTTTAGTCCTTATCGCAATGGTAGTTTTGCCACTGCTATTCTGAGAGATATGTAGGGTGTGGAACAAAGCTCTGAAAGTATAAAAATACGACGATAATTAGCGTTTTAACCTTATCCATATAGTTTTAATAAATTGTGCCCAAACTATCATAATTTTTTTTAGATAGCGGTCAGGATGTCAGGGTCCAGTTTAGTAGATATTCATATTGAAAATTGAACATTAGGTGTCGTAGAGAGTGACATAAAGTCCGGATCCAGTTTTACATTATTCGTACATCGTAAATCGATCACCTACTTTAGAGCCAATCCATTCGCTTTCCTTAAATTTATCTGTTCTCAATAACGGAAAAAAACTAACAGTCTTTCTAGCTTTCAACACGACACTTCCATTTGCGTACAATTAAATTCAATAAAATTTTTTGAAAGTGTAGGCCAATAGGTAAGAAGGAGTGATTGAATTAAGTGGCGGATCCAGCCATTCATTTTTTATTCAGAGATAGCTTTTAATGTATCTATGTATTCTCTCATATCTGTCCATACGATATCACCAAAAGTACTCGATGCATTTCGATGAAATTATGTGGACGGTTAGGCTAAGATCAAAGGAAATGATTGAAGTTTGATGCATACCCCAATTATTTTCAATTGATTCAGTATCCAGTTTGGGTGGGGTTAAGCATTCTCTGGGTGCTTTCTATTTTATTTAATTATTCATTCATTTCATATGCCTGAGGTCGATGTTGGATCAAAGACTCCATGAATGGGTCAATGGTCTTGAATGTTTGGGAACCCTTGCTCTACGGTGGGAGCTCACATTTCTGTCTATTTGTGGGTGCGCATGTAGCTCTTAATGAGTGACGCAGATTAACTCATCCACATACCTGCATTTTTCCTTCAAGATATTTTAACACAAAAGCTCTCCCTCTTCTTCTCTCCCACTCTTTCTCTCTCTCTCTCTCTCTCTTTTTCTCTCTCTCCCCCTACACATCGTCACGTACATATATATATATATATATATATATATATATATATATATATATATATATATATATGCATGTATGTATGTATGTTTGTATGTATGTATGTAGGTATATGTGAACATATATATGTATACTGGTACATAGTAAGTTTGTACACAAAAGACAACGAAATAACACTGACATAAGAAGCTTATGTCGGTACATGTGAACGTATTTTCCTATACAAAGACAAGACATAACAGGACTAATCTACAATTAGAGTATATATATATATATATATATATATATATATATATATATATATATATATATATATATATATATATATATATATATATAAGCTTTGAAGATTCTTACTGAAAAAAATGATTTCAGAAACTTCATGAATTTTATACAATTCCAAAGCATCCTACAATGTTATGTTAAACAAGTCAGTTATTTTCCTATTGTTGTTAATGTACTGTGATCAGAGTATCTTGTGCTTTATAAGAAATCAGATTGAAATTCGGAACCTTATGATCCTAATGTTGTAAGCCTAGTTTTATTGTTTGGGACATCAGCTGTTTTGGCTCGGGCCTGTTTCTTACCCTATAGAATGATAAAAATTTCTTTCGTAAGGGTGTACTTGTTTTTCGATCGTTCTATATCTATATTTTGACAACAGAGTTTAAATACTGCAGAGTTTGGTAAATAATAATACCTAATAATATCTATTTTGAACGGTTTGCAATATCTGGTTCAGAAGAAAATTAGCTTTTTATAAAAAAATAGCGTGGGTTTACTTACTCATGGGTGATAGCATATATATATATATATATATATATATATATATATATATATATATATATATATATATATATATACATATATATATATATATATATATATATATATATATATATGTATGTATATATATATATATGATAACATTTTAGCATATTGCTCTATATCACATGGTTAATACATTGAGTTCTTTTTATTTTTATTTTATGAAAATATTTAGATCTAAAAATTCAACTGTTTTATTTTGTTTATGGAACTTTCTATCAAAATCATTTTTGAATGAAGTAGTATATATATATTGTTAAGAGAGCTTTGCAGATTCAAAAACTAAATCGCACTTGCTGATATATTCTGTGTAAAACATAGTAACCCTTGGAATAGTGGATTACTAACTCACATGATTTACGGCAGAAATTCTAAATATATACTATATACATATTTATTTGTGTATTCATTCAATTATGTGTGTCATGTAAGGTAGTAATCCACTTATCTTTTACGAAAAGAATTATGGCGGTTAACACAAGGTGTTCCGAGGGTTACAATGTCTTACAAAGAAAAATTTCTCATATTACTACAAGTGAAATTTACCGTTGTGGATTATCAGTTATTCGTCATGTTCCGGTTTCGGGGATCTGAAAATAAAACTGCTATTCATCCATGGCTCCCCAATAGTACTGATCAGTTACTACTTCCCCTGAAGCTATGATGTTCTTAAGACGCTGTCAAATTGTTCGCTCTGACGATTCATGTAAAAGCTATTTCATGCTTTATAAATCTTCCCTACACATTGAGAAGTTACGATTTTTGAGTGACGAACACAAAACTTTCCAGTCGATTCTAACGTCGATTGAGTGATATCAACATCCCAAGGACCAAGCAAATCATCACTTCCAAATTCTCAAGGTCTACTCAGACCAGAACCAAGGGGGTTACTTCACCCTGCTCTATTTTACCCATAGCAAGGGGGAGATGAGTTCATATTTTTCCCCAGGGCATTTGTGCAAAGTGAACCAACCCACACCTCTACTTTTGATACAGATATTGAACAAAACAATGGAATAAATAAGAACATATTCAATTTAAAACATAACGTTAAATATTTGTACCTCACATAGATGAATTGCCGTTGCCCGTACTTGTACCAGAAGTAACTATATAAAACAATATCTAGATTTATCTTTAAAAAATAGATATTCGATCTAAAATTATCTGAAAAATATTAGCACAAGGTTTGGTCATTATTGGTTCAAAAATGACGCAAAATAGAATCTAAAAAAACGAATTTTTTAGATGGTGTCCTCTATTGGTGTAGTCGTGCAAAATAACAAAAAATTGTAGCCTCAAAAATGCGATTTTGAGTTCCCGGAGACACATGCATAGATACGGATACTCGGAGAGAGAAGAATATGTAGCTCATTTAGCTGTATGTCGGGCCTTTTGTTGGGCTACGGTTGAGTCGAAGTTTGAACTTGGTTCCCCGAGTCAATTCTCCGAGCCGTTCCAACCCGCACCTCCACAAAGGAAACAATTGAAGGAAAATGAAGGAATGAACAAGAATGCATTCAATGAAACATGACGCTTAAATATACCATTGAATTTATGGACGTTCCACTGATCATAAAACAGTATCATTCGTCATGCGTATTAAAAGTAACTGCTTCTTTATCATCGGCTTAGGGGGACATCAAATATATTCTTTTCGCCCTTCTGTGCTCAAGACAATATCAGGTTATCGGTAACGTAAGCTCAAAGCCATCGACCCGTAAATACTCGCCTCGTGTGTGGTCGGTTGAATCCCTTTATTCACAAGATTTGTTACATCATTGCGTTTTTATATTAGATCGCTGTGAAAGTTCCCTGCGCCATCTTTTGCGAAGGGCAACCTTAGAATTATCTTTGAAGTTGACTCAGTACTTTATAACAGTGATTCTCAAACCATTTCAATGTCATTCATCGTCAAGTCTGTATTACAAAATCTCATTCACCCGTTACTAAATCTCCGTATGTTTTTGATTATTTACATCTTATTCTCCTTTGTGTTCAATATTATACATTATTCATTTTGTATCATGAGCAAAAGTCATAAATTAACTCATTTCTTAAGTGTTTATTTCATTCGTGTTTTTTGGACATCATAACAACAAGTCGGGTTGGTCACTCAATAGAAACCGTCATGTGTCCAAGATCTTATGGTTGCATCCTGTGTCATGGGGGGTCAATTAAAATATTGGCAAAAGAGGTGATCAATAAATAAGTTAATTCTCTCGCATTTCATTGGGCAGCGATCATTAAGAAAGTCTGATTATTCAAGAAACAAGAATGAATGGTTACTCGTGTGTTGCATGGGTATTGATCATTACTGTGTTGATGGTTTGGCGTGACTGAACTTGGTGTAAGTGCTGAAATAAATACACGCTGGATGATGACATCAAATAATGAAATGAACCCAAGTTTATCAAAAATGATATATTTTATTTGTCGTATAACGCTTCTAAGATATTCTTCATTCAAGCTGAGAGAGAGAGAAAGAAAGAGAGGAACACTCTCCCTTTGTTCTTCTCCCAACCCTGATCAAGTCCGTTCGAAGCTATCCGAGTAGCTCTGGCTTCGTTCTCCTTCAGTCTCAGAAAACGCTGCTCATAAATCCGTAGCCGTCGGTTGAACCTTTGTTACTCCATTGTTTCTAGATTTATTCCACCGAGAAAATAATAAACAGTCTTTGAGACTATCATCAATGTAAACAAATATCTCGCTCAGATAATATGATGTAACCTACATTATTGCTTTCTAATTATACAATACTAGATTCCATTCTTGAAAGTTTCCGATCAACATCTATTCTCATATCAATCATATTTTAACTAGTAATTTGAAATCACTTGGCCGGTTTTTCCTATTGACATGATAAGGTTTCGAAAATGTGTTATTATTTTGATAATCTGCAATCCGATAAGGTTACTCATAGTACCTAACTATATATATGTCAAAGAGGGAAATGTCAAAGTTGAACCTTCCACAAGTTAACCTTCTTAGGTCACCAAAGGTCAGTGCCACCTAACCTATGTTCATCATCGAGTCAAGTTACCTTCGTACACAGATTTGCAAGCCATAGGTCATAGACATCTTCCTTGGATTTGAAATTGCTTAAACTGACCTGATCCCACCAAGTTGTACATTTATGGGGACATGACACAACTAAAATTGACTTAGACCTTAAATTAACCCTCAAAGGTTACCAGTGATCCGCATCACCTATCTTATCCTATATTCATCCTGTGCTTAAGTTACCCTTGTACACTTATTTTCAGCCGTTAGGGTGCAACCGTCGCTGTTATGTTTAAAAATGCTAGATTTGAGCTTACCTAAAACTGACCTTTGGAGGTTCCCATATGTCATCGCCACCTATTGTAGGTTCATCCAGGCGCCAACTAACCGTATTACACAAATGTTCAACTAGTTAGAAAAAACCGTTTCGAAATATATAAAAATCATAGTCAGAAACAAACATTCTTTGTCTTCATAGCATTATATATATATATATATATATATGGAAGAGCAAATTGGACTCTCTTGCCTCGGGAGGGCAACCAGTCTCAGAGAACAACTCTGATTCCTAATCTGGGAGTAGAACCCACCAAAAAAAGTTTGATGCCCGATTTGACGTCTTCGTGGTAGCTCCTGCCAGACTCTCCTTTCCTCCAGACTACATCAGCAGGACCGAAAGCAGGATATATATATATATATATATATATATATATATATATATATATATATATGCGTATGTTTAATTCGATGCATTCAAAATGTTCAAAGACAACATTCATACCAAGTTCCAAGTCAGTGATTCTCAACGTGGGGGAAATCCCCCCCCCCGTCACTGAAAGACTCAAAGGGGGCGCTAGAGGGCAAATGGGCGGTAGGACTACACTGAAATACAAGGATTGGCAAAGAATACAAATCAATACAAAACATTAAAATTCACAGCACACTGTCAACAGAAGATCAACAGCAAATAAAACGCCTGGTTGTCTCCGTCACACCTTTAAGAACATGGATACAGAGATATTCAAAATGCTGTATTGAGCACTCCTCAATTGGAACTTAGCTCCACGTCTATTCACCATTGACTAAGACTATACGAATAAATTCATGCTACAGCCATCCCTAAGGGATGCGCCAAGAGATCACCACAAGTAGCTACAAATTCAAACTGCCACTGGGATCAGGAAGCACTTCTCAAACAGACCCGCTCCTACCTGGAACAAGCTATCACAGCCTCTTTCCCAACCATAAATGTATTTAAATCGAATCTTGGAATATATCTAAAGTTCTCAAACACTGAATATCCAAATATAAATTTCCGAACGAAATAATGTACGTTTGTAGGACTCCATAGGTTGGTCTTA
The DNA here is from genome assembly GCA_963457665.1 of Thysanoteuthis rhombus. Classification (NCBI taxonomy): domain Eukaryota; kingdom Metazoa; phylum Mollusca; class Cephalopoda; order Oegopsida; family Thysanoteuthidae; genus Thysanoteuthis; species Thysanoteuthis major. The sequence continues at coordinate 11,844,264 of OY735236.1, read as the reverse complement.
CTAACCTTATAATTTTCTGATTGAGAAACACATTTAGATTCACATACCTCCGACGCATAAAGATGTATGTGTAAAAAGATGGTTTTGCAGTAGAGCTGTTTGAAGTTTAAATCTATTTAGTTTTATTGATTTTAAGAATTGTGTAAAATATCAATGATTCAATCACAAGTAAATTGGCTTAAATTCATGGTGAAAAAACCAAAAAACTTCTTATTGGGCTTCAAAAAACCTTGCTGCGCAATCATCATTTTAGACCAACGGCTTTATACGTCAGAGGTATTGAGCGCTTCTCACATTCGATAAAACACGACGGGAAAACACAGGAAACCTTACAGGGTGTACACCGATTAAATATGCACTCCAAAAGGAATCAACGCTGGGGTAAATTGAGGAAACACTGTTTCAAGGCGATATATCATGGATATGTTTTAGGGGAGAATATCTCTTTTCTGTCAGAGGAAATGAATGCGGTTGGTGAGGCTCCTTATCAGAAACCGTCAACTAAAACTGCCGCCAAAATAGTCAACATAAGTTTTGTCATGTTAGAATGTAGCATAATAGGGTATAGAATAATTTTGAAGAAAAAAAAAACTATTGCTCCCCATGGACAACCGTAGCCTCAAAATCTAATGTCATGTAAAAAAAAATTCCTTCGAAAAATAAATTCTGTTTATGACATCACTTGCGTTTTCCAAAGGTAAAAATCTAAATTAGAGTAAAAAAAAAATCTCTGAAAACATCTAGACTCTGGAAAATCTAGATGTTATTGATAAACCCACCAGAATAACGCCCAAAGGTAAAGATTTTTCTTTTTCAAAAAATTAAGAAGGTTTTTAGAAAGGGTTTAGCGAATATTGACGCAAATTCTCAAGTCTGTAGACAAAACGATATGACTAGAATTGTTGGAACCCCCAAACAAACACACTAACACACGCACATATTTTTTTAAAAGCTACAACTGTTCACTAGCAAAGCTTTATTTCAAGAATTTTACCAAAATATAGTTCTCTGTATTGTTAACAGATTATACAAAATATAAGTATATATATATATATATATATATATATATATATATATATATATATATATATATATATATATGTGTGTGTGTGTGTGTGTGTGTGTGCACGCATGTGTGTGTGTGTGCACGCACGTGTGTGCGCGTGCGCGAGTATGTGTGTCAGGCCAGGTGATGGACATCAAGTAGCCATCCAATTTGTCCCTAGGTAATTCAATCTACCGAATGCTTACTTCAAAGCTCATTCATCTTTCGACACCAAACTATTTGAAAGGAGGAGCCAAACAGAAGTCTCCGTGTTACTTGCGAATGCATCCAGGGTGGGAAACGCACTCAATTTGAACTAATTTCAATTCTTTACAAGTCGTGTGATCTTTTATTTAAAGACAATTACACTACGGGACTCGATTGTGTAAACATCGGTTGATTGCTTTGGTACAAGTTGAAATTGTGTACTTGAATGTTTATGTAAAACCATTGATTATGTAATGACAAAGAAAGCAATTTTTCTTCAACAAAAAAGATAATAATAATAATAATAATAATAATATTGATAATAATAATGACGATAATAATAATAATAATGATAATAATAATAATAATAATAATAATAATAATAATAATAATAATAATAATAATAATAATAATAATAATAATGTGAACCACAGCACTGGCATGATAGGCGAAGGAGGGAAGAGATGTTGGCTGAAGACCTGAGAAGACTTATTGTCACTCAGCCTTCAGCAATGACCACTGGGCAACCGGTGTGAAACTGTAAACTGCAGTATTACTGTGGCCAATGAGAACTACGAGAGAAGGGCTGGAGACTTGAGGAGACTTGCTGTTACTCAAACTCCAACGGTTACCACCAGGCAACTGGTGTGAGATAGCGAATAATAATAATAATAATAATAATAATAATAATAATAATAATAATAATAATGATAATAATAATAATGATAATAATATGAAGTGATAGAAAAGTACACAATTGCTAGAATACGGAGAAAGGTACGGTACTTTGAACGACATCATAAGCGAATGTAGTAAGCTAGCCCCAAAGGATTATAAAACAGACATGATAGAGTAGGAACAGAGACGCACGGGAATTGTGCAAATGCTTTCGGATCGACCGTGAAAACAAATTATATAAGCAAAAAGCGGGAGTTTTTCAAGAAAATAATTGAGTTGTGTTTCTAAGATCAAGATCTCCCACTTGATCCAAGCAACAAATATAGGGAAGCTGTTTCCAAAAGAAAGGCGGAAACTCGGGCATGGCTGATCATATCTGAAGAGATCAGGTCGTACATAATCTTCTTTGAGATGAAACTTATATAATAGACAGAGAACGCTGCTAGTGTGCGTAATGTTACATACATTCGTTCTGTCTGCACGCAAAGAGAAAAGAAATAAGAGGAGAAGAAAAGAGAAACAGGTCTGATAAGACACACAAAAGAAACCGTCCCGTGACCCAGTTCTTTTAGTAGCTGGCCATGTTGAGGGCGATCAATTAAAAAAATGGAAAAAGGGGTGATCAGTGGATAAGTTACTTCTCTCACCTTTTGTTGGGTAGAGATCGCTGAAAACGTCTGAATTTTTATAAAACTAACATGAATGCTGCTGGAAACAAGGGATCAATTTAGCATGAATTTACATTGCAAATATAACCCCACCATAAAAAAAACTTTAAAAAAAACAACAGGCGTTATGCAAACTAAGGGATTGATTTAGAATAAACTTTGCTAATAATAAGGATTGAATGTTGAATATTTCAGCAATCTAGCTCATTTGATGCGGCTTGTATGCATGATGAATACATAGCAAGTCAGCCAACAGAAGCAGCTCAAAAACTAAAGAAACCTATATTGACTGTTTCGTTGACAGCTTTGGTTGACGGTTTCTAATTGTTTATGGGGGTTTTTAGCATGTGACTCCACTTCGGGTTCTCATAGTAGAAGAGCGGGGAACTCTGTTAGAGCAGTAAAAAACAGAGACCCCCCTCCGTAAAGAAACAGAATAGAAAAGACCGGCTACTGCACGGTCAAATTTCACTCCAACTTCTATTTCGACTGAAGTTGGTTACTGTAACTTTCGTATTGCAAATATGATAAATGATATCATCGATATATAAGACTTGTCCGTTTAGCTCGGTTGGTTAAAGAAATGCCTACAAATCATTTGATCTTGATTGTGGAAGACGGTAAGGAAATGCTAATTTTATACATCGGTCTGGTTTAACATGATTTGAGCGACAAACATTGAAGAGTTCACTCTCTAGAATTAGGCGTGGATTGTTGAATATCACATGGAGAGATCACACGACAACATAATATATTGGAGAACGAATTAGAGTCAGAGATATCATAGAATGCATTAGGAAACAGTCAATGGGCTGGTCATGTTGCAAAAATGTCAGACAACCTCTGGACATCACGACTCACAACGTGTATCTCTGGAGATCATAGGCGAAAATGTGACTGGCGATATATGAGATGGTGTGACGAACTAGACAGGTACAGAAAGTATTAGCTCCTTTAAGCCCATGACAGAGAGGTCAGGCGAATATTGAGGAAAGTCTGTGTCCACCAATCGGCATTACAAGGATGATAATGATGACGTCTTCTGTTATGGGGGAAAATAAAAATCAACTCCATCTTGGGCCGGAGTAATGACAGTGGTCCTTAACCAGGGGTGCATGCCCCTCCCCCTAGGGGGCGTGTGCCAATAGGAAAAAGGTAAGGATTTCTCTAATTATTTCAGGAATTCTCTTCACTAGAGTTTTAATAATGTTGTGATAAACATAATGTACTAGTTTACCTGTGTCACCAAAGACGGTAATAATTAAGTAATCAGTCAATTTGATTGTACTTATGATATATCAAAAACATTGTTACGCTAAATGTCCTTGTTAACGTTCAATATTTCCTGAATATCAAAATAATATAAAGGTAAAATTCAGTAAAGATACAATCTATCAAGTTCACCGCAACATAATATATTATTTCTACTATTACGTCACTTGACGTCACTGATGACGTATGCATGACAGAAGACATTTGTAAATTGCTATTTATTATAAGTGTGGGTGTGGATTAACTTTTTTCACTCATTTGCCGTATTTCAAACTTAACATGGAGGCGAAGTCCAGCTACAAAAGAGAACGTGATGGTAAAAAAATGTCCAAAACTGCTGAGTCACGACAATACCTGAAGAAGATGGAGAAAGTCGTGAGTTCCGCTACCAATGAGACAATTTTTGCAGCCGCCATTTCCTTTTTAACCCTTTGATCCGTGTGTTCGAGGAAAGAATGAGAAAGTCTAACCAAACTCAGTAGAGATCTTTTTCCCCTAGAAATAGTGAGGGTATCATAGTGCGACACTAGCTGACATTGTGGATACTGATTAAATACCACTGTAATATATAGATACGAGCAGACAGAAATAAATAGATAGACAGACAAAAGCAGATAGATAGAAAGATAGATTGATATGAGAAAAATTATTTGTTTTTAAATTATTTGTATTTCACCAGCTAAAACCAGAAAGTGAATTTATTTTCTGAATTGATGAACAACCCATTAAATTCCACAGTCACAGCCAGTCCCTCTTCGCAATAAATTAAAATACAGAGAAGAAAAGAGAAATCTAACCAGACAATCCCACCAAGACCAACTCTCAATAATAACACCAGGTTGATTAGGGTGAGAACGGAAGATACCAACTATAACATAGTAGGGGAGATGTGACACAGGGGTACTTCAGCTAAGATTTTTAAAAATGATAAATCCTTAATATGTCTGAAACGCTGTTCATCACCTTTTTCGAATGGGGGATTGGATATTTCACCGAGAGCTGCGCTGTGAGAGGTGGTCTAGATTTTTTACCAAGTTAAAACAATAAGTAGACAAGGAATTCTTCTTAGCCTTCTCTTTCCTATCTCATATCTACGTAGGGTTGGCACGAGGTCAGAGGCCTGACTCTGATAAACCCCTAAACAGCCTGCCAACTACCAACACTCGCGCAGTCACCGGCGTTTAATTGGCCGACTCTGAGCGTGCGCAGCACACGTGACAAAAACACCCTCAAATTGAAAGGTAAGAGATCAAAACTCAAATACTGGAACTCCAAAGCAATCCAGAACTCAGATAAAGGAAACACCGTAACGCTATCATGTGAAGAACCAGATCATAGATAGAGACGGCACCGCTAACACAATGCCCACTAAAGTCCCACAAAAAATGATTCCAATAATGGCTTCAAAGAGACTCCAACCAATCCACTGATACTATCTCCCCCTCCTTCTTCCTTCCCTTCTATCTATCCTCCTCAGTCTTTATCTCTCCTCACGTTCCCGACCGGAGGCCAGAGGACCAAATGCTCGTCAAAATATCTCAAGCGAGTGCTAGTAGTGTTCTGTGGGGGCTGACCAACTAAATAAAATCAATACCCCCACCAACAACACAACTCCTTTGCCCTTTCAAAGAATACACGCAGGGAGAGAAAATAATGACTTAACAGGCATTGACTTAGGGGCCCAGCCTGCTTCACTGTAGGGTCAATGCTCTTAGAGGTAGTAGACCAATGAAGTCGTTGCACATCTGCTTTGTTGGAGCGTCTGGGATCTCTGCTTAAAGCTACAGGCAATCGTACTATCCATAGTATCTGCATATAGAGGTTTCAGACAGCCAATATCATCGGGAGGTTCTGTGCTCAAAGTTGCATAAAGCCGTACAGTTCCGATTCTCCTTCAAGAGAACAGTAGAGCTCTATAGCCAGCTTGGCATCTACCGATTGTAGATTGTTCATGCCTTGTGGTCAGACCATAGGCAAGCCCTACTGTCGAGGTACTCACGCAAAGGGGTGGTAGACAACTACGGCAAGTGCGCATCTGCCACGCAGAAGGACACTCCTGTCAAACCTACGACCTTTGGATCCTTCACTTATCGGGGCCATGTCAGTGGACTATAGGATGCTAACCTTTAACTGAAAAGGTGGGGTTGACCCTGGGCAAGCTGACCTCACTTTATAAATCTATCGCTTTGGCTGGGGGGAAAATCTGCACATAGGTACCACCGTCTATGATCAAACTGATGTTGAAACCTCTCCTAATAATCTTCGTCCGTCCGTAAAGCCAAGCCAAGCCAAGATATATATATATATATATATATATATATATATATATATATATATATATATATATATATATATATATATCTTGGCTTGGCTTGACTTATATATATATATATATATATATATATATATATATATATATATATATATGAATAAATATGTTTATATATATGTATATATATATATATATACATATATGTATGTATGCATATACATGTACATATATGTATATATATAAGTATATATATATATATGTATTTATATATATATAAATGTATGTATACCTATATATATATGTATATATATATGCATATATGTGTATATATATGTATATATGTATATATATGATATATGTATAATATATATGTATACATATATATATATAGATAGATAGATAGATAGATAGAGAGAAAGAGAGAGAGAGAAATAGACAAATTGTAGAGATAGATAAACTCTCGAGATAGATAGATAGATAGATAGATAGATAGATAGATAGATAGATAGATAGGTAGGTATGAGCCGGATAATAAATAATGAGAGAGAGAGAGAGAGAAAGAGGGGGGGATGGTCAGACTGGGATAGATAGATAATAGTGGTGCGTTTGCATGAACGAAAAAGCCACCAGAAATCTATATGGAAACCTGAATCGTTGTCTGACGGCACTTAATCCACCTGATCCTCTTTTCAACACTCAATACGAAAAGAGAGGAGAGCATTTCAGCATTGTCAAGTCAAGGCTTCCCGGATTTCCAGACGCAAAGTTCACCTCAAAAACCTGCTTCGTGGAATGCGGTCCTTCCTAATTAGCCATTTTCCAGCAACATCTGGCTGATTGTATTCCCAATTTAGCCGATAAAAATCTACGATAGCGCATTTTAGAAAGATATCAGTGAATTTAATGGAAATGAGTAGACAACTGAGCCAGAACTGGCGACGGATTCAATCCTTTTTTTTATATATGCCTGTGTAAGTATTCGTGTGTCCTGCGCTGCTGACCATACCGTTTTGTCTACAGACTTGAGAATTGGCATCAGTTGTTCACTAGACGCTTCCTAAAAATTTTTTTTTGATTTTTGATTTTGGGGAAAAAAAAAAGTTTTTTGACAATAACATCAAGATTCTGGAGAATCTAGATGTTTCTAGACACTTTTAACTCTATTTTAGATATCATCTCAAAGAAAACGCCAGTGAAAATCATAAATAGGATTTATTCGGACCGTATCTATTCTTTGATAAAAATTTTCTTTTTATTTGACTTCAAATTTGGACACTAAAGCCGTTCAATTGTTGACTGTTGGGGAGTTTTTATCAATAAATTGTTCTGGGTCGTGTAGAGTTATTTTACTTGATGAGCAGGCTTCAAATGAGTATGTATATCATTTTAAGCCATAAAGTTAGCAACAAATTGACAAATTTAGCCAACCTTGGTGATTTTTAAAGACAGTTTTGGCTGTACATAACAAACCATACCTGGCAACACTGTTGGAATGTTGTCCCGTCGTACTAGTTACGTAATCTGCTAGAATTGACTCTCATACAACCCTTCCGTCACCTCGACCGTAACATGACCCTCCTGCTGAAACCCAAGTTTTATTGACTGAAACCAAATCTTTGAGGTGACCCTGAGGATTTGTTTCTGTCACCAGGGTCCAAAAAAGGAACTTGGTAACATATGTGGTATGGGCGTTTACTGGGGATGGGTGTGGGGTACACGGTACATCTTCCACTTCCTTTATCAATCTTTCTCACTGCGAGTGAGGGGATTTGAAAGTTCAAGGGATCACTGTGAACAGTGACAGCTAAGAACGAGTCACAGCTTAAGCGCTTCCTTGTCCCTACCTGACAACCAAAACCCAGGTTATATCCTGGGCTATATCCTTCTGCTCCCCTTCCAAGAAAAAGTAGTGACAGACGCCCATGATATGGGGGAACTGCGGGGAGAGGAGTGGGTACAAGTTGAGGTCAATTTGGGTTTGGAGGTTAGCAATGAACAGATATATAACTAAGTAAATATCTAATGACTGGTAAGTATTTTTTTTTTATACCAATAGACTTGAGTCAGTTTTCCTTTTGATAAGAGGATATATCGGCAGCAAACATGCTTTTAGGACAATGGTTTTTATTGGTCGGGAATTGATTACCTCCAGAGAGACTTTCGTGAAAGGGTTAAAGGTCATTTTTCAATACAGACCAACACAGAAAGAAAGGGATAGGAATGTTTTCAAGAGAATAGAAAGAAAAAATGAATTATAACAAAAAATTAAGAGAAATGAAAACGAATAGGAAACGAACATTTATTATCTAAATAAATACGTTGTAACATGTAAGTGCCCTTATGCTGACCATGGCCACAGTCGTCCCTGTCAAGTTTCTCCGCGTCTCAGAGTTCTTCGTAGTTTTTGCGACATGCGAAATAGACTTGCACCCGAAGTGGCACCACTCGCTTCATCATTTGCTAAAAGTAAACAAAAAGGTCTAAAGGAAGGAAGAGAGAAAGAAAGGAAGAAAGAAAAAAAGGTTTGAATATGTCAGTGAAATATAAAATAGATTAAGAAAGAGCAAAGTGAGGAAGACAGAAAGAAAGAAAGGTAGAAAGAAAGAAAGAAAGTGAATGAGGAAAGAAAGAAAGAAAGAATCATAAAAAGAAAGAAAGAATTAACTGGAAAAAGTGGATAAAGAACGGAAGAAAGGAAGAAAGAATGAAAAAATGTGAATGAGTGAAAAAAGAAAAAAATGATTTAAAAAGAATCGACGAAGAATGGAGAAAGAAGAAAAACTAACGAAAAATGAAAGAAAAGGCCAAAGAAGTAGAAATTCCCTGACAAAATGAATAATGTATAAAACTTTCCGAACAAAGACAAACCACAATCATATAACAACCACAAGAAGACAATCCTAAGATATTTTTCTGAGACACCGCCTTAGAAGCCTTAACCGCCGTCAAACTGTCAATGTCCGATGTTTTGTTAAATTGACGAGCCCATCTTTTTAATTCCATATTTTGAATCTTTGATTGGTTGTACATTACCGGAAAACTGGAATTTCCAGAAAACAGGCTATTTTTGAAACTTGCTAATTTGGAATCCGATGGGCCTCGAAATAGTCTGTTGTTCAGTGGTTCTGTTCTTTAATTATTGTTGCGTAGATGAATTGTCGTCTGATAAAGGTTAGTGGATTAATATTGATTAAACTGACCCTGTTTTTTTTTTGTATGGATTAATTTGTACATATTATAAACAGTTCCGTAATTTACTTATCTTCGTTTACTTATCAAACATTTTATACCAGTAAGACAAATGCGTACCCGCACAAAGTGTTGATGTAATTGTAATAACTTTTTAAAAATACAGAACAAGAATATCATAACTTTAGATAGACGAAAGAATATTGATGCAGTAGCCTAAAATAGATATTTATTGTTGCATGTACCCACATGTAATTAAACTCTATAAGATAATATTGTTCAATTTTGCCATTACATTAGTATTTTCACCATCTATGCATTTTTCTTACTGGTCCTGTTTTCTCTGAGATTTTATTCGTATGTCCTCAACTAAAACTACTTCTGTATAAAAATGGGTCCGTATCACTATCATTAATTTTTTTTAGCTGATGCTGACTTTGCCGTGATTCCATTGGCTGATCACTCTGCCTACTCATCATGTTAATGCCTTGAAAATGACCCCGAAATCAAGGGAGTGAATTCGAGAGCGTTCTCGAATGTTCCATTGTATTTACGAAAACGCTGGCTGGCTTTTTTTAATTTTCTTTAGTTACTGCGATGATTTCATTTACAACGGGATCCTATTTTATAATTTATGGGGAAAAAAACCTATTGTAGAATTTAAATCATATTTTCTATTTATGTACTATATGACAAACCTTGGAATTCTTCAAGTTACAAGAATGCAAGAGAATTTTTTTTAGTTGAATTATTTTGGTGAATTAATTTACTTCAGTAGTTCAATTTGATATTTCATAGTTTGGAGACAATACGATTTATTATGTAAATTGAAATTATGGGAATGAATACCAAGTGTGTTAACAAACTATGTAACTATTTTTGAAAATATCAAAATTATCTTCTATCTCGGAGCACGTACTAAATCTTATGACAGAATGACTTAGTAAACATCGAACAAACTATCATGGTTGCCATTTTGGCAATTTTATAGCCAAACGTGGCCTTTTAAAAAAAACTTTTTGACTGAGATGCAGGGGTATTCTTGATGAATTCTCATCCTTCGTTTTTACAGTATAGTAATGTTTTATAAACACTCATTCATTATTGTTACAGATTTTTTTTTACAACTGTTTAGTTTGATCTTGACTTTTCATTTCAGTTGCATTTAATCGTGACTTCACGCAGGCAGTCACCGTTAGGTTGCAATAAAAAAAAAAAAGCATAATTAAGAATAAGTTAAATAGTAGTGTAACATTCTTTAAAAATCAATAGTGATTATAATACTTAACCTATGTGTACTTGGGATGACAAAAAAAAATTATAACAAAATATCAAAACCAATCTTACTTCGTAGTACTAGTTCTACCTTTTATAGGAGAAAGAGTCGTAAACACAGAATAGCTTTACTTATATGTTCTATTTATGTATGATAAGATCCTGTATCTGAAATATATATCAGACAGATTTATTGTTTAGCTGCTTAAAATTGAATAAAATTTAAGAAGTGATGTAGTAACAGTACAGTTTATATATTTACTAGTTTTTGTTTGACAAATAGACTTATTCACTTTTATTTTTCCGCCATTTGTAATCTTAATGAAGAAAGCACCAACATTTTTAATTTCAATTTTTCCTTGATTAATCGTATTAATTAATAGCGAACTATGAATTATCAAATTGAACTACAGAAGTAAATTAATTCACTATAATAATTTGACTCAAAAATAATTTTAATTGTTGTATCTCAATAAATTGCTTCAGTTCCATAATTTGTCTTATCGCACGTAATGAAAATATATAATTTAAATTTTACTAGAGATGTGCTTTTGTTTTTTTCTTTTTTTTTTCCATAAATTATTAAAGTAGGGTCTTGTGAAAATTAACGCTATCACATTAATTATAGAAAATAAAAAAGTCAACCGGTGTTTAGGGAAAATCGGTGGAACACTGAAGAATACCCTCAAATTCACTGCGTTTCTTTTCGGGTCATTTTCAAGGCAGTAACATGATGAGTAGGCAAAGTGATCAGACAGCCGATGGAATTGCGGCAAAGTCAGCTTCGGGTAAAAAAAAGATTCGGGATAATCAATGCCATTGATGAAAAATTGGTTCCCAGGTGGATTCGAACCATCAATCTCTCAATTACAAAATCAACTACGGAACAGAGGACTGTTTTCGAGGGATGATTCATTCCTAAATATAAATCATTTGTACCTGACATTCGAAATCTTCTTCCTTTCCAACTCAAAAACTTGCATTGCTTTTTATCAAATTCGGAGTGAAAAAAAAAACTCTAAAAATGTTGTATCTAGCCCTAGCGTTTTCTCGGAGATATTTTCGTGAATCGGTGTAATTAAAAAGGTACTCACAATAGAAGTGTCGATAAAATGACATAAATTTTATCAAAATTGGCTGTGTTTTACAGAGGTTATAACAAACACTCAACTTGCTCATATGAAGGACCGAGCGCTGAATGCGCTGAACTTATCTATGTAGATTATGAAAGATGAAAAAGAAGGGTATCTGTTCAATACAATGTTGTTCATCACTTTTCATTGTTGATTTTGTGTTTTAAGCATTGTTCCGGGGGCAAACGGGCATGCGATACCCCCTGCCCCACTTCTGGTTCAGGCCTTCCAAAGTTGGAACTTTTTAATGAATGAATAATGATAGTTTATGTATTGTTTGATGAAGGTCCAACCTTATGTTCACGTACAAAACGACTGTATTACTATTCACTGGTAACAAGGTTGCTACTAAGATATATCCCGAGGATATCCATTTGCCCCGCCCAAAATATATCCTTTTAACCACCATCCTCTCCCTTACGAAAAGAGGCAGCGAACGCCCATGATTTCAAGTATTCGGTTGAAGTCCGAATGTCCGGTCCGGATTTTTGGATTTTCCGGATTCTTGAGCAGTTGCTTTAAAAATCAAATTTAAGAAGAAATCTTTAAAAAAAGAGACGAAAGAGTCAATTTTGAGTTTATTTGACGGAAAGTATCGAATGAATCATTTATCCAAACGAACAGTTTTAAAGGAAAATAAAGTCAGCACTTGACAAAAAACACAACAGATGTTTTTCGCTACAAATAAATATTTATCTATTATTTATCAGCAGTGTTTATTTTCATGAAATTTTCTTCGAATTTCAAATGTTTGAGAATTTTCAGAGAGTGCAGGTTCTCAGAATGACAGGATTTCTGGCATCCAGATTTTTTACTTCTTCAGTATGTTAAGCCTTGGTCCAGAAATCTGTCCAATCAAGTAGTTCAGGTCAACTGCAGTCTAAAGCTTGCCTAACAAATGGTTCGGTACTGTACTAGACTGACACAAATCTGCCTGCATTAAGCCCTTTCCCTGGAACTCTTCATAAATGCGATAAGGGTTTTCAAAATATTTATAAAGCTTATCTTGTAACCCTATCTGATATAACGGGGCAGGATCCAATAACAGTTATTGTATAAAATGGATCAACCCACTGATGCCTGTTCCCGTGAGTTCGATTCTCACTGGGAACTAATTCTTCATTCTGATTTATGCTGTTAATCTATTTACAGCCCGAGGGAAAACAGTTCTGAGTTTGGTTGCAATAAATTGAGATTACGGTGAATAGCAGCAAAAAAAAAAATCATTTCAAAAAAACATTTTCCGAGCAAATGAATTTTTCGTGCGGTTGTAAACGAATGAAATGTTGGCTGAAGAAAAAGTGGTTTGCCTCTTATCTCGGATCATGCACCTGACGAAGATCGAAGAATGGATCGGCCAAAACAATCTGACAACATCGAGGATACGAAGAAGAAATTGGATTGTAATTCTTAATGGCTTTTGTCCAAGTTTCAGACTGGTGAGAGTCGATTAGACTAAAGCGATAAATTTGCTCTACGATAGGTGCCTTTATACACTAAGGTTAGCCTAGTACGGTACAAAGACACATCGTGGGATACTCGACGAAACTGGATAGACGAGCTACAACTTACGAGACTGATTAAGGATCGTTCTGGAACGACCTTTTGAGATACTGATCAGAAAACCCAAACGGCAATACGCTGAGCGAGTTACAAGAATATCAGACAACCGCTGGACATCACAGCTCACAATATGAATCTCCAGCGATCATATGCGAAACTGTGGCCAGCAAAATATTAGATGGCGTGACAAACTAGACAAGTTCAAAAGGTATTGGCTCCTCGACGCACATGACAGAGAGGTCTGGTGAATCTTGAGGAAGATCTATGTCTGAAGACAGACGATAAAAGGCTACCGGTGATGATGATGATGATGATGATTATGATTATTGAAATTGCTATTATGTATTGAAGTGGCATAGACACACTATTTCCGTATAGATGGCGTAAACTATGACAAACAGTCAACCAAAATTATCAATATTTGTTTCTTTAGTTTTGAGTTAGGTCTGGCTGTCTGTCTGCCTGTCTGCCGGGCTATGTAAGTATCACACGTGGATGGCCCATCAATCTCGGAAGAAAAGACTATTTTGTATTTCCTTCTAGTTGTGTTCGAGACCAGTCTAGTTGTCTGATTTTTGCAGCTTTACCCGAAAATAACGCTTATGCTGTCAAAAGTTTGAAATGAGAAAATATTTGCAATATAAATACAGTGTTTTTGTTAGTCCCCACCGGACTAAAATTTTCAGATCCAATGGGAATTGAAGTGGTAAGTTTTGTTAGCCCCTCCCAAGTAAGAGGTTAGGATGAGATGTAGGGGCTGTGTTATCTTGGCAGGGTGTAATGATAAAGAGACGGTATTTTGGGACATTTTTGTCGAAAAGAAAATGCAATTCAAACCCAATTTGCTTGCCTTATTTCTAAAATTCTTTGCCTTATTTCTTAATTTGCCGCATAATTTTTCAAAACTTTGCTCGCCTTATATTCCAAGTAGCTTACTTTGTTCTTTTTTAATTGCTTGCTTTATTTTTTTTATTTGTTTGCTTTGTTATTTAGTTTGCTTCCTTATTTTTAATTAGCTTGCCTTGCTTTTGATTTGCTTGCCGTATTTTTCAATTTGCTTGCCTTATTTTTAGTTTTTTTACGTATCTTTTTAATTTACTCGCGTTATTTTCTTTCATTTCTCAATTTGTTTCCCGTATTTTTTTAACTTGCAGGCCATAATTTTTCCAATTTGCTTGCCATATTTTTCAATTTGCTCGCCATATTTTTTAATCGGTTGATTTAATTTTGATTTTGATGGAAGCATATTCTATATTTTTCTTGTAGGTTTTTTTCAATTTGTTTCCTATATTTTTCTGATTTGCTCGTCTAATTTTTTATTTGCCTACTTCTTTTAACTAGTTTAACATATTTTTCAATTTGTCTACGTCTTTTAACGAGCTTAACATATTTTTCAATTTGCTTACCGCATTTTCTTAATTTGCTTGCCTTATTTCCCTAATTGGCTTATACGATTTCTTAAAGTTTGGTTTGCCTCATCTTTTAATTTGCTTGCTGCATTCTTTAATTTGCTTGCAGTATTTCTAATTTGCTTGTCTTACTTTGTAGTTTGCCCGTTGAAAAAGGTAGACTGAGGCGATCTAGGTAAATATCCAGACGCAGTTGAGGATGCACCCACATACTAACTGACACGCATGCGTACACACATGGCAAATGTGCACGTACTTACCAGATGTCGGCTTCTAATAACATGGCCTTCATTTTGCAGACGATTCCTTGCATGAGTCATTATTGCGTCCCTCTCTCTCTCTCTGTCTCTCTCTGATAAGGGGTTTCTGGCTATGTTAAATGCACCAGGGATTTCGCAAAATGCTATATCTCTCTCTCTCTCTCTCTCTCTCTCTCTCTCTCTCTCTCTCTCTCTCTCTCTCTCTCTCTCTCTCTCTGAGTCGTCTGATACAGTTCATCGCTGACTTGAAGAGAAAAATGGGAAAAAAAAGAGGAAAAAAGAAGGAAAGATATAGAAAATAAAGAACGGAGGAAATAGAGAAAGAAGAAAGGAATGGTTAAGGGAGAAAATATAAAGAAGGGAGAAATAAAAAAGAAGAAGATAAAAAAGGATGAAAGGTTGATAGGAAGAACACAAAAGAAAGGGAAAAATAAGAAAAAAATGGTCGAAAGAGAGAGAGAACTGAAGAGAACACAAAGGAATGAAAGAGAGATTGAAAGAAAGAACGAAATAAAAGAGTAAGAAAAAAGAAAGAAAGGAAAATAAAGAAAGAAAGAGAAGAGGGAAAGAAAATATAACATAGGGTGGAAAGAAAGGAAGAAAGAAGAGTAGAAAAGAGAAAGGGAGGGAAAAAAATAACAAGGGGGAAAAGAAAGGAAGAAACAGAAGTAGAAAAGAGAAAGAAAAAAAGAAGGAAAAGAATAACATGGGAAAAAGAAGGGAAGAAAGAAAAGTAGAAAAGAGAAAGAAAGAAAGGAAGGAAAGGAAAAAAGAAATAACATGGGGAAAAAGAGATGTAGAAAAGAAAAATAGAAAAGAGAGAGAAAAGAGAGAGAAAAAAAGGAAAAAAGGAATGACATGGGAAAAACAAAGGAAGAAAGAAAAGTAGAAAAGAGAAAGAAAGAAAGAAAGAAAGAAAGAAAGAAAGAAAGAAAGAAAGGAAAAAATAACACGAGAAAAAAGAAAGGAAGAAATGAAAGTAGAAAAGAAAAAGAAAGAACGAAAGAAAATAGAAAGAAACAAAGAAAGGAAGAGTGAGAAAGTAGATAGTTAAAATTATTCTGTATCAAAGCGACCATCTACCATCGTCTGAATGGAACGAGAGATGACGTTTGAAATTTGCGATAGATATCATACCTACAAAAAGCTACTGCGGAAGAAGTGACGTCATCACCGGGCCCCTGGGAAAGACAGATGTAAATCAGATCGTATTAATGCAGTGGGGGAAAAAGTCAAACGTTTTAGGGATAGAAGATAAGCATAATTATATATATATATATATATATATATATATATATATATATATATATATATATATATATGTGTGTGTGTGTGTGTGTGTGTGTGTGTGTGTGTGTTGGTAGATAGATTGATAGAAAGAGAGCTAGCCAGATAGATAGATTGATAAATAGATAGAAATATAAATAGACAGATATAAGTGAACAGACTTAGATAGATGTGAACAGACTTTCAGAGATAGATGGATAGATAAATAGATAGATAGTTTGGGTGAGCACGTGGCAGTGTGTGCGGGGAGAAGGGATATGTTCCAACTCCAAAAGTAGGAATATGTTCAAAATTACTAAGTGATACTCCCTGACATCTTCCGGTGGTACCCGATTACTCGTTTTTGTCTCCTACCTCACCCTACCCGAGTTTAACCTAATTCTACCCGTGATTTCTCCCCGCCCACACAAATGGTGTCCAGTCTCCGCATATTTTAGGCAGATCTAACATAATCCTATTTCCGGTGCTCGGGTTCCAATCAATTGCGAAGTCTCCGTGTATGTATATATATATATATATATATATATATATATATATATATATATATATATATATATACATCCGTCATGTGACAAACGTCTTTTAAACTGTGTTGGGGGCGATCAATTAAATCATTTGAAAAGGGCTTCGTTAATGAATAGGTCTCGCTTTTTGGGCAGTAATCACTATAGAGTGAGAATTTTGGATTTTAAAAAAAGCAAGCGTGAACGCTGCCAGGCACGAATTGAGGGATCAATTCGGCATAAACTCACACTGGAAATTGAACTCCACTAAAAACCTATTTAGAATTGATTGAAACGACTTTTTCTAGACATTTCCAGCCCTCTGACTGTATGCGTGATGCATGCATGAATACTTACATACATAGCCAGCCAGACCAGCGTGAAAACTGAAGAAACCTATGTTGACAATTCATGTATATATATATATATATATAGTTCACAATATACATTTCACACAATCAGAAAACGAACAGATTTTTCTGTTATAGATATATAATCACAATGCTCAATATTAAACAGTAAATAGAGCTATTAATATGGTTTATATAGTTATTCTATTATATATATATATATATATATATATATATATATATATATATATATATATATATATATATAACGCAGCTTATATTCATACGTATATATGTATGCATACACATATGTATGTGTGTGTGTGCGTGTATGAAAACTGCGTTATATTATGCATTAAATTATTTGAAATGATCTCCCATCATTACACGGTTAATCTATCATCCAACCTAGACAACGTAAACGATACATTAACGATTTAATAACGGCTGATCATTTCAAATGAGTCTCTATATGATATAACACAATTTATTATCATACTGTTGGATCATGTATATCCATTTTTATATATATATATATATATATATATATATATATATATAATGTGTACTTTAGAGAGTGAGACAGACTCGGGAGTGAATATATATATATATATATATATATATATATATATATATATATATATGTATATATATATATATATATATATAAATATATATATATATATATATATATGAAAATATAAGGTTTGTCCAGAAAAATACCATCGGCACAGTAACCTACCTTGGGCAATGACACAGTGCAGGATTAATCAAGTAGCGCAAGGAGTATATGCTACGGGCACCGCAAT
Source organism: Thysanoteuthis rhombus (assembly GCA_963457665.1). Classification (NCBI taxonomy): domain Eukaryota; kingdom Metazoa; phylum Mollusca; class Cephalopoda; order Oegopsida; family Thysanoteuthidae; genus Thysanoteuthis; species Thysanoteuthis major. The sequence continues at coordinate 11,826,344 of OY735236.1, read as the reverse complement.
TTCAAGGGCCCCGCGCTAAATGCTTGTAAACTATCAATTACAATTCAATGATTCTGCACCCGCTCAACTTTTATGAATGACTGGTTTTCCACGGTTAGCTGACGCCAGCAAAAGAAACCAAGACTTCTTCACCGGCCGTCACACTCCATTAAGATAAGTGACGCTTCACCTATTAATTGGGGTTTAGTATCTATCTGATGTTTACATGACGCATCGATACGAGAGTATTTGAAACTGAAATCATAGCTGCAGCATGAATATCAAAACTAAACTGAAGTAATTTTATAACTAAAATGTCAGACATATTGGTCGTATCGTCTAGCTGTATGTAGTACAGTACGGGGTTATTGATTATCTAGAGGTTTTTGCCTTTCTGGGTCAGAATCTTGACTGTCTCACATCAGTACGACGTTAGTTTTTCAGCTTAAAAATTCTATCCAAGAGTGAAACGAGCCCTCGATTGTGTTTCTCGTTTGGCTTGTTCAGTGATGTATTGTCGAGGATCTGCGATATCGCTATACACGGATCCCTGTAATATTTTTGGATAGGAACAAAGAAAAGACTTGCTTTGGTAAGATTAGTATTTGGTCCACAGCGTACATGTGCAATATACTCAAGATATTCGACATTCGTGAAATCTCTGCGTGGTGGAGTTTTAATGATATTTTCCAGTGGCAATTCAATTGTTTCATTATGCAAGTAAAAAACATGTTTTTAAAATTTTTGTGTATTATATTATATTATATTCAGTGCCCCTTTATAGCATATGCTACAAGCCTAGCACTGGCTTGATTCAGCCTTGCAATGGCCGTTTGGTCCCTTTAGGGCCGTGCAAAACAGGTAATAGGCCCAGGCCACATTGGAAGTATAGGCCCCATTTAAAACTGCTTATTAGGTATTTTTGTAGTAATAAGTAAATTCAACGAAGCTAATTAGATTTTTAGTAAGCTTAGCATAGTATGGCACAATCCCAGCAGTATGAGTCACTCAAGGTTATTATGTGTATAATGTCAATGTATTGTTAATAATTTTCCAGTAGAAATACATTGAATAAAAGAGGGACTGTCTTTGGTCGGGGATTAATGCTAGCGTTACCGAAAGACTAGGGCTATTCTATGAATAATTACAATAATTATGGACAATTACTAACCATTATCATTATTAGCTGATTTTTTCTGATAACTTTTGATCACCCAAAGCAAGTCTTCTCGTTCACTTTTCACATCAAAGAATTAGTGAAAAAGGATGTTATTTTTGTCACAGAATTAACACCAGTAAATTCATGTTAAAATAATATGTTGATGTTAAATTTATATAAGTGGGAAATGCTAAGATAGGACATGTTCAAAATAAAGACTAAAAAATCAATAAGAGAGTTAAAAATGGCTCTGAAGAGTTAGAAACACTAAAATGAAGAGTAATTAGGGTCTGGAACAAAAGATTAACATTGGGTGATGCATTCTGAAAAGATCAAGAGTGTTCTCATTGGAAACCATACATGATAATTATATATCAGTCTACGGACTTATTGATCTATCCTCGTTCATAAAATGAAGTCGATTTTACCGTCGTGAGTTCAATCCTTACGGGATGTATCATGCCAATAGCCTTGTGCCGTACTTACCTACATTTAGTACATACCAATATTAATTTATGAGAATGTCGAAGCCAGAAGTTCTCAGAGGCCATCATGTCTTGTCTATTGTTAGTAGACTCTTTCTCTTAGTATCAACGTTGTAAGCCTTCACTTGGTTTCACAAGCATAATAAGCGTCAACTATAAACAAGGTATATCAGGCATTGTCTCGGGGGATATCCTCTTACGCTCAGCAAAGAGTTATGGGTCAAAACATTATAGACGAAACAAATCAAAGTTTGGTTTAAAATAAAACAATGCACTAAAATTGCACCCATGATTAACCATTATACCAATCACCGTGGCCCAGTGGTAAAGTACGCATTTCCGGTTCTGTAAGCCGTGGTCCAATCTACCGAGTTATATCGAAGACTCTTCAAACGGCTTACGGAAAATTTACCTCCAACAATTTATCGTCGTGAATTACGGAAAATTCATCTCTAACCTAGTTTAATGATATTAATACCAACTTGGAATTAATTGTTGAATTCCCATTTATAACAAGAAACAAAATTTCGCTATTCTTCCTGTCATCCAGTTAGTTGGAGCCGAACAGGTTTGCTTAGAAAACAAATCAATTCCCCGAGAAATCCATCTTAGTAGAAATTGGATACCTTAGGTCAAATTTTGAAACCAGTAATTGTTGGTTTATTTTTTCTACAAACATATATTTCTCGGAGAATTTATTAAACCAAGGCTAAGGATTGATCGGCGGTGAATTGTTGGGGATGAAATGTATATCGTGGTGAATTGTTAGCGGTAAATACGCTGGCTACTTTTTAAAACAGTACTCAATGCCTCTCCCCTAAGGACAAGGACTAAGATTTAGGAACCTGTCCCCAAGACCAAATCACGTTGGATGCACTGGTTCACAGAAGATCAACGAAGTTAAGCAACGTCGAACTGTTCAGAACCTGGCAAAGCCGGAAGTGGGTCTTACTAACAATTGCCCGCGTGTACCTACTAGAGTATAAACGGAGAATGATGATACGTACGTACAGTATTAGCAAAAACATGCTTAGATATTTTGGTCATTTTTGGTGGCTTTTCGGCAATATTTTAGCATCGTTTTGATGTGATTGTGCCATTTGCAGCATTTGGGGGTGGGGTAACTCCCCTCCTTTGGCTACTTGGACCACCCTATCCCAACATTTATTCAACTTTTCGAAACAGTCTACGAAATCCTCTCCCGTGATTGCCATCAGCTGCCCTGTCACGTTCTCCTTAATCTTGTCCACAGTTTTAGCTTCAGAGATAAGCCTGAGGTAACAGGGAGACATATCCGGATTCTAAGTGATGACTGGTAGGCCTTGGTGATGCGACGTTCTGTGAAAAAAAACGGCATGAGATGTGGTGTACACACAGCACTGAAGCTCACTAGGTGCCATCTGGTTGATTGCCAAGTTGCATCAAGTGCAACTGGTTTTCGAGCTATTCAAAATATTTGGATACTTCCCAATCGGTCATTTCATAGAAACCGCCACGAGACCAACGTCTTTTGGCAGCATGCCATGTTGGGCGTGATCAATAAAAACATAGGAAAAAGGGGATGATAAATGAATAAAGTTTCTCTTCGTACCTTTTGTTGGACAGTAATCACTAAAAGAGTTTGAATATTCAAAAAAACAGTGTGAAAGCTACTAAAAACAAACTAAGGGGCTAATTTAGCATAAACTTAGATTGCAAATTGAACCTCAATTAAAATCTATTGTTGGAGATTTTCAAAAAACAAAAACAGTTCTCTTTTTTCTAGATATAATAAGGAGTTTAAATTTTCAGCCTTTTAGCTCCAATGGTGCGATATGTATGCGTGATACATACAGTAGCGAGCAAAATATATGTGACGACTCAAACGAATTACATTAATTGATCGTTATTGCTGAAACAATCTCCCTAGGTAAATATTTTCAACAACTTATTATAATACTATTTAGTTATATCATGTAGAATCTTTTGCTTAATCGGGGTAATCAAGAGTTAGGAAACGTGATTCATTTTTTCCATCGATCGATAGTTATTAGTGTTTAAAGTGTTTAATTACTTTCAGAAATCATTTGTTTCAGTTTCACGAATTATAATATACCCACTAACATGGCTGCTACCGTGAGGAAATAAATCATGCTCTCACAAAAAATAAAAAATCGTTCATCTCCACCAGAGAGGAATGTCTATTCCAGTCATTGCAAATGATCTAAAAGTGTAGTTCATTGAATGATCCCCCCGAAATGAGAGGTCAAATACGCTAGAAGCCCCAAAAGAAAACTGGGTAGCCTTGCAAAAATACAGAGAGGGAAGACTGTGTGATATAAGAATATTCATAGCGGATAAATTCAAGACTGTCGCTGAGATTTCAGAATTGAGAATTCAGGTTTCCAAGTGTCAAGACACACTCTCCATGTCGTGTGATCGAAGCTGGATTGAAATCTCGGCCCCTCGTAGTCAACCTTATTATCAGTTATAAGAAGAACTAGAAAGCTTGTCTTCCATATGCTACAGAACATGTTCTTCGGACTCCTGAAAAGTGTGCCCATTTTAACTTCAGTGATGAAACTTAAATCTGATGGTAAAAAGACTGTACGTCGTTTGGTAGGCAAGGGGCTGCACCTCAATGTGTTAAGGCAAGTCTGAAGTTAGGGGGTGGCAGTGTGATGGTTTGGGGCATTATTTTTGCAGCTAGGATTGGCCCCTTTGATTCGTCTGTTTGGCAAGATGAATGAAGTCTACGAAAGACCTCCAACAGCATGTCGTTGCATACCTCCGTTCAACTGAGAATCAGCCGCCCATGTAGGATAACGTATCCTGTCATACAGCCTTGAGAATTAAAGACTTTATAAACCAGGAAGAACTTTCCGTAATAACATTGCCAACTCTAAGTCCTGTCTTCAGTCTAATAAAAAATGTATGGAAGATGATTTGAGAGCGTGTTCAATGCTTGAATACCGGAAACGATTTGGGGGAGAAGATTGAATCTCAACGGAACAAAATCGTTCTTGAATTTTGCAGAGAAATTAACTGATAACAGACGCCTGTGAGTAAAAATGAACAACATACATAGCCCAGCCAATCAAACTGACTTGAGAACTGGAGAAAATTGTGTCAGTTTTGTTGACAGTTTCGGTTTACGGTTTCTAATATAACATACTCTCTCCTAATTTAGTGATTCCATATTCTACAATAATGTATGCATTGTATTTAAGCTTAGAATGAAAAACGGTAGAAAGAGCTACTTCTGAGTAACGTGTCAATTCATAACAAATTTCCTTCTTCCTTCAGAACTCACTAAATGTTGAGGGGGGACCTCCAAGGGGCCAAGCCAACCCAAAGCCAAATCCCCAGCTACGCCCTTGCCCCCTTGCCCCCATCACTTCTGTTGAAATGATGGTTTGCTGTACTTAATAAGTTAAAACAGTTTCTTTCTAATTTTCATGAATAAGGAGAATAGGTCAGCCAATTATAGATATGATATAAATGCTTATTAATATTTTACTATAGATTTTCATTATCAATTATTTTACAATAGAACAGTATTGATTACCACAGAAATGCTACGAAAATAATTTTACAATATAGATACATTTAAAATCAGGAAAATATGGTTTACAGGGGTCAGGAATTAAGTCAAACATTACTGGTAGAATAAAGTTATTACATGTATAACTAGCAAATACCCATAAAAATGACGGAGTTAATTAAGGCTAATTTATTGAGTCATTTATTTCTGATAATTCAAGCATTCTAGTTTCAAGTTTATTTTACAGTCTCAATTCAACTCAAGTTGTTTCAAAGGGTGAGAAAATGGAAAAAATATGGCCAAATTTGACAAATCTGACTTTTTTTTAAAAAGCATTTGTCCATGAAATTTTAGGTTTGGCTGTATTTACATATATTACTCGTGTAACAATTTGGAAAGCAATAAGCAGAGGCATCGTCAAAAGACCAGATCAAAGGCCTTTGGGCAAATCTAATTTTGAGCCATTTTGACTTAATTACGATGGTATTACCAATAAATTCTCTTTCCTTGTAGTGCTAGACGAAGTGTACTAATCATCATGTATACAGTCAAAAAGATTTTTCACAACGTTTCAGTCGTGTACCCTCCAACGAATGCAACGGCACATAGTTTCTTCTATTGAATCCATATCCAACAGAGCATTGACATCAACAGTGTTTGGGAGCCTTCCCTCATGAGAGACTTTTGAAAAAAGAAAATAAAGTAAAACAAAAAAAAAATTACCCAATGCAAGGGAGGAAATTCGGAAATCACCTCACAACACAATCCAGGCATACAAAAATAACGGATATGACGTGTCCAGCTCGACCAAGCATACGCTGTAAGTAGTGATTCCATATTTTAGAACCAATTACACCCGACGAAGGCCGGAGAACATACGACCAACGACTATATCATACATAATGATTAAATTGTCTGTTTTTGTGTGTAGTAATGTAAACAATCATCATCATTATTATTGCCTTTGACTATTTGGGGGCCATTTTTACGAGTTTTTAGCAAGAAACTCATCAAAATATCTGTCAACTTCCTCGTCGTCTGCGACGTATCACAAAAGTGACCACACCGGGACAAAATAAAGGTAAAGGTGAAATAAAGGTAGTGAAGATTGATTCGAAACTATTCCCTCAAAATCTATTTATTCCAAAATTATTTGGTTAATTCTGTATTTATAATCATATATATATATATATATATATATATATATATATATATATACATATATATATATGAACTGTACAGAGTGAGACAGTAAAGTGTTTTGAAGTTAGGTTTATTTATCCGTAAATGGTCTTTATTAATGGTCTAGACATGTTTCGGGAGGTATTCCCATCTCCAGTAGTGTGTGCTGTGTTATACATTATATATATATATATATATATATATATATATATATATATATATATAGAGAGAGAGAGAGAGAGAGAGAGAATGTAGGTATGTGCATAATTTCCCAGTGCTTTTTTTTTCTAAAGACCAGAGAATAAATGCACATGTGAAGACCGGTTTTCCGCTGGGAACTTCTGCACACACCTCATATAATCACAAGACGGCGTGTGCCTGTCTGTGTGTTTCTTCTTCTCGTACAGAGTCAGTTGAATTGCATTCTTGTTTTTTAGCGAGCAGATTCATGTAAATAATCCGACACGCGCCCTGTCCACCCCCTCCACCCAACCCCCTACCTCTCCTCCCCCGTGTCTCCCCTCTGTCTCCCCCGCAAGAAGCACAAGCGACATATTGTCAGCGTATTGTACCTTAAATCACTTTTTGGGGTAAAGTGAAGCTACTGGATTCTAGACACTCCTCCCCCCCTTCTCAACCCTTCCTTTCAACTGTCCTGCATTTTTGGCGTGCTCTTGGGGGTCGGGATGGGTGCCGGGTGCGGCTCCTTCTGTTCTACCCTGTTTTTGGTCTACACATAGTTTTGCATCTCACGATTTCTGATGATGCAAAAAATAGAGCCTTGGGAAAGCATACGCAGAAATATCAGCAGACGAGACAAGTATTTTTTTTTTTGGTTGAAAGTTCTATTGCATGTACTCGTGTATAGGTCGACCCCTGTCGATTTCTAATTATGCAAATGAAGGCTGCCCGGTAAAAGAGGCACCGGTAAAAAAATAAAAGAAAAAAAAAAGAATGGTACAAGCATAAAAAAAAAAAATGAGACTTTCAATTAAAGAAAAACATTTTGAGACAGTTTCTTTCGAACAACTCATACAAACAACAATAAAACGGCAGTTTGTTTATCAATCAGAAACTGTCAGTCAAAACTGTTACAAAATCTGTGAGTATAGGTTTCTTTCAGTTTCCTCGTTGGTTTGGTTGACTATGTATGCATTTATGTATCAGGCGTACGAGCCGTGCCATTGAAGTTAGAGCGCTGTCCTATAAATGTGCCATTTCCCAAGTTTTTGATTTGTTCAATTTATACCGAGATTTGCAGATGAAAATGTCTAGAAAAGAAAAATACAATAACATCAACAGGCGAGGCGAGAATTGTTTTCAAATTCTATCGTACATACTCGTGTACTAGTCGACCGTTATCTGGGAAGAGAAACGTGATGTATTTGATTAGGATAGAATAGCTTTTTTCAGTTCTGCACATTTCTGGTGTTATCAGGAACCGTCAACCAGCACTGTCACAAAAATGACGACAGTTTTCTACAGTTTTTTAGCCGGTCTGTCTGACTGACTGACTAGCTTGCTGGCTATGTATGTGCGTACAATGCGAACAGGCCGCACCTATGGAGCTATAGGGCTGGAAATTTCAACATTTACTTCTCTCTAGCGCTAGAAAGGCGCTTTTTAAAAATTTTCTTCCCTAAATTGTGGGTCATTTTGTTATGTAAGTTTATGCTATATCTTCTCATTTTCCCTTATCCTTTCCAATCTCCGTCGCAAGTCCTTGATTCTATCAGTTATACAAAGATGAAATGAGTTTATTTGCAAAAATGTTCCTACCCCCTCAGTAAACTAGCTATTATCCTGCTCTCTCCATGCCTGCCCTCTTATTGAGCTAACTAGCTTTCTTTTCCCTTTTCCTACCACGTAAACCACTGCCCAACTTTTTTCTTTTTTTCTTCTTGACACAAAATTTTTCTTGGCACAAATTTTGCGAAAGTTCGTCTCATTTTCAAATTTTTCAAATTAAGATTATCTGCATATTCCCCCACCCACCTAATTAAACCAGTCTCACATTGGTCCAACGGCGATTTCTATTGATTGGGAGACGAACTTTTTCTAAGATTCTCGTCATTCAGGCTAATTGAAGGTCGGCCAGATCGTGGTCGGTCTTTAAATGACATCTTACCACATTCGAGAGGCGAATACTACTTGCATACCTTAAAAAGCTTCTCAAAGCATTTCAACGGTTCCAAGAGCTACCCCCCACCCAGCTCCGAAAAAAAAACACGCAACTCCCAGTTCATTTTATAAGCCATCTCGAAAACCGCCGAACGCACTAGTAAACCCCACAAAAAGGGGATAGGAAACAAATCAGTCAATGTCACGTAATAGAATAGCCCAGAATAGTGTAGATTCATGACACATAGCAGCACAATGTGCAGCTGCAGCCACTTCGAACACTACGCTCAATTCTCAGTTTTTAACCCCTCGCATAAACACAAAGCCATCCCTAGGGTTTCTGGCGCCCCTGGCAAAATGGAGTTCGGCAATCTTTAAAGGATAGCTGTAGAAATCGTAAACCGAAACTGTTTCAAAAAAATGTCAGCATAGGTTTCTTCAGTTTTCAAGTTGGTCTGTCTGAGAGGCTATGTATGTATGTATTACACGTACAGGTCACAGTAAAGGAACGAGAAGGTTGCGAATGTAGAAATTTGATTATCATGTCTAGAAAAAATATTGGTTTTTAAACTCCCAATTCGGTATCCAGAGGGGTATTCAATTCCCAATGTATCATCATCAGTCTTTTTCTGTCTGTCGTTGAACATAGATCTGCACCAGGAATTTGCCACGTCGCTCTATCGTGGACGTCGCAGAGCAGATATTCTCTGATCTCTCCAAGAACTTTACGATGAGAAAAATAAATTTGTATGGATTAAAACTTATTAGAATAATCAGGTAAAAGAGAATCATTTCGACGCAGCATCATTACTATACCATTTGCCCGACTGTCTCAGACAATGACAGGCGCCCCCCTAGCGCTTGGCGCTGTGGGCCCGGTATACACACCGTTCTGTGTCCTTGGTCCTTGATTCTGTTACTCAGTGTCGTTGGGGAACCTATTTTTACGGATGTGTTTCGAGCGTGATTCCCTGGCGGAACGCATCCAATTTCTTTGGTATAATTTCGCCTTAGATTGAACCCACAACCTACCGAACGAGTGCAGAGCACTCTGCTACTGGAACATAACTATTGGCCGTTTTATGTGTAAGTTATTGTCCAGGCTCCTAAGAGACATCCCCCCATGGAGTATGACAGTCAGTGAGCTTTCGGTCTCTACTGCAGGCATCAGATAAGTGATTCTTGTAAGTCTCATGTCTGGTTGAGATCAGTACTTTACACCTACGCATTTCATGACCATCTCCTTAGAAGGACGCAAGTCCACCAAAGGGATACTTCCACTCTAATCACACGGCTTAAAGTGAACTCAATGATCTGTTGCGTGGACTTGGAAACTGACCCAACTGTTTTACACACTCTTTGCTCGTACCTGGAATCGAACCCAGGACGTTCTGCGTGTGTGACAGACGTGCGAATTATTACATTACGTATACAAATGAGTTTTATGCAAACAATGCCCAAAATGTGAAATCTCAACTCTTATAAAGGAAGCAATACAAGCGGAAAGTTGAAACTTCCCAAAATTAAGCAAGCTTTTCAATTCTGAGTAAACAGTTATTCTAAGAAAGAATTCTCGACAATTTTGGGGTTGGAAGTTTGAAATCAGCACTCGCTGTTGGTGGTGGCTCTGTGCTAAACTTAGGGTTGGAGAGAAATTAAGTTCAACAAACCCGCCTACTGCAGGATCGATCTCCGATCCTACTTTTATTCTGACTGAAAATAATTACTGTAACTTCAGTATTGTATATATAATAAACAACCGATTATATATATATATATATATATATATATATATATATATATATATATATATATATATATATATATATATATATATATATATATATATATATATATATATATATATATATATATATATATATATATATATATATATATATATAATCACTACCCCCTACCTTGACACACTCTGCCCTCCCCAAGACCAACTGCTGCTGCTTAACCAAAGACCTGATACCTACTGGACATTCTCCCACTCAGCAGGAGGCTTCCAGTAGCCCTGACAACACAATTTACCCACAATGCATAGCTCCTGGCAGTGGACTCTGGTTCCACGTGGGACATTTTAATACACACAGCACACACCACTGATGATGGGAAAAATCCCGAAACATGTATGGACAATTTACTTATAAGGATTAATAAACCTTACCTCCAAACACCTCACTCCCGAGTCTATCTCACTCTCTACAGTACACATTATATATATATATATATATATATATATATATATATAGATAGATAGAGAGAGAGAGAGAGAGAGAGAGATGTGTCCACACGCTTTTCTTTCGGTCGTTTGGTTAGCCATTCAGTCAGTTCCACTTACTTTAAACAACCGAAAGAGGAAGGAAGGAAGAGGTTTGATGTCATTAAAAAGTGCAATGTCATTAAAAGAACATTTACTCGGATCAAATTTTTCCTACCAGCTGCCACGATGTCATAATAGAGTGTACGTAGTCCGCATTTTTTAATTGTAAAAAAAAAAGTTAAAAATGGCAAAAAAAATAAAAATAAAAAAAAACGCCTAAAATGTCCATTTACGATTTTTATTGAAAATAATACTCGCAGAATATTCCCACATCGTCATATTTTACAAGTATGGGTATCAGTTAACAAAGAAAGACTACTTGCTCCCCCTACTCCCTCTCTAATTCTACTACAACCACCACTGGTGTACGCATCGTTGAATCTATGGTTCTTGTTTTAGTATTAATGTACTTATTTATTAGAATGAAATAAGGATAAATCTCGTAGATACGTAAGACTCGTCAATTTAACTCAGTCGGTGAGACTCTTGTCTACTAATCATTTAGTCATGATTTCAAATCACGGTAGGGGAATGTCAATTTTTATTACCAAAATTTGGTGAAATTTGTTCGTGTTTCTCTGAATTTTTGAGATGAGGTATTATTATTATTTCTATTATTATTCGGACTATCCTCATCTTAGTTGTTTTTCATACAACGTTTCGGCCGTTGTACTCTACGAATTTCATCAGGTATCATCTGATAGGTGTGGGGGAAGTAACGAATCGAACCCTTTATTTAACCGACGGGGTATATAGACCGCACTACCCTCCTAGCAGTAGTAGTATTTTCGAATTATTATTGTCTCACGTTGGGATCGAACCTAGAACCATTTGATTACTTGCAGTAATTCTGTCTGATTCTCTAACCCCTATGCTATATATCCGGATGATACCTGATGAAGGACGTAGAGTACAACGGCCGAAAGGTTGTATGAAAAACAACCAAGATGAGGATAGTCCGAATAATAATAGAAATAAATAATTTTTTTCTTGTTGTCCTTGTTCTTGTACAATAGAAAAGCAAAGCCAATTCCAGGTTTACTGGAGTCTGACAACACCCATTATCAAACATTAATTGGTCAGGTCTGCCTGCTGCAGGTAACATGTAAACCAATACTATCGGCCGTTTATGTCATTTACTTTAAAGTGATCACTGTGGTCCATTGGTAGAGTGATCGCCTCTAGATCAACCGCCGAATCAAACTAAAGACTTTTTAAATAGTTCTCAATTTCTCTACCCTGAACACTCGGCACAAGGACTAGAATTGAAGAATCACGCTGTATATACCGGTTCCCTTGAGATCATCGAAGTTGAGCAACGTCAAGCCTGGTCGAGTTTAAGGTGAGGTATCGCACACAAAGTGCAGGCAGGCAGGGAGGGTTTAGGGTTAGGGTTAGGGTTATGTATGATGTATGCTGTGCAAACTCCCAGGGCGAATCTTGAGCTTGCTGGACAAGGATCCCAGGCAGTGTTGATCGACTTCTCGGCAAGAAATCTGGTCGAGACCAGGACCTTATTCTTAAAAGAATATTTTTATGATCACCCCCACCTTGACAGAATGCAAGTTCACAGGAGGGATACCTCCACTGTAATCACAGTGTATTCGATTAACTACTGAGGAACCTCAGGTCCTTCTGCTTGTGTGGCGTCAAACTGTTCTAATCATTATCCTATACGAGTGAGAATATATATATATATAAATATATATATATATAAATATATATATATATATATATATATATATATATATATATATATATATATATATATACATATATATATCCTACGCTATAATGACTGAATTACATTAGAGAAATGATAGCACGAATATGGTTTTACCTTCCTTCCCACGAGGGCAAGTTTGACTCAAGGTCAGTTTATCGGGAGAGCCACCTGCACACGTGTGGATAATTCAAAAATAACTCTAGTCTCCGCAACTAATGTTATGAGAGCGCCGGTACTTACCCGCCTTACTCTCTGAGTTCAATGGGGAGGTGCAGTCCCGGAGCTTACTACTCCCCCGAGACAGAGCAAGCTTATGCATATTTTTAGAACTTGGAGGCGCGGAACAAATTCTGTGACCAAGCGCTAAAAAATCAAGTCAATGTGTGCTAGCAAATTATAAGTAAAAGTAATAAGATATTTGACATCTATAGTAAGATTTCCAACCTTTTGGAGGTCTAACCCATTTTTTGTTGTGTTAGTTCAATCACTGATACAGTTATACTTTCTTAATTGGGGAGGTGGGGTATGTCTCAAAGGGTGGCCAGTGTAAATCCTCACTTCACGATTCATGAACTGCTGACATCAATGCAGTCTTAGATTTGAGCCATGGGACTATCACTATCACACACACATATGCATGTATTGGATTATATATCCATTTCTTAATAATATAATTGAGAAACAAATAGAGCAGATGAAGGCAGTGAATGAACCAAATGAGAATTTGGACTTTTTTGAGCCTTTGAATGATCGGCGGCTGTTTAGCTCAATGGTAAGAACAATGCTACGTTAGAGCGGCTATCTTATCGCAGCAGTTCCATTTTCTTTAATTATTTATTTTATTTGCGCTCTCCGGGCAAAATGATACATTCACCGTGTAATAACGGGAGATCATTTCAAACAGAGTTTCAAAGTAAAAAAGTAGAATAACACATACACACACACACACACACACACACACACACACACACATATACGTGCGTAAAATAACGCACGCGCACACACATACACATATATATATATATATATGTGTGTGTGTGTGTGTGTGTGCGTGTGCATTATTTTACTCAATGGATTGTCTATAGCTACCCTGAAGAGTTGTAATACAACGAAACAGCTGTCTGTGGATGACACAATAATATATATATATATATATATATATATATATATATATATATATATATATATATATATATATATATATATATATCAGAATTTTATAGATATATACCCGGTAAATGTACTTCTGTTATCATCAACAACCGACAATCCTGGAATCATGAAAACAGAAAGCCCATTTACATTTGAATAACGTATTCAATTATCCAACCAGATCTAATTGTTGTGAAAACCTAACGATTATAATCAATAATTACAATGTTTGTATGATGGCAATCCCTTAGAATATATATGCAATCATTTTTCCAATTTTATTGCCGTAATTCTAGATGCTATAAAAATTCAAAAGTTTGGGTTTTCACTAGACTTGAAACTTGCTCACTAAGCTGACACAAGCAATGAAAACTGGGATTCCGTCCCCGGCTGTGTACTCCTATAGGAATATCGCACACACACACACACACACACACACAAAGCAAGTATATGTATATATATATATATATATATATATATATATATATATATATATATATATATGGGGTATCCAGCGTTACTCGGGGGACGTGATCAGCACCGACAGGTCACAGAACTGCTCGAAGTAGGAATTGCAAACCTTCAGGTGGGTCTCAAATGCCAAAATTAACCTGAACTTAAATTAACATAGAGGTCACCAAAAGTCGGTGCCATCTATCCTAAATTCATCCTGGGGTCAACTTGACCATGTACACAAATTTGCCACCCGTCGGATGCAGTTGTCTTTGATTTGAAAATGCTAATATATATGACGGATTAAACTCTCTATCCTTGAGAAAGCAACCAGTCTAGGTGAAGAACAACCAAGGGAGTAGAGGCCCTTTGAGACGGTTTGACGCCCTTCCGGCAGCTCCTGTAACCAAGCTGATGCCAGACGTATTGCTCACTGCTTTCCTCTGGACTACACCAGTTAGGCCGAGAGGGGCATTCCGACGACTGAGCATCCAAGGATCTCTGTACGCTTCGCCCAGGGATGTGCCCAAGAGAGGGAACTCTTGTGTCGTACCATTGCCTGCAAAGACAGGACAGATGGCTTTCACACCCATGTTGCCCCAGGAATATAATCAAATTGAGAGACTGGGGACCAATAGGCTTAAGTTACTTTTTACCACAGAGCTCAGATCATCATATGTTCTACTTGCATATGCCAGTCAAAGATGACGTGATTATTTATGAATGGATCAGCACTAATGAGTCATGAGTTATCTTATTTGGTAATCTATTTTTAATAATTCATCAATCCTGATTTTAAGTCTAAACTCAACTCAAGCTGTTCTACTGTGTGATCAGACATAAAATTTCGAGAGTTTCTAAGACGTAATCTTCATTGTTATGTCACAAGAGACGATCTCATATTTTTATAACCCTTCAATTGTTTTATCGGCTATGTTAGTGTATTTCACAAGGACCAACCCATTATAAAATTTAGGTTATAAGAGGAATCGGACAGAACAACGATGTACAATTAAACATATTAACTTGCATCTATGGCTTAGATGAATGTTAAGCAGGAAGCAGAGTTGGTTCTAGGTATTGGCAACACGGGAAGTTGCCCATGTGCCTGTCATGTGCTTCAGATAATGTTTCCAATTTCCAAATTCAAATGGAAAAATGGTAATATCAATGAATTGAGCAGAATAAAAACAGCCAAAATGAGAAATTTCCCTGATATTAAGTCAGATTTGTCAGGAATATCTGACAGTTAAATACTTTCTGTTGTGGTGAAATTAAGAGATACAATTGGCAATGGAAATTCTCATGACCGACGACAAACTCAGTCAGGCTTTAAAAAGCATCGAAGGTCAGCTGACCTGGGGTGCCAGGAGCCTGAGACCAGCTATGGTAAGCAACATGCATTGGGAAAAAAGAGGTAGACTCTGCCAAAATTCGAACTCTTACTCCGTATTCTTATGGGTCCATCTGACATAAGGAAGCCCTGCTCATTTGATCAAGTTGACCTAAAAGGGATGGTCTTCAAATGGAATTGTCTAGCTGTATTCTCGTTCATTTGATTTCGTGGGATATATATTGTTTGTTTACACCTTGTAATAGTAGATGTGACTTTAAATCGTCGGGAATTCTCAAATGAAATATTTACATCAATAATTTTCTTTTGTTTTATCTTCCATCTTATTGTTATAACCATAGAACAAGTTGTAAAAAAGAAATTGAAAGAAAGAGGGTGAAATAGACGGAAAGAAACAGAAATAGGAAGAAAGAAGAAAAGAAGGAAAGAAAGTAAAATGGAAAAAAGAAATGAAGGAAGAAAAGAGAAAGAATAGGAAGAAAAGAAGAAAGAATGAGACAGAAAGAGAAAGAAAGTAAAATAGAAAGAAGAAAGAAAGGGAAAAAGAAAAGGTGAGAGAATAGAAAGAAAGGGTGAAAGAAGAAAGACTGAGACAGAGAGAGAAATAAAGTAAACTAGATAGAAGAAAGGGAGAAAGAAAGAAAGGAAAAAGAAAAGAGAATCGAGAAAAAGGAGCAAAGAATAAGAAAGAAAGAAAGAAAGAAAGAAAGAAAGAAAGAAAGAAAGAAAGAAAGGAAGGAAGAAAGAAAGGAAGAAAGAAAGAAAGAAAGAAAGAAAGAAGAGAGAAGGAGATATATGCGTCACATAATGAATAGAAAGCGAGTGTAAGGGAAAAGAACGAGAAAGAAAAAGAAAGTAAAATAGAAAGGAGAAAGGAAGGAAAGAAAAGGCTAAGAGAATAGAAAGAAAGGGGCAAAGAATGAGAAAGGAAGGAGAAAGAAAGAAAGAAAGAAAGGAAGACAGAAAGAAAGAAAGAAGAGAACGAGATATATGCTAAACATTATGAATAGAGGAAGCGAGTGTAAAGGGAAGAGAACGACTTGTGCGAAAAAAAAGGGGCCGCGGTTGTATGGCGAAGTGTCATGCCTGAGGTAGTTGGGAGGCTTTATGACATGACGACACCCCCCTTCACCCCTCAGACCTTTCACCCTCTCGTTTTTGTTGTTTTTTTATAACATTTTTAGTGTGTTTTTGTTTGTTTGTTATTTTCAACAGTTGAGACTGCAAAACAGTCAGACAGTCTGAGCCTGGAGTCGACAAGATACGTCAAGAAAAAAAAAAAGAAAAAAGATGTGTCGGCCGACTAGAACGAAAAACTAGCGGCGTGAGAAAAAAGAAAAGACTAAGAACTTGAGAAAAGAAAACAGGTCTGGTTATTCACTCGATAGAAAACGTCTTTTGGTAGCTTGCGGTGTTAGGGGTGATCAATAAAAAAAATGGAAAAAAACGGATGGTCAATGAATAAGTTGCTTCACACGCCTTTTGAATCAATGAATAAGTTTCATCTCTCGCCTTCACTAAATAAGTTTGAATTCTCCTCAAGAAGCGTGAACGCTGCCGGACACAAACTAAGGGTCCGGGTTAGCATAAACTTACATTGCATACTGAAACCCGCTCTATAAATCTAATAAGGAGGAAAATTCCAACTAAAATGAATAAGGAGTAAATGTTGAATTTTATCAGTACACCATTAGTGCGGGCTGTACGCTTCATACATACATATATACATAGCCATAGATAGCCAGACCAATTTAAGAACTGAAGAAACCTGTGTCATCATGTCAATTTTGGTGGACGATTTCTGAAAAAATGGGGGAAATGGCAAAGGGAGTAGGGTGGAAAAGAGAATGAGATTGAACGAAAAAATAGTGAGAGAAAACACGTTGGCCAGGGCTTGTCGAAGTAGGGGTCGGGACCTTTCTGGGGAAATGTCCCATAAAGATTCGCTGGAATATTTAGAAACCATTTTTGAGGTTTAATTATGTAACTAGTTTGTTTTTGTTGGTTTGTTTTTTGTTTTTGTTTTTTAATATCTCTGTACTAACATATACTATTTCTTGTGCCTCTTGTAAATGGCTCAATTCTATTCTCTGATTCAAAATTAATTTTCCTTTTGTTACATTTCAGTAATTGACTTTTAATAGAAGTGATTGTGGCGCTTCTGACATGCCGTAGTCCCATCTGAAAGTCTCTTTTTTTTTTCAATTTTTCCTTGATTAATTTTTGTACTTTCGTTCCATAAGACCTTCCTCTCCTCGAGGTATTTGTTGTTTTGAGAAAAATAATGTTTTGAGGTTTCTTTGCTTTGATTTTCAAATGCCTGCTTTTTACGAAAACGTAAGCAACGACATTACCAAAATTATCAGTTATTTTTGAAAATTCGTCCGAAAAAACAAGAAAAATACCCGACAGGAGGGGGAGGGGATCACTTGTACGAATGCTTTTCAAGACATCAGATTACATGAATGGCGAAATTGGCGCTAAGTAAGGGCTCATTTTCACATTATATTTCTATTGTAAACTGGACACCTCCCTCCCCTCTGAAACCTAAACATTTTTTCCAAAACTGAAAAATTCCTTAAGGTAAGCAAGATCTTATGGATCGAAAGCGCAAAAATTAGTACCAAATTTTTTTTTTTTTTTAATTTCCTTAGGTTGGGACCACAGCATGTTAGAAGTGCCGTAATTATTTTCCTAATAAGCACCATAAAACTTATTGATTGAATATGTTCCAATTCTCGATAATCTTTTGAATATAACTTTAAGTGAACTTTCTTACCACGGTGTGTCGAAATTTCTTTTCTTTTTTTTTTCATAATCCTGTTATTGGAGTTTCGCTCACATATACAGATGTATTTTAATTTCAGGTAAATGCTTACAGATAAGCGGTCAATTTTTCTAATATATTCATAAAACTAGAAGATATAACTTCAAATTTAAAAACAAACTTATAAAACCAGAACAAAGATACGAGGTTTTCTTCACAAAAACTCATCAGGGAGCCATTTTGATATGGGCCATTTTTATGGCTAAAAGTGTTTTTTAATCGCTATTGGCTAGATTCAAATCCCAGGTAACAAAGTAGATTTCATTCCATCCGTATCAAAATTAATTTTGAATTTTAAAAGTGACTGTCACAATTATCTAAGGGTCACATTCATAACGTGCTCATGTGAGCTTTTTCAACTTACTTAATTTAAACAACGGGTAAAAATGACAAATATAGCCATTTTTAAGCATTTAAAATTGCCAAGATGAAAATGACGTATATTGCAATGGTCACGTGATGAGTCTTCGCGAAGATAGCCTAAGATGAAATTTTAAAAATAGTTTCTTCTTCCGAGACATCGTGTGTTGCCTCAAGATCTACGGCGTGTCACTTCTGACACCCGTGTCATAGGTCCGCCATTGCTATACTATATAGTCTTTAGTAACTATTGCTTATACAACAATGAGTGAGGAGGGATCGTGAAAAATTTTGTCTCATCAAAAAGGGGTCGTGAGTGAAAAGAGTTCAAGAAATCCTGCTGTAGTCCTCTGGGAGAGTCAAAGATAGAGAGAGAGGAGAGTCTGAAGAAAGAGAAAAAGATAGGGAGGGGCGAGCCAAACAGAAGACTGGATAGAGGGGGATGAAGAATAGATACGGAATCGTGTAAATAGATTGGCATATTTTGATGTTGCTTGAGTCTGGCAGATTTTACAAGTACCAAAAAGCAGTATTTGCTCGTGGATGAAAATTGAACAAAAACTAATTGACAACGGAAACGGAAATTCTGGATTATTTGCACACGATCAGAGGCGTAGCTGAGCAGGGTGGGGGAGTTGGGAGGGTCCGAAAACATCCCCGGGCCCCAATAGAGGGGGGGGCCAAAAGCCTTATGAATAGTAGTTCATCTATAGCATTTGTACTGACAGATTTCACTTTGTGTTGGGGAAGGCCTTGCAAGGAACATACCCCGTATCTCTAATTACGTCTCTTCACACGATTGTTGATTACTGGGGTCAATAATGAAAGGGTGAGTATTTGTCACAAATCAGTCCTATTAGATAGATAGATAGATAGATAGATAGATAGATAGATAGATATGAAGAGAGGGACAGACAGACAGATAGATAGATAGATAGATAGATAGATATGAAGAGAGGGACAGATAGATAGATATATTGATAGATAGATAGATATGAAGAGAGGAACAGATAGATAGATAGATATGAAGAGAAGGACAGATAGATAGATAGATAGATAGATAGATAGATAGATAGATAGATAGATAGATAGATATGAATAAATGGATAGATATGGACCGAATGAGATTGATAGACATAGACAGGTCTGGTTAGTCAATAGAAACCGTCATGCTACCAACGTCTATTGGCAAGGAGGGTTGATAGATGAATTAGTTACTTCTCTCGCCTTTTGTTGGGCAGTGATCACGGGAAAAGTTCAAATTTTCGAAAAACGAGCGTGAACGCTGCCTGGCATATATATGCAATTGTTTTATATTTATTATTAAACTCGTTACAATATATATCAGATCACCGTAGCCCCATGAATGGTACGAACAACCAACCATGTGGACTCTAGATTCTCCGCTTTTCAATTTTCTGTGTGTATGTGTGCGTGCGTGGGTCTGGATGCTCCTGATCACGTTCGGGGCGGGGGGGGGTCTACAGCCTTGAAAATTTGTATGGAAACCTTTCTTTGTATTTGTTATGTTTTGTTGGGTTTTTTTAATGTTTTTTTTTAATGTTTTTTTAGTCTCTATGGTCATTTTGGACCAACAGTGCTCAAATCATGTGGTGGTATTTGTTGAATAAATTTAGATAAAAGATCTTTTTTCAAATAGTCCTAGTTCACGTGCGGGCTATGGTGATTCCTTTATGCGAGATACGGATATCATTATAAGTGTTTCTCAATCTGAAAGCGGAACTGGTCCCAGTTCAGGAGAAGAACAAGAAAAAGAAGAAGAAAATTGTGTCTTGTGGGAGAAGGAGAAGGAGAAGAATAGCAAGAAGAATAAATGCAGCAACAACAAAATGAAGAAAACTAGGATGAAGAAGAAGAACAGGAGTGAGAACAATAACAAGAAGACCAAGGTTGGTTACGACGGGATCAAACTACTTTGCTTCATCAAAATCTGTAAAGGTAAACAAAACAGAATTCCTTCCTCTATACAATATTATTTCGAAACTACGTGTCTCATTCTAACTCTTTCATCAATAGTCCCTGTAAATGGTATTGGCTAACTTAAGCAAAACAAACCAATCCGAATTGGGCTTTCGTAATGAGGGTAAATACGTCACTAGTTTCTGCGTACGCCACAGTGTCACTGTTATTCGTGCTCGACGTCACTCATTTCTCGTCGAGTCATTGTTATCCGTCTTCGTTACATACGAAGAAAGTCAAAACTCAGGAGTAAGAATTTAACGAAAGAGAGAGAAAGCCTACCCAGTCAAATGGTTAATCCACCACAAGTGTCTAAATCAAGAACGAGAAGGAGAGCCAACTCAGCTTCATAGGTTGATCTGCAACTGACCTCGAAAGTAAGTAAAGAAGAAAAAAATCTTTTGCTCACTGGAGGAGGAAGGGAAAGAAGGGAAGAAGGTGAAGAATAGAAAGAAGAATAAATGCAACAACAACAAAATGAAGAAAACTAGGATGAAGGAGAAGAACAGGAGTGAGAACAAAAACAAAAAGACCAAGCTTGGCTGCGACAGGATCAAACTCTTTTGCTTCATTAAAATCTGAAAAGGTAAACAAAACAGAATTGATTTCTCTGTACAATATTATTCCAGAACTGCGTCTCTCATTTCAACTCCTTTATTGGTAAACCTTGTGAATGGTATTTGCAAACTTTAGTAAAACAAGTCGACCTGAGCTGGGCTTTAGAAGTGGAAGTGAATTCGTCATCAGTTTTAGCGTTGGTCACAGTGTCACCGTCATTCGTGGAGAAGAAGAGAAAAAGAAATAGAAGTGGGAGAAGGTAAATATTAGTTAAAGAAGGTTCAGAAGAAAAAGAAAGAAAATATGATGAAAAAAATGAAGGAAAATTGTAGGAGCAAAGTAGTAGAAAAAGAAAAGGAAAGTTAAGGAAGATTCATCAGAAAGAGATGTAGAGAGATGTTTGAAAACGACCATAAAAGTTTTGTGAATCATTGTTCACCGACTGTATTTCTACATACATTATACAATACCAAAGATATATTTGAACATACATAAACTGGATAGATAATAGTACAGCCTTTGGGATTGTTTTCCACCAATTAAGTGATAAATGTATAATTCAAAGTTAAACAAGCCCTGATAAGTTTATTTCAAGTACTTTTCAAATTTATTTTCAATTCGTGGAGAAATTGCAAGAATTAAAATTTAAATTCTAGGTTTATCACTTATTTAATTTTTTTGTCCCCTTTCTAACTGGTAAGATACAAGTCTAAAATGTATTTGAGTGCATTTTAAAAAACATTATAGAACTAATCATTCATTTTTTTTTTTTTTTTTTTGAATAATTCTATCTAATGCAAATTTGTCTTTTTCCTCAAATCTCACTTAATGTTGGAGGGGGGCCCTCAAGGAGCCAAACAGCCGAGTCCCCCAATCGCCAGCTATCTCTGTAGAAGCATGAGAAGTCGATGCTCATAGTTTGAAATCTGAAAATTAAAAGACGTTTATTTTTCGAAACGAATGGAATGTTACAGAGAGTGTGACAAAGGGTTGCCAAATTAGTCGTTTTTTAGTTCCATCTGACTGATTTATCTCGCAATCTAGCTGATGAAAATCTAGGAAAGCCGTTTAAATCTGGCAAGTTTAATAAAAGGAAATGCAAAATCTTCATTCATGATTTGTTCGGGAGTTTTACTATATAATCGTTTGGTAAGTGGGCTTTAAAAGAGTATACAAGCTGATATAGATTTACATGTATATTGAACGAAAAGTAAGGGTCCAGTTTTGCATTATGGTTACAAGATAAATTGAGCCGAGCTGTAAAATGTTTAAAAATGCTTTTTTCTCAAAACTTTTCAATTCAATCTTAATTCAAGAAAAAAGCCTTTCCCATTTGACCCCACAAAGGTTGGGTTAATCCTCACTTTACACCCCTTGAAGAATTTGATATAAACGTATAGTATAAGGAGATACGTAAATGAGCGGAAAGTAAGTTCCACTTTGGTATTATAGTCATATTGTAAATAAAACACCTTCTAAAGCCTTTCAAAAATATTTCTCTCAAAACTTTTTGTTTTAAAACCTACTCTCCAGGTCTGTTGAGTAGGCATGCCAAATTTGGTTGGGCTGCATCCATGTTTAGGTACTTTTTATAGCGTGACAGACAAAAAACACATACATGCAGATACCTCTAACTATGTATGTGTACGCTTAATCAGCGATATTGCTCAATTGGCGAAATTTATTTGTTTTTTGTCAAACAAATGTTTGAATCCATTTTGATTTCATTATTTATAATCGTTAAAAAACAGTACTTTCATATCCTTGTAATGATTGGATAAACTTTTGATCAAATTAAAACTACGTATTTATTCACTTTTGTAAGAGAAAGAAAAACGTTAAAACTTCGTACTTACTTTTGTAAGAAAAAATTTGATCTCAGAAACATTCGATTTTATAAGTAATAGTTGATTAATATCCTTGTTTTAATTTAAGAAAAAACGTTTGATCAAATCAAAATTACGAATTTATTTATATTCTTTAAAACGAGGCTTAAAAACTTCGCCAATTAGGCAGTTCCACCGATTGGGCGAAACATATTTACACATGTGTACACAGCATTTAAGATATATCAAATTTAGCTGATTTTAGCCTATTTTGGCAGTTTTTAGAGACAGTTCCAAGTATGAATAACACACCATATTTGGCAACACAAGTTTGAGGCTGTGTGCGAAGCGCGGGTGACATTGATAAGGCCACGTGTGTGTAACGTATGACATAATGGCAGACGTGAGTCCACACGGGGGTGGCACGATACACATGCGCGTGCTTACAAATCAAATGGGTGGAGCCCAGAAAGTTAGAGGAGAAGAGGAAAGACCCTCAAGGTAGAGGGAATAGAGAGCAAAGACCCTTAAGGTAGAGGAGAATGTAGGAGAAGACCCCAAGGTAACTCACCAAGACAACGAAGCATTCTCTATACTTGGGAAGAATTTTTGTCGAAAAAATCTTAGATACTAACAGGGCCTGGTCCAAGATTGGGATCCTGAAGGGAGGCTTCAGCTGGTGCATCGCGGCGGGCATAACTGTATTATCATTAGGAACAGCTCCTTGAGCCTACGAACAAACGGAAGCCTACGAAAAATCGGGCGCCTACTAAAAGTACAGGTCTGGTTAGTCGCTCAATGGAAACTGTGTGGAGGTGATCAATTAAATAATTAGGAAAAAGGATGATCAATTAATAAGTTACTACTCTTGCTTTCCATTCAGCAATGAACATTAAAAAGTATGAAATTTCAAAATCAAGCAAGCACAATAGAGAGACTTATTTTGATACTTTTGACGCTTTAAAAGGCACCGAAGCTAAGCTTGTCCAGGCGCCAGTGACCCTAGGGTCGACCATGTATGGCATCCATTCAAGATGCCTCTGCAACTGGCGGTCTTCACGCTGTGGATTTAGACCAGCTTTACAAACTGACTGTCAGAGAGAAAAATAATAGATCTAAGGGGGTAGCTCAAATGAAACGTTCTCAGTGGAAATTTAACGCTGTTTATATCTGCTTTATTTTAATATCGAAAAATTATATTCAATCTGTAACAACCTAATATTTGCTGATCTGATACGTCTCAGTTGCAATAGCGAGGTGGTGCCTTAAGCTGTTGCATAGGTGTATCGACAGAGGGGCCCCCATCAGAGGGGTGACACCATGACGCTACTTTTACTTATCTTCCAGCAAATTTAGACGAATCTAATCATTTTCAAGTAATAAAGTGATCTTAAATGGCTGTGCTTTTTTAGCACGTTTTGTTTTTTTTACGTTTTCTGAGGTCGATTTAGCATGAAAAAGTATATGAGTTGGTAACACTGGGGGTGATACCATAAGTTTCCATCGTCTATAGTCGTTTGAGCACCTATCAAGGGAGTGTCTTTGGCAAGATAGCCTGACGGAGCCCATCATTCTCACGACAATCATTCTCTCTACGCAGAGTGATTAGCAAAGAGGCATTGAGTACCAATTTTCAAATGTTTGCTTTAATATGGCCATGGATTCAACCCACGACCCAGCGATCGGGACACAAGTACCCTGCCACGGTGATTGGTTCAGTGGGTGTACAAGGTACTAGACATCGACAGCACAATCATCAACTGCACAATAAGGGATTCCAAGTAGATTAATGAATTATATAATTGAGAAATATTAGGTTTAAACCAAGCAGAAGAATGTATTTGAGTAGAAAAGTAAGATTTTCGGAATATGATGACCTCCTGGTAGGACAAGTGGAATCCTATAAGGGTGGACCTCAAAGATGTATTGTAATAAGGTGGACGATGGGGGGAAAAGCATTTAGAATGACGACACCAATGACTTGTTTGAAGTTTGTTTTTTGTTTCTTTCGGCTTTTTGCTTTCCTTCTGCCTCAATTGAACGCTATTATAGCCAACCAAATAGCCTGCCTTACAAGGTACCAACCAGTCATAAACACATCGTTTTCTTTATATCCTATTCTATGAAAAGTTCTGACTGAAGCTGCTTGAAATGTAATATATATTCTGTTTATTGTCACTTCTCGTAAACATGGACTACGCTACCATCAACTGCACAAAACGACATTAACTAGGCACTCTTTTGTCAAAGTGAATAACTCCATAAATCCAAATGAAACTCCTAGTCCACCTCAGACCTACTTCGATTCGGATCAGTATTTCTATTATTTGTTGGCTTGTAACTACGATTGACGAAATATGTATCTTTGCGCATGCGTGTATGCACTACGATTACACGACAACTGGCGTTTATACGAAGTTGATATTCGCCATATATATATATATATATATATATATATATATATATATATATATATATATATATATATATATATATATACCAACCAGCCTCAAACACATCGTTTTCTTTACATTCTATTACAAGAAACGTTCTGACTCAAGCAGCTTGAAATGTTGTATTATACTATTTATTGTCACTTCTCATAAACATGGACTGCGCAACCATCAACAACCCAATACGACATTAACTAGACACTCTTTTGTCAAAGCGAAAAAGTTACTAACCAGGGTGAAAAAAAAGGGTTTTATATTTCCCTGAAACTCCCTAAATCCATACAAAGCTCGTAGTCCGCTTCACACCAACTTCGATTTGGGTCAGTATTTCTATTATTGCTGACGGAATATTTGTCTTTGAGCGTGCATGCATGTACTGCTATTACTCGACAACTGGTGATTATACGAAGTTGTTATTTGCCATATATATACATTAGTCATGTATTTAGGAAAATGGATGTATTTGGTCCGACAGAATGAATTATGAATTGCGTTATATTACATAGAAACTTATTTGAAGTGATCTCCTGTCGTTACACGGTTAATATATCTCTCAATTTAGACAACGTAAGTAGACTAAACAATTAAAGAAAATGGGGCCGCTGCGGGAATTGAGCAAATGCCAAATAACTGCTTTCAACCCTAATTCTTATCTCGTTTATTCCCGGTCTTTTTTGTCTCTTTCAACGAGCCCCATTTTCTTAAATTGTTTTTTTCTATTTACATTGTTTAAATTGAGTGATATATTGACCGTTTAACGACAGGAGATCATTTCAAATAAGTTTCAATTTAATATAACTCGATTTATGATTCGTATATTAGTCAGCACAAGAGGCATTGGTGCTTCGAATTTGAAGTTATTTTGATCAACGGTTATTGAGAAATCTAATAAAACCAAATTTTAAAAAATAAACGAATTATTGATCTTCTATCAAGAATCTTAGGTCAAAATTTAATTATAAAATATCTGAATTGCTAAAAGATCTAAATTTCGATATGAAATATCTAAATTGGCCGTAGATCTAAAATTAGATACCTCAATTGGCAACACTGACGAGAAGTAAGTGAGATACTTCAAAGTCGTAGTTTCGCACGACGGGTGGGTAATTATTTTACCTATTTAGGCAGTCAACCCCTTTTCAAACTTCGGTGTTGTAGGGTAGGTCATGGGCTGAAAAAGAATTGATTGGATGTGGGTGGATCCGGACATCTTTCACCCTTATCTCCCTTGCATCGTAGCCACGTATAAGCTGATTTTCATTCAGTTTTCAGTGACACTGGCTGTAGCATTCTCTGAGTGTTCTCCAGTTTCTATAACATTCCACTATGAGAGACTTGTGTGAAATATGAGAGTGGATGTGTCCTTGGTGACCGGACCATCTTGTCGTAAATCGCTCTTAGCAGGAAAGTTGTTTTGGTAAATGAATCATGAGACTAGAGACTGGGGGATCTGAAAATTTAATCCAATTCAACCACTGAGCGTAACAAAATCGGCGAACCGAGTTCGAGCCTCGGTCAAGGTTGTTTACGTTCATTTCGTTTTAATGCCCTTGGGAAATGCCTGAATTAACTTCTCCCCAGGCTATAAGTGGCAATTAGAGACTTTTAACCCTGAAAGAAAGTCCAACAAGCCTGGGTAACGGAAGAGGGTTGGCCATGAGGTAGCAACTCCACTCCGTGAAAACCTATTTACTACTAAAACCATATCACCCCCACAGATTGTCTGCTGGTGAGGGGTGGCTACAGCCCTATATTCAACATGGAGCCTACAGGAATTTATCCAAGGAAGGGGCCAATAGGATATACTGGGATGAGGAAGGGCTTGTTTCTCACTTAGACGGCTCCAACTCCCTGTGAAATCATTAAAACGCAGATGTGACCCAAACTTGCTATGGAAAAGAGACTTCCTTTGGATGGGTCGTTTAATCCTGTAACATTTGTCAAGTTTATTATAACATCATTTAAACGATTGAAGAACAGTGTACAAACCTACCACAGCAGAGGGGATAGTTGGTATAACCTGATTGGGCAAGTTAGTTCTCTTACTCGTGGGTACAAATTTGATAAATGTATTGTTATAATTGAGAAATATAAAATCTTGAACCAGGCGGATGAATGTCTTTGAGCAGAAAAGCAAGATTTTAAGAATATGATGACCTCCTGGGAGAACAAGTGGAATTATATCAGAGAGAAACTCAAAGATATATAGTGATATGGTGGATGATGGAAAAAGAGCAAGAAAAGAATGACGACACCAATGACTTGTCCGGATTTTTAAAAAAAAATTTCCGGCTTTTTGTTTTTCTTCTGCCTCAATTGGACACAATTACAACTGACCAAATAGTCCAGCTTACTAAGCATCAACCAACCCTCAAAATATCTTTTTCTTTACGTTCTATTCCGAGAAAAAATCTGACTGAAGCTGCTTTAAACGTTGTATATGTACGGTTTATTGTCACTTATTATAAACGTAGACAGCGCTATCATTAACAGCACAATACGATATCAACTAGATACTCTTTTACCAAAGCGAAAAAGTTACTTACCAAGGTGAGAGAAAAAATATTCATGTAAAACTACCTATGCTTAGAATACATAAAACTCGAACTTGGTAGAAAAATGTCCAAAATTCTTTTGCTCAAAATGAGGTTAACAGTAGCGCCATCAAGTGATGGAGAGTAATTCAACCTGCCCCGGTGCTCAGCTGACCCTGGGTCCCCCTATATCTGGATGTGCGTTGTCAGATTTTTTAAAAATGGTAGTGCTGAAGCTGTGACTCCTCAGCTGTAACTGTCCACAGTGACCTCTTGATACCCGGCCTCCATGAGGTTCAAACTCCTTTCGCCCCCGACAAGAGGGCCTCATTTACCACCTTGCCCATGAATACAGAAAAAAAACACTTTTCAGAACATCGATCTGCAACCAATAAAACGCCCATTCTCGTTTAGCATTGACTCTCTTCGTTGTAAAATCTGCGATCGTCACGGTGAAGTAGAAACAATCTGCAGTGATTGTTGTCCACAACTTATAGAGAACATTTTGTAATTTATCTAAACGCATCAAATTCCGATTTGCCTTACACACTCGCAATATGAAACACGGTATGAAAACTCAAAAGCACTCAGAAAACGTATACCTCTTTCAACGCCGTATACTAACTGAAAGGTGAATTGAAACTAACAGCTAGATCCGCCCTCAAATGAAATCACTCCTTCCTTAGCCCTTCCACAAAATGCCATTGAAATTCGTTCAGAACTTTTGGAGGTATCAAATAAACAAAAAAGAACTTTCGGAGATATTGTGTGTTCTAGACAATGTACAGATGGCTGCAGCGTAGAGGAGTTGACTCTTCGTGAATCTGCCTCAAAGTTCAATCACTTCTTCCGTATATCAGTGCCCACCCTTTCCAAAAGATTCATCGAGGACTTTTGGAGATATCGAGTTGAGAAACAAACGAAAAAAACTGACAGGGTAATAGATATATCTCTGGAACTTCAAGTTAATAAAGGTAAGAATTCAGCAAAATGAAACCACAGATTGTAATTTATTTAAACTCATCATATTCCAATTAGCCTTATTCGAAACATTTGACAGCATTTCTAATCCTTCCTTGGAATGCATAAGCCAATACAATCACACGCAAACATATTCACACAGGCACACACATTACACATTAAGAGTTTGATTCTCACTGGATGCCCCAACACAGTGACCTTATGTCAAACCAGGCTATGAGTAAATATCAAGTATATTCTTTTAGTATTTGCAGTGTGTATACAGCCTAATTTGACACAAGGTCACAGTAGTGGGGCATCCAACGAGTATTGAACACATCAGAGTAGTAATCGTCATCATCATCATCATCAGCAGCAGCAGCAGCAACAGCAGCAGCAGCAACAGCAGCAACAGCAGCAGCCTTTTAGCGTCCATCGTTGGACATTGACATTCTCGAGGATTGGCTAGACCTCTCTATCATGGGTATCGCGGAGACAATATGTTTTCAACTTATCTAGTTCATCACACCATATTCTGGCGGCCACAGTTTCGCATATGAACTCTACGGATCCACCTTGAGAGTCACGATGACCAGTGGTTGTCAGATTCTTGCAACATCACCAGCCCATCGCCATTTGTGTCCTGATTAGTTCTATGATATCTCTGACTCCTGATCTTTTGGTACTAAACTGTGCTGTCTTGTGATCTCTCCATGTGATGCTGAGCATGATTCACAAGCTTGTTAACCTCCGCTGATTGTCAAACTAGGGATTTCGTGAAATTACTGAAATGTTGAACGAATTTACAAAATCCCTAGGGATGTGACGAAAAAACTAGATCCACAATTTTGCTGTAACATTTCCATGTAGAGACAGAAATGAAAGGGTGTTTCCCGCAACACAGCGATATTTCTGCTTCGTGCGTTTAAAAAGAAATTATATTGCTAGCATCACCAACAAGTCTGGAATTCTTACATTTTGCAAAATAAAGTCGTTTTATGGATGACGTCGTAATTTCCAGCCCCCCCCCCCCACCTCATAAGCTGTCGTCTGCATTTCAATCAAAAGTTATCATCGGATATTTTCACTCTCTCTCTCTCTCTCTCTCTCTCTCTCTCTCTCTCTCTCTCTCTATCTATCTATCTATCTATTTATCTATCTATCAATCTCTCTCTATGTATATACATCTATCTATCAACGCTTTCTTTTTGTCTTTCTTTCTCCTCTCCCCCCTATCTCTCCGTATCTCTGGGCATAGAATATTTTTACTCTCTCTTCACACTCTTTCTCCCTCCGTATCTCTCTCTCTCTCCCTCTCTCTCTCTCTCTCTCTCTCTCTCTCTTAGCATAGGATACTTTTACTCCACACTCATTCTAATATCCATCTCCCTCCACCTTTCTCTCCCTAGCATGATATTTAACCCTTCTCGCTCTCCTTCTCGCTCTCCTTCTCTCTCACTCTCTCTGTTAGCATAGGATATTTTAACCCCCCCCCCATCTCTGCAATTATGTCGATAAAGGTGTCTTTCATATTGTTGTTGTTCTAAAAGGCCCCCTTACACACAGCAGTAAAATTACGCACACAATGTGTTATCCAAGCTGAAGGAACAGCCCGTCGTAGCATTTATTATATGAAACATGAGATGACAGAACGACAAGCTTGTCTGCCTCAGGGTCAAACTCTGCTCCGACTTATATTCCAACAGAAGATGATGACTGCAACTTTCGTATTGTAATCATGGGCGTACGCTGCCACTTTTCGGGGGGGACAAAAATATGTACCCCGGGGAGGATAAATTCGGGGAAGGGACAAAAAGATGTATCCAAAGGTTGGTTGGTAGGTAAAGGACTAGAGAGTGCATAAACTGTGACACGTTTCAAGCTGTCACTGTTCATAGTGACTCCTTGGTACCCGACTTCTATAAGGTTCCAACTATCAAACCGCCTCACCCTCGGTGAGAGGGCCTTATCCAGGACGCCTACGGTTGTATGTATATATATATATATATATATATATATATATATATATATATATATATATATATATATATATATATATATATATATATACATATATATATATACATATATATATAAATATATATATATATATATATATATATATATATATATATATATACATATATATATATATATATATATATATATATATGTATATATATATATATATATGTATATATATGTGTATGTGTGTGTATGTTTGTGTGTGTATTGATGTGTGGATCAGTAAAATTGCCTAATTGGGGGAATTTACTCAAGATTAATTACATGAACTTTTGATTGTAAAAAAACAGTTGTTGTGAATCTTTGTTTTGATTAAATGAACTTTTGATCAGATCAAAACCACGGATTTATTTTGGTACTCCCACAATGTGACGGAGAACCAACATATATACTGCGGGGCTTTTGGGTTAGTGGTAACGATGCTTCAGTCCCGAAACAGTGTCTGGCTTCCATCTGGGGTTATCATCTGGTAAAGGATTTTTTTGTAAGCACCGCTGTTAATTGATGTCTGAATTTAAGTTTAATAAATATGATATTTAAAAATCATATTAATTATATGTTTAATTTATTTCCATTTTTGTGTAAATTTTTGATCAATGCATTGTATAAGAGTATCTTTTGGGGTCGTTGTATGAATTTCCAAGTGTACTTAACATTTCAGGAGACTCCAAGTAAGAATTTTGAGCGCACTTGATATTTGCAGTCAAAAAGTTAGTTAAATGAAAAAATCTAGCCACTCTAAGCTGTTTATAGTCATAAACGGAGATATCTTTATTTTCCAATATTAACACATTCATTTTTTTGTCTGATTTGCAATGATAACCCAATCATTTCATGTAAGCCTAACTTAATTTTTGAATATAAAAAGACTTATGTACTTGTTACAAGATTGCCATTAAGATATATCCAAGTATAACCTTTTGCTATCCCCAGGTAAAACAAAAATCTGTTCGCACACCCAACCCCAGGAAAAATGGCCGCAGACGCTCATAAAAGAAACACAATTTTTTTTTCTTTTGGTTGTTCCCGGTTACTGAGTTTTATATTCTAATGGCTTATGTGTAAAGGTATAAAAATGTCAATTACTCCAATCAAACTTTGCTTTTGTGACCCGGACAGTGATAATTTGAACTCAATTTAATTCCGATAAGTTTCACAGCTTCTTCTGAACATACATCTAAATCAGTGATGAAGTTCTATGTTCTTTTACTTCGGGATAGGGGAATGGCGTTCCATCACTATCTATATACTATTGAAATTCTCTATTTGAGAAAAAATGACCAGAGTATGTCTTAACACTCATTCCAAATGGCCTCAAAACATTTCTGGAATTGGTTAAACTTCAAATATTTTCTCAGATAAAGCAGACAGCTTAGCGTTCACTTCCTTTTTTTTTTTTCAAATCTTGGCCATAAATTCACTATCCCTGGAGTCACAGCCCCAAAGTCACAATATGTGTGGCATGCTGTGCCATCTACGAAACGTAATCGACCGTAAAGTCACAGGATTCCAAGTCATTGACCGAAATGGCTTAGTTGGTTTTTTTTTTAATAAAATAACTATTTTCTTTTAATTTGTATTAATTAAGTAATTAACTGTTTTAATGATATCCTAATCCTGACCCCGTCATGAGAATGACAAAACAATTCTCAACAAGAAATCGTGAAACGTTCGTAATCCAGTTTGAAAACGGCGTTGACGAGCAAAGCCGAAGTATCACCAATAAAGATTAAAATAAAAATAGTATGTTCGCCAAAAAAAAAAAAAAAACACATATATATATATAATTAAGTAATGTTTTTTATTAGTAAATTTGAATGAATAAAGGTTGTTTTTTCAATTTATTTACGAATATTTATTTCGTTTTGTTGTGCTTTGAAAGGAAAGCGAGTTACTCGTAAATTCGTTGGATACAGCTGAATCGTTTTCTTTAATAAAATAAGTAAGATTTTAATTTAATTCATACTAAGTATTTTAATTCAATTTGTATTAAGTAATATAATGTTTTTAATTGGTAAATTTGAACGGATAAAAATTGTGTGTTTGCGTGTGTACTTCTGCTTTTGCATGTGTATACACGTTTGCTAACCCTTCTTAGCACTTTTCAGTTTTATTATAAGATTTTTTCCGCGTATTTACGCTTGTCAACGCAATATCTCCAAAAGTTCTCAATTAATTCAAATGACATATAGTCGGAGGCTGAGGGAGAATTGATCAAATTTTGGGGCAGATCCAAGAATAAGTTTTCAAGTGAGAGATATTCTAATATATCTGATGAGGTAAACAATAGTCTGAAATATGGAAATCTAAATATATTTACCTCCCCTTCATCATGATTATATATGAGGTGATCCTCATTCAGTTTCCATTTAGTGTATAGCAGTTATGGCGTATCTATGGTATACGTGTATTCAATGACACGATGCAAATTTTTAGGTGAAACGCAGTGGACTTTGAAAAAACAATTTTTTTCTTAATTCAATTTCATTATTCAAGTATAATCTGAAATTTCAACCCACATCTGATCAATTCCTAGTTTTATGTGAAATATTAGAAGAATAAGTTTTTTTGTTTTTGTTTTTTGTTTTTTGTTGTTTTTTTTTTTCAAATAACTCGACCACCGATCGAGTTAGAGGGAAAGTTCAATCGTCCCCTAATAATTCATCTCGACCGAAGATTGACTCTTCTAAAAGAAAAGAAGCATGAAAAGTGTTATGAGATTTGGTGACTTTGATCTCATTGTTTTAACTTTCCTGTTCCTCTACATGTAAACAAACTTTGCGCATGAACAAGGCTTGGTGGAGGGGATACATTGTCGTATTTGAAATTCGTACGACGAGAAATCTTTTGGGGTGTTTAAAACCGCTCAGATAACGATTCAGTTGGGTTTTTTTTCAATTTTTAAAGAATAAAAATTTGTGATAAGAGATCTATCTTTCTTTCTTTCTTTTTTTTTTTTTAACTCAAACGGTGATCGAGTAAGCTGAGAAACTTCCATGCCAGTGAGAGAGTTGACTCGAGAGGTCGTGCTAAATCTTACAGGCTGCATGTAAGTGACACTCCGATAACAGGATTATTCAAAAAATTTAAATTTCGTCACGCCGTGCTAAAAAGGTTTGCCATTACTGAAGTATAGAGTCAACAGAGGTATGCGCTCTCTGGGGTTCTCTTTAGTTTAGCACTGTATTCGTAAAATTACGAGTACGCCTTCACTCGACCTTGTGTAAATTAACCAGGCCTATCTCAACGCCAATCTGGTCTGGGAACGACCTTTTCCTGCTCTCCGTCCGCAGGCCGTAGGTAACCAAAAATCTCAGATCAAGTTACAGGGTAAACACATTCCTTGGTCAAGCTTTCCTTTGTGGGTCTTCGCTGCCTGTCTGGCAGGTTTATTGTGATTGACCATTTTGTTGACAATTTATACGGCATCTGATAGTCACTTGTCCGCACCTTGTAACATCAACTTGATAGCCGGTCTTTAGATTCCTGGCCGGACATGGGAATTTTTCTGATAGCTTTGAGAGACGAGGGAGATACCTTTGACTCTCTTCCCGAACTATGCTTGTTTCAAGTTCCTTCCTGCGGTCGGTATAAACAAAATTAAACAGAATATAAAATAAAAATAAAAACCTAGCCCCGGAGCCTCCCAGTTTTGGCTTGTCCGCCCCATTGTTTGTAACACACAGGGGTTAGGGGCTGTGTTGCCAAGGATGATTTGTTATTTATTGCTAAAACTCTCCTTAAAATTGGCTAAAATAGGCTAGATTTTTCTGTTCACAACCAACTTCACAGCTGCTAATGTTATACTCACTTAGAGCCCACTTATCGAATTAAATTGTACTATGAAATAAAACTCCCGTACTAACTGTTGATAAAAAATGAACAGTTACTTTTAATGAACTTACTGGAGCACTTCTGACATGCTACGGTCCTTTTTCATTTTTTTCACGATTAATTCTTTGTGCTTTAAATCAATAAAACCTTCTTCTCCTCCGGTAGTGTGTCAGCT
This sequence comes from Thysanoteuthis rhombus, assembly GCA_963457665.1. Taxonomy (NCBI): domain Eukaryota; kingdom Metazoa; phylum Mollusca; class Cephalopoda; order Oegopsida; family Thysanoteuthidae; genus Thysanoteuthis; species Thysanoteuthis major. The sequence continues at coordinate 11,791,349 of OY735236.1, read as the reverse complement.
TTGCAAAAAGTTGATATTTTAAGGTTTTTAGAGAGTTGTCCAGTTTACAATATGAATATGTGAAGACGAGTCCTTATTTTATACTAATTCTGACGTTCTTGTAACGCGAATTATTCTTCCCTTGTTTTGATATTCAAATGACCACTTTTTTTACGAAAATGTAAGCTACTATATTACTAAAATTATTCATTATTTTTATAAATTTGTTCAGAAGCCAAAAAAATCTCTTACAAGAGGAGAAAATTTATAAGTACGAGGAAAGGAAGGTCTTATGAATCGAAAATTAATCGCATTTTTTTTTCTTTTTTATGGGACCATGGCATGTCAAAAGTATCTTTACCAGATTTAATCATCTGGAAATTGGATACCATCTCCAAATGTTGATGTGGAGGGACGAAAGTTTTTTTTAAACTCTAATATAAAGCCACTCTGCCTATAGCTAGTAACAACTTTTCTGTGATTCTATAGAGACTTCACCGGTTACTGTACCGTGTTAATCCAAAGCTTAAAGCCAATAGTGATTTTGGTATTTCTTGTTCTATTCATTCAGTATTGATTTAAATATGTCCGTCTTTATTGAATAGTCTTTCAAGTTCAACTTTTGAGTGAGGCAGTATATTCTCATAGATTTTTTCTTGGTTTAACGAGGGGAGAAAGTCAACCAGATCTAGCCAAAAATGGCTACTTTGGCAACCCTGGTTTAGGGGTCATCGAATGCTTTACCGTCGGTCACCTTGCTAACTCCGGAAGTTAGCCTACCTCGCCTTGTCAATATACAGTGTCGACCTAATCTATTGAAAAGATTTTGGGGTGGAGAGTGCAGTAGATTTTGGAGCTGATAAGTAAACGTTATTCTAGGAAGACGACCTGCTGTGGAGTTAGCACAGAGAAACACACACCAATACATATGAGTGTTTCCCATAAAACAGCCCTCAACCCCCAAGGTAGGGGTCGGGGCTCCTAGGAGGGGGTCGAGTAAAGATTATTGGGGTTTCGAAAATCTTTTTTAATGAAAGATCATGTAAATATTTTTGGAGTTATAAAACTGTACCCCTTCTGGTCCTTATCTTGAGACTAATTAATACCCGTCAAAAAGATAGCCAGGTTTCTCACGAAATCTACCCATTTCGAATTTATCAAGGGAGGAAAAGTGCCCATCAAAACATATTTGCCAAGTTTCTGGGATGATTTTTATGAGGTTTAATTGAAGAAAAAAAACTCTTAGCACAACATATCGAAGTAATCATAAATTGATCCTAAAAACAAAAACTGATTATTTCCTTCATCTGATAGAAGTCGTGTCAAACTTCTAACATTGAGTTTTCACTTAATTTCTGTATGTAACAACAATGACGGATGACAATGACAAGATAAAAAAAACAGTGACGTTGTGTACGAATAACAGTGATTAACGTATGTTAAAACTGATGACGAATTCACTCCAACTTATAAAGCCAGGGTGACTTGTTTTGCTAAAGTTTGAAAATCCCATTTACAGGGACTACTAATAAAGGTGTTGAAATGAGACACGCAGTTTTATACAAATATTATATGGAGAAATGAATTCTGTTTTGATTACCGTTTATAATTCAATGAAGCAAGAGAGTTTAACCCAGGCTTGTTGATTTTTATAATTTTCTTATTTATTGGTTCTAAGGTAAAATTTTGTTAATTCTGGAATTAAGAAGCATTGACGCAAACCAAAGTAAATGAAGATCTCATATTACTCACTTTAGATGTCTCAAATTTGTTTTCTTTTTCACGTATTTATTTGTAAGATATATATTTAGGGCCTCACCCTGCTCAAAATCTCACGAAATCGTGAAAGCAAACCTGTCACGGAATTTAGAATCTCAAGCCTAAAGTTGAGGGGTGTCCCGAAGGGTAACCAGGAAAGAGCTCATGAGGAAATCTACCAATCAATTCAATGCGTGGAAGAAAAAGAAACAAACTATTTTTCATTGATTAAAAACGAAAAGAAAGAAATTCTTCAAAGAAAAACTTTGTATCATTATTGCTTTGGAAATACATCAAACTTTTCAAAAAAGAATATACAAATCTATGTACAAAACCAAGATTTCGCTACCATGATTTGATGGAAGGTGGCTCTCTTGCTAACTGAGCTAAAGTGACAATCTAAACTGTCAATTGTTATGTATTCAATACGAAGGTTGCTGTAATTATCATCGGTAGGAATGAAGCAACCAGGTTTGTCATCATTAAAAAACCGTCAACCAAGACTGTCAACAAAACAATTAACATAAGTTTCAAGCTAATCCGGTTGGCTGGCTGGTTATGTATATATTTTGCACCAATGGAGCAATGAGTTGAAAAATCAAACATTTGTTCCTTATTATGTATTGAAAAGATCCTCATTGGGTTTTACTATAGGGTTCAATTTGCAATGTAGGTTCATATCATTTCTATCATTATTTGGACTATCCTCATCTTGGTTGTTTTTCATACAACGTTTCGGCCGTTCTACTCTACGGCCTTCATCAGGTATCATCTGGTAGGTGTGGGGAAGTAACAAACCGAACCCTTTATTTAACCGACAGGGGTATATAGACCGCACTCCCCTCTTAGCAGTAGTTGTATTTTCGGTCAATATACCCACGTCGGTTAAATAAAGGGTTTGGTTCGTTACTTCCCCCACACCTACCAGATGATACCTGATGAAGGCCGTAGAGTACGATGGCTGAAACGTTGTATGAAAAACAACCAAGATGAGGATAGTCCAAATAATAATAATACCTCAGCTCAAAAATTCAGAG
>OY735236.1:11778575-11783575 GCA_963457665.1 Thysanoteuthis rhombus | reverse complement strand
ACCGTACAGTATTGACAGGAACAAGAATTTACTTTTTTTTTCGAAGAAATTCTATAATCGCTGAAACAAACAGACTCAGTTGAACTTGGTTAACCTAGTGACCCCCGCCCTACCTTGCATTTTTAATGGGTGTTTGGCAAAAATTTGACAGATCTGTAGTCGTAGTCCCCCCCCCCCAACCACTATGGAGGAGAGAGAGAAAAGATTGACTCTCGAAAATTTATTCGGGGGGATAATCCTTATACAAGCGGGGGTGGAAATCTTTTCCCAGATTAATAAGCGGGGAGAGGACAGGCACCTGAGAGTATACCCCGTTCTCCTACGTATCCACGACCTCTCAATGTTTGAGTACGCCGTTACCCCAGCGATCTTGCCCTGGAGAGCAGCTTGCAAAGCCAAGCCCCTTATATTGAACGACGAAATTGTTTTCATAAATTTACCTGGACGATCTCAGATAAACAGTCGGCTCAGAAAACCGACGATTTTTTCCCCCTAGTTCACCAAGTGACGTCAAAGAGTGAGGAAGGAAACGAAAGAAATAGTTGAAATGAACAAGAGAAGACAGGTAAATAAGTCACCAGAGACAAGAAGTAGAAAGGTAGGTCACTCTTAAAACTCGGAAGTAATAGAGGCCGAACTATAAGTTGTGCACCACGGGAATTTGTATTACTCTTTCTGGGTCGATAACATTCCCACGATGCTCATAAGTACAGCTCCGTTGTTAGAACGTAGGACAAATAGCGGCAACGTCCGGAGTTTTGTTTTCAAAGCGAGTTGGTTCGTGATGAACTGGATTAGAGATGGCAAACCATCGACACACGTTTCGGCAGTGACACGCCGCTGGTTTTTGGGTGACACGTGATTATCTTCGAAAAGAAAAACTTATGAATTTTCAATTTGATTTCATTATCCTAGTTTTATAAGTATATAGTGAAGTTTCGAGATATTTTTTATTAAACTCTTAATTCTAACGTTGCGATAAGTAAAATACGAAAAAAATCAGAAACTAACAGAATATAAACAAACCAGTCGATATCTAGTGTGCTGAGTAATATATCAGACAAATGCCCAGTTGTCGAGTAATCGCACACAGAAACAGACAGATATCTCTTCAATCGTCGTTGGACTGCCCGCACGACATCTCCAAATGTTCTGTTGAAGGAACGACAGTAGATTACGAAAGAAGTGAATACATTTGGGGTCGGATCTATCTATAATTATAACCCAACGTCTCAATCAACTTTATATGGTGATTGTACTCTCAGATATGAAACTTGTGAAATCAATACAGCTATCGTAGATTTTTGGAAAGACCTGATACAGGGCTTTCAGAAAAGTACTGATAGCAACTGCCCCAATTTAGGTACCAATTTCCCTGAAATTTTGGGTCGGTCTTATGCACTATAAGAGACGTTTCTTTGATCATTTAAGCCATAGTAGACGAAACCAGTATTTCTGGCTTGGACACATTGATCCACATGCTTTTTTTTTTAACGCATTATTGATATTTACTAAGATTCGTGTACCGATTACTGTGGCCCAGTGGTAGAGTGCTTAGCTTCGTTGCAATAGGTCGTGGTTAAACCAAGGTCAAAAGGCATCAGGTTAAAGCAAGTTACAATCGCATTCAGTCAAAAGGACGAAGTACAAATATTATTATTTAATCTGTACTAATTAAGTAATTTAATTTGTTTTGTTTTTTTGTAGATTTGATGGTATAAGTTTCGTTGTTATTTAATCAAATCACTCTACAACTCACAACAGCAAAAAAACTGACCAAGTTGGTTGTATATATTCAGCTAATAAGAGCATGTGTTTTGCGTACGTGATGTTGAAAAGGGACCCTGCTCTGCTTGGTTTAGAAGAAAATCAACTTTTTATAAAAATGTGATGAGGTTTATTTATTTGTGGGCAATACTGTGTGTCGGCTACGTTTAAAACTACTAGGTGTAAACAAGCAATAGATATTTGAAAAAAAAGAAACTAGTTGAAAATCAGTAATCAAAAAGCTTCATCAAAGGCGTTCAAATTACTTAAGGACTATTATGTCTACTATCACAAGATTGTTAACAAAAAATTTTTTTTTGGAAATTTTCCTCTCAAGGTGTCGTGGGGAGGTCGAGACAAAGTTACATAATCCGTCCTTTTTATTCACCTTTATTTCACAGGAGCAATGTATTATATATACACTTCAGGGAGATCAGAAATAGAAGAAAAAAGAAACAAAAAACGTCATGAATTTTTTAAACTCATCCTTTGATCAACGATAAAGAATATCAATAAAAAACTAAAGATACTCACAAAAGATTGAACCAACGAAAATAACAATATTTTTCAATGAACCTGTATATGATACAAAGTGCAAGAATATATATATATATATATATATATATATATATATATATATATATATATATATATATATATATATATATATATATATATATACGTATGTGCAATGTTCGTCCAACTTGGGAAAAGAACACCCTGGTGGATGGGGAATTCACGCGTGAGTAAATATATCACTTAAAATCAACCTTACTGACCGTCCAGTTCTGCGTAGGGCAGGGGTAGGATGCCAGCCTTTGAAGCGAAGGTTTCGATCCTACCTAGTGGTACTGGATGGGATAATGGATGGTATGTGGATAGTCACACTGAAGAATTGTAATACAACGAAACAGCTGTCTTTGGATTACACAATTATTATTTACACACACACACACATACACGCACATACACACACACACACACACATATATATATATATATATATATATATATATATATATATATATATATATATATATATATATATATATATATACACGAAATGTATAGTTAACGAGGTGTCGGTTAAACTTCGACAAGTCTACTTAGCTGGAGGTGTATTATATATAAATATATATATATATATAGTAGAATGTAGATTCGCTACACAAACTAGCTCATATTTCTGCCCTCTCCGGAACTCATCAGACGAATCCTGGTGAGGCCCGAAGAGGGCAGAAACATGAGCTAGTTTGTGTAGCGAATCCACATTCTACTATTTATTTCCAGCTCTACTCTGAAACAACTTAACGTCAAGAGTAAAAAAGTTGTATGTATCGAGCACTCTATGAAATAAATCCGTTACATTTCAGAAGTGCCTTTACATTATTGATATATTATCATATTATGTTATACTGCTAGCTTGATTTGAACCACATATACTGTATGTATATATATATATATATATATATATATATATATATATATATATATATATATATGTATATATATATATATTTGTATATATATATATATATATATATATATATATATATATATATATATATATATAGTACAAATCAGTGATTCAATGTCCAATGTACGATGGCTTTATTTCATGGAGTGCTCCATACGTTCAATACTAATTTAAAGTAGAGCTTCAAATAAGATAAATTAACGTGTTCGCTACAAAAACATGTTCATGTTTCTGCACTTTTTGGGCTTCTGGCTCGTTATAAATTACTTGGGATGTTTCAAACACTTTCCTTAATCAATGTTGTTAATCCATCAGCTCTTAGTGGTATGTTTCCTCTCAGCAAGTATTCTTTCCTTACTTTTATCTGTCACCCAGCGTTAGGGTTCACTTTTACATGACCTTATTTGCTTGTGTTCAATTCGTTTTATACTCTAGATGGTTCCCAATAACACCCTAAATTGATTGAATCATTCGCCTGAAGAAGCCCAAACAGGGCTGAAAGATAAACGTGTTTGTGTTGTGAATTCACTATTTCGTCATACACACACACACACACACACACACACACACATATATATATATATATATATATATATATATATATATATATATATATTGGTCCTACTGACCGTCTAGTTTTGCATAAGGCAAGGGTAGAGCATCTGCTTCTGGGTCCGGAGCCAAGGTTTCGACCCTACCTAGCAGTACTCGAGGGATATCGAGTCTATTGCAATATATATATATATATATATATATATATATATATATATATATATATATATAAATATATATATATATATATATATGTATATATATATATATATATAAATATATATATATACATACATATAAATAAATACATATATATATATATAGATAGATAGATATATAATACACAATTTGACAAGGTTTGATATTAACGAAAATTTATCATGCCAATACACACGAGCTTATATCATTCTATTTATACAACGAATATATATATATATATATAAATTTGTGTTCGTGTGTGTGTGTGTGTGTGTGTGTATGTGTGTGTGTGTGTGTGTGTGTGTGTGTGTGTGTGTGTGTGTGTGTGTGTATGTGTGATCATTTATTCATTATTTTCGATGTAATTTGGATGAGTATTATCGTTGAATGATTTAAACTGCGTCGTGGGGGGTTGACTTGACCTCGTTGCATCTTCGCTGAATTTTGGAAAGAGTTCATAACTGATTTTTTGTAAACACTAAACGCTTTTGGAAATTTTTGTTTCAAACTTTGAGGAGCCGAAATGTATCCGTTCTCTTAAATACATGTTCAGGAGAACCGTTAAGATTTATTATTAGATTGAATTCAATGATGAAAACTTTAAGCCTCTGACTTCATTCATTTTATATATTTCTATTTATCTATTGTACTTATGATACAAAGTTGCAGTAATCATCTTCAGGGTAGAATAGAAAAGAATATACTTAGTTTCATCAAATAAACAATAACAAATTCATTTTAATACGTTTTTGATTTATACAACTATTGGTGAGGAAGGTACAAATTATACCAAATGCCTCATAAGCAGTACTTACCTTTATGTTTTCATATACGTTTAATTTCATATTTTTCAATATCATATCAAAAGAAAAATAAATGAATAAAAATAGGAAAAATTAATAAATGGTATTATTAATCAACCATTTTTAAATATTTTTTATATTTATAATTAAATTACAATTTTTTTAGATCCCATTGTTTTTACAATTTGATGATTTATTGTTTA
>OY735236.1:11723575-11773575 GCA_963457665.1 Thysanoteuthis rhombus | reverse complement strand
CATGACACATACATAGCCAGCCAGCCAGACCTACTTGAAAACCGCAGATATCTATTTTGACAGTTTTGGTGACAATTCTGGTTTACGGTCCCTATTAAGCATCTATGTTGTACCCGTGAAAATTCCAAGGGTGATGACAACGGAGACATACCATTAATCTCGCAAAACTATTTCTGGAATTGGAATGTATGTTTTTGTTATAAGTAATTTATTACCTATGATATACCTATCGACGTTCCCCACTTATACCCTTCCTGTCTCGCATGGTTAGGTAGACACGAGCAAAAAAATAAGACTGTTCTCCTCACAGTACCTGGTTGCCCCCAAATGGTCACCCATCTAAGTACTGGCCAAGATCAACATTGTTTAACTTCTGCGTTCCCACGAGAACCGATGTATCCAATGTCATTTGGCTGTAGCCCGCTAGCCTCGGTCAGAGGTTCCTCAATCCTAGTTCTTGTACTGAGTGCAACCAGTGATGGATGAAATGTATCTATAATAACTATAATAACATGCTAAGGTAAATGAAACTTATAGTCCTGGCGCTGTAATAGAGCACCGTAGAGATTTTTGATAAATTGGACATGCTAGAGGGAACGTCAGTGAGTCAGAATATCTTTGGTAAACATTCTACATCAGTTACAAAAAAAAGATTTTTTCGCTTGTTGTGTTCTAACCAGGAAAAGGCTTTCATCAGATATTGGCCTATTGCACATAGTCTGAAAGGAAATTTCTTGTGTCTGGTCTGATAGCTATGAATTAAGTGAAATAATTATTGACGGACCTGCTCTGAAATTAATCACCTCTTCCATAGACTATTACTCACCCTTCCAGTAGATTTCATTGAACTATTGGAGATATCGTCTTCACAGATAGAGAACCTTCTGGGCTATTTGCAAAGATGTGGGGTGGTGATCGTGCACGGATCCATCCCAAAATTTTATAATTTTTCATAATCGATTGCCCTCTTTTCATTCAAATTCATCGATAACATCTGGAGATATGGTGTGTACATGCTGAGAAAATTTGAATCTACTGTTCCGAGTCGACAGACAGCTACAATGCAGGGAACGGAATAGTTTGTGAGAATGACTTGGTTAGGCATCCCAGATCAGATTCGAAAACATTTCAGCGTAATTTCCCATCCGAACAGCTTCATTCACCGTCAATAGTTTTGAGAAGGGTCATCAAAATTCAAAGAGTTTTTTCGGGCGATTGAATTATTTCCTGTTTTTGTTGTCAACACGACGTTTAAGCCAATCCATTCTACAACCTTCCTCATGTGTACCAGCCGAATTTCACGGCCTTCTTCAGGTGTAAAGGGTAAAGTGTACTGTCTTTTAAGAGACAACTCCCAATGAAGTATGCAGGTCGGTGATGAAGTCTAGGTTTCAATCGCATGCGCCAGCTTAGTGATTCTTGCAAGTCTCATGTCTGGTCAAGACCAGGACTTTAAACCTGCAAGTTTTTATGACCATCCTCTTGGCAGAATGCAAGTCCATCGAAGGGACACCTCTTCCCTTTTAACACAGCTTAGTGTAAACAGTTAGCTGCTGAGTGCATAGGGAAATTTGTGCTAATGAAGGGTTTTTCTTTGATCATGCCGGGGATCGAACCCTGGACCTTGTGTGTGTGAAGCAAACGTGCAAACCTTTAAACTATGTGAAAATTGTACTTTCCGAATAATCGGATAGTATACCTGAAGAAGGTGGAGGATCGGTCGACCGAAACGTCATGTTAACACAAACAAGAAAGAGTTCAATCGTCCGAAAACATTTTTGAAATTCCACTCACTCCCGGATGAATTATTCACCAGTTTAAGAAGCTCTGGAATAGACCAGTGGTTTCGAAACTGGGGTCCTTGGGTCTGCAATAGAGCCCCCTCTAAACCTGACATAGCAAATCTTGAGGCAGAGAAACAGCATCATCCATTGGACAGATATCGAAAAACATGATTATTGTACACAGATCAATACCATATATCAAAATTCGATTAAATGTAATCCTTTTAAAATAAATCGGATTTTTATTGGCAAAAATTGTCTATTATCGTAGTTCATTGATTACAGTCTAAAAACTAAACATCAATAAATAGGGGTCTTTTTGTAAAAAAAAAAAAAATGGTCAAAATTTCGCTAATTATGCAATTTCACTGATTCAGCATAACATTCATAAAATAGGGCAGATTGTTTTTCTCACTTTTTGAGAAAAATCAAATTCGGACAGGTTTAGATTGTGGGGGTTTGTAATGATAAGATCTGATATGAAAACTGAGATTCTCAGCTTTCACCATCATTTGAGGAAACGCATTCAAATATTTCACTCTTTGAAGTAGTTTCCTCAAATGACAGTAAAAGTTATGAATAAAATACTTCGTGTATATTTTCATTACAGCAAATCCCAACCAGCTAAACCAAAGACCAAAGTTCTACAATAAACTTACTCTAATATGCAATATGAAAGTTTCATTAATCACCTTCAGTCGGAATAGAAATTGGGGTGAAGCGTGTCCATAGCCCTTCTGTTTTACAACTATTTGGCGAGCGATGATTACTTACGTGTGGTAGAGAATTAATTTCGCTCGTAATCAGTACAACACTGTTATCATTCCTTATATTGTAGACAGTAATGCTTCACTGATAGATGATATCAAGTCTAACCAGGTTTGCCAGATAGTTGGAGACGTTTCTGGCCCAAAATACGTAGAAAATGGCCAGAAATGGCCAAATGCAAAAATTGTTTTAAAAAAGCCATGATTTTATAATTTGTTCTCATTCGATGAAGTATTGTAAATCATTACTGCCGATTTGATTTTTCAGCTACTTTTTATAGCAACTTCACAGTCTGTGTATCAAATTGAAATCATAAAAAGCGACTGAAGAATTAAGATGAAGGTAGAGAGATGTGAGAGGAAAAATAAATGATAATGATTGCTTATAAATAATGACAAAAATGAGAATTTAATAAAGTACCACTGCAGTAAATGGCCAAAAATGCTTTTAAAAAAGGCTATATTTGTCAAAATTGGCCATAAAATGGCCGAAATAGCAACGCTGACTCTAACCTAAATTTGCTTGTTTTTCTTCTGTCTCGCCAACATTGGACTCATATTTCATTATAGGTTACTTGAATGTACGTATATGTATCATCGTACCCCATTTATACCCTCATCAAGGGTGTCGCGTGGTTATATACACACGGACAATTGTTAGTAATACAAAAGACTTACCAAGCCTGCCAAAGCAGTCAAGTACTTGGGCACCTAGTATTTCTTTACGGTCATCCATTTAGGTACTGACCAGGCTCGACATTGCTTAACTTCGGTAATGTTACAAGAACTGGTGTATCCAACGTTTTTTTGGCCCTTAAGCTGAACTCTTAGCAGAGAGGCATTGAATATCGGCTAAAGTATTTGGTATGACTCGGCAGTGGATTGAACCAAGGGCGACCGAACCGGCGAGGATGACAATAGGTGCAAAAGCTTTGCTGCTTCCGTTTGGTAGTTTGTTCAAATGCTCCCCCACTCCTTTTTCCTTCAATCATTGTGACATAGCAGGGATGAGACCTGTGTGAAGATATCTATCGATGGGACGCTGCACAGGGGGAATTGGATTCATGCTTATTCACTTCCACCCACTCAAATTGTTGAAAACGAGTCCAACATCCTTGCTAGAAGGGTCAGATGAACAAAAAAAGTCTTCATCGCCAGAACTGCTCAAGTCACTAAAACTATCAACATTGGTTTCTTGGGATTTCAAATGGGTCTGGCTGTCTGGCTGGCTATGTATCTACGTTTCAATCATGCGTACGCCGCACCGGTGGAGCAAGAGGGCTGAAAATCTAAACATTTACTCCTTATTATGTCTAGAATTTTTTTTTAAATTCAATTTGAAAATTGGTATCTTAGTTCATGTCCGGTAACATTCACACTTTGTTTTAGAAAGTTCAGACATTTTTATTAGTGATCACTGACCAACTAAATGCGTGGAAAGTAACTTATTCATTGCTTTTCTTCCTCAACTTCTTCCTCAACTTTTTAATTGGTTATCCCAGCACAATATTCTGCCAAAAGACATTGGTTGCATGGCGTTTTCTATTGAGTGGCTAACCAGACATGTTCATGAATGTTTTAAAGAGCTGCTGACATAATGATCCGTGTGATGGACTCTTCCGATTAAAAGTAACAATTTCATTGATAGTAGATATCCCCATCCCACCATTTTGAACTATGGAACCTTCCACTGAAACGTTTTTCTCGTTTTTTCTCTAAAATATCTAATTGCATTCAAACACAGGTTTAGAAATTTCGTTTTACGCCATATTTTTTGCTTTTTGGGAAGAAGGCGAGAAGTGAAAATAGCCTTCAGCTTTTCTTTTGCGTCGAATCATTTTAAAGGCAGCGCACCCCCTCCCTCTCTTCGATATTCAAATCTCCTGTACCTTCTCACACCACAATCACGAACGACTCAGCCAGACATACCACCTTCACCATTTGAAAGAAAAGTATTTTCTCCACTCATTGAACCGAGTGTATGTTTGAAATTTCGAGTTTCCGACAATGGGCGGTTATAACTGAGAAAGAATAGAGAAGAAAGAAGAAGGAAAAAGAATTATAGTAAAGATTTTTAAAAAAAAGAAAGAAAGAAAGAACCAGATAATTCAATCTAGCGTTCATAGGTTTCCATTTCCTCTTTCTCTCTTTCTTTCTCTCCTTCTTTTTCATTTTTCTCTTTCGTTCTGTCCACTATCTAGTACTCATGCGATATTAGTTTTGGTCAACTGCTCATTCACCCTCTCTTCTGTCACCAATTGTGGCATACAAGCGATAAGACCCATACGAATATATCTAGTGTCTGCCTCACTGTCTGTCTCTTCCTCTGTCTGTCTGTCAGTCTCTCTCTCTCTCTCTCTCTCTCTCTCTCTCTCTTTCCTTCCTTCTTTCTTTCTTTCTCTCTTTCGTTGATTGATGACATAGGAATATAGTCCGCCTCACTCTTTTCCTGTCTCCCTCAGCCAATCATTTTTAAACTTTTCAATTTAAAGTCTCAACCAAAAGACTGAACTTGTCATTGTTGTTAGGTTGATGAAATAAAGTCAACTCAGTAGGGGTTTGACAATCAAGTTCTCCTCTTACTTAACTTCACCTGGAGTCGTGAATAAAAATTTGGAGATATTTCGCTCAATAACCCTAAAATTCGGTCGAAATATTTGTTGAACTGTTTTCTTTGAAATTTTAAAACTAGTTCCCCCCCCCAACGTAATTATAGCTAAATCGCAACATAAAAAGCAAGCTTTATTGAGGTCTAAGAATTAACTGCATACCAACAGCGAACTGCGTACAGGATATGAATTGTACAGGCAGACATAAACACCACTGCTGCCCCCCACATCCTCTCTCCAAACTCTGCAGCAACTTTAACTCTTTCTACTACGTCTATTACCCCAGTTTGCGCAATTATTTTTACAACTACTGGCCTTATTACGATCACTACTTGGGCTAATTTCTTTCTTATTAACAGAAAATATTTACATAGCGAGTATCTCCGATTTTAGAAGTGGATTCATTTCAAAGGAAAAGTCCGTTGTTGGAATATTTTGGGGGTACAGTCGTAATAATGTCTTACCTCTCTAAATGCTACTTCTCGGCCTTTTTGGCTAACAACAAAGTATAGAATCAGTTTTTAACGTAAGTCAACAGTCCTATGAATAGGGAAAATCTATGTCAAGACCACATTTGAAATGGTTTATGGCGTTTGTGAGGAACTAAATGATCCAAGGAGACAATGATTAAAGAGAGATAGATCACGTTACAAAGAAAGCAAAACATTAATAAGAGAGGGTATAATAAGAGAGGGAGAGAGAGAGAGAGAGAGAGCAATGGTAAAAATAGAAAGATAGGATATAGAGAGTGGACAAAGGAAGAGGTATATTTTTCTTTTTTACGTCACATTACGTCATTATATTCTTTTATTAAAATCTCTTCTCAAGATGAATTATAGACAGAACTGGAAAGAAAGGAAGAAAGAAAGAGAAAGAATGCAGACTATATACAATGTTTACGCTTCATATACATATTTATAACTTTATTCATTGTACAATGAATTATGTTGCATTTCGGACAATGTTTTCATTTTATTTTCATGCAATGATTATTCATTTCAACAGGAATTAAGTTTACAACTCAATCGGAAAGAATTAGTTTTATTACAGAAATAAACGTTGTCAAAAATTGTATATACAATGTCACAGTTTTTGAAAAGAATTTGTTCTTTTTCTTGTTATCGGCTCAATATCTGATACACCCCCAACGTGGGGACTTTGATATTTAAACTGAACGGCACTACTATAGTAGACAGGTCCCTAACAATAAAAACTAAACGTAACCCTATACCCAAATCCTTCACGTGTTATGGGGTTAGAAATGTATTAATGAAATTACTCAAGTGCGGGTTAGGGTTCTTAACCTTAGAATGAAATGAATTACATTGTTTCATCTTTGACTTGAAGTAAATTGTTTTTCTTTGTACAACAACTGTGGTTTTACTCATTAAACGACGGGGACGAATCAGATGTTAAGCTGATATGAACACATACTACACTCTTAGCCTGGTGTCAAGTTTACTGATGTGTATCCCTGTGACAGCGAATATGACTCAAGGTCGAAACCAATTGTCCAGTTTAAGGTGGGGCCCCCGCACCCAAAGGTGCAGGTAGGAGAGATACATGAATTCCTAAATCCGTACGACTGATGTCACGACGACATCAGGGTAGACTTGACTCTGTCACAGGATGAATCCTGTTCTATCTTATTTTGCTTTATTATGACCCTTTCCCGTACATGTTGCTGGGTTTTTTTTTAGTGAGTGCCAATCTTTCGTTCAGGTTTCAAGTCTCAGCTCCAACTAAAACTGTCAACATATGTTTCTTCAGTTTTCAAGCGAATCTGGCTGGATAGATGACTGGCCATAACCCTGAGGGGGGAAGGGGGTAGGTTGATTTACAATATAAGTTTATGTTAAATTAGCCCCTTATTTGTTTGGGGTTTTTTTTTTCTGAAAATTTAGACTTTTTTTAGTGATCACCGAAGGCAAGAAAAGTAAGTTATTCATTGATGAGCCTTTTTTTTTTCCTATTTTTAAAATTGATCACCCCCAACAGGGCATGCTGTTGAAAGAGGTTGGTCACGTGAGGGTTAGGGTTTTTTTTAGGGGGGGTATCCTAGGATGAATGTTGAGAGGGCTCAACGTGTGGAATCGAAAAAAAACAACAGATTATTTCATTCGTTTATTCATTTGCCTTCCCAAAAGGGTAAATTTCGCACTTTGTCCGTTTAACATCGGGGCCAGGGCTACCACTTTTGGTACTTTCGTATCAAATTTATTTTGGTTCATTTTGGTGCGTTCGACACAACGCTGTGAAAATTTGGTACTTTTCGGTAATTTCTTTCCAAACCTATTTTTTTTTTTTTTTTACATAATAGTCGAGCAAAATATTGAAATATATTTCGTTTCAATTTTTGCTTGGCACTTACGAACGTGACTAATATTTATAAGTAGGTAAAGTAATATCTACAGTTAAGCCTCGTGTGGAGAGGAAAGGAAAGACTATCACCAGTGTTAACTAAGTAGAACCCGTCTGAAAAACTGTTAAGCTAGATTAAAGAAAAATGTCATTCAAATGGAAATACAAATGAAAATGAAATAGTTTTTAGTACTCGAATTAACTTTGATTAATGTACTTTAATGTACTTGTAATAGGCTTTGTGTGACAGCAGGTAATTGCGTCATTAAGCCAGCTTGAAGTTAGTCGGAATAGAATTGAACTAATGAGAAAATAGGTACTTTAATTTGGTGGGGCTGATATCAGAATAAAGATTATTTTTTTGAATATTGATATTCTCGGGTGTTCCAAGCAAGAGTTGCCAATTTTCATTCAGGTTGTTCCACGCTTGTGTTGCCAGTTTAGCGCTTTTTGTGCTGTTTTAGCAGCGCAGAAATTTCATCGTATAGCGTATATATATATTTTTTTTTTATAGCGGTATTTTCAGAAAGTTTAGCTATTTTTAGATATTTCCAAGCCTTTTCGAGACAAATCTAACAGTTTTCCAACTTATACGATGTCAAAAAATGGCTAAAAGTGTTTTTTCAGCGCATTCTGGCGCTTTTTCGAGGTCGATTCAGCGCAAAAAATGTTGGCGAAATTGTTCCATGCGTTAATTATTATTCTTGCTTGAATGGTCCTTACTGTAATTTGAGAAATCTCCATGTGCGTGTGTGAACTGAGATAACTTGACAACTGGCCATTGTACGAAGTTGATATTCTCCAGATATGTTGGTCCGTGCAATGGATATTGCAGTGTCAAATTTGAAATGGTTTGGATTTACGGTTCCCTATATACGGCGGGAGGCTCAATTTACAGAAAAAATTGATCTTGAAATGGATATTGTTTTTAGCTCGAATATATACTGCGTCACCAGCGTTTACGAGTGCGAGTAGAGAGAGAAAGAGAGAGAGAGAGAGAGGGAGAGAGAGAGCGACAGATAAAATAGATTGAGAGGAAGACAGTGAGAGAGAGAGAGAATCAGGGAGGCGAATTTTTCAGTAGAATGAGATTAGATCCAATCATAGTTGACGTAACGGCATTCCAAAGAAAAACCATATTTGATAGTTGCTACTAACGACATCATAAATAAAAGGAGAGTGTCTCATTATTTCGAATTTAAACCGCCCAAAGATTTTCTTGCAACGGGATAAACTTTTCGAATGGGCACGTCCTAATTCGTTTGTATATTTTTCATTTTGCACTTTTGTAGACGATTTGGTACGTTTTGGCCTGAGCTTTAGGTACATTCGCCAAAAACTATATGGCAGCCCATGTGCGAGCATGGTAACGGGCTATAAACTCATAGGCCCTAAAGTCTCGGCCCTGAAATCACAATCTAGGTGGTACTGAGTGCCATCTCGGGTACGTAACAGGTTTCTTCCAAAGCAAATCAAAATGAAATTAGTATTGTTTGATCAATCACGAAATAACCTTTATTCATTTAAATTTACCAATGAAAAAACAATGCATTATTTGATTGATACAAGTTAAGTTTTAATATTACTCATTTTTGAAACAAGAACCATAAGTTCAACAACGCGTCCACTATCTGTGGTAGTATTAGCTGGAAGAAGAGGAGGAAGAAGAAGAAGAGCACTTTACAAAAATGCTGAACTCGTTTTTTCAACTATGACATTATAGCAGTTGGTTTCTTAATGATGTCACACCTTTGATGACATACCTCTTCCTTTCTTCCTATTTCTGTTGCACCTCTATCGCGACTATAGGGCCGGTGACTTGAGAACTGGGATTTAAATGCGTGTAGGCAAGGACAAAAATTGCCCAGGCTCCACAGCCAATGTCACGAAGGCGTCAGAGAGATCTACGATCCTCCTCTCCAAGTGCCATGGGAGGTGCTGCTTTGGTAACGGATTCTGTAAGACTGGACTTCGTATTCTGTTTGTGGTCACAGGACGAATCCTGGGCTGGGCAGAGGCATAGCTAGAAATTTGGTTTGTCCCTTTGAGGGGCCACCTCCAACATTTAGTGAGATTTAATGAAGAACAAAAAATTGCAATAGATATCCGTACTTAAATGAATCAGCACAGTTCGCACTTGAATCAAATAATTACTGATTATCTAAAAAAAAGTTTATCTAGAATTGTCTTAAAAAATAGATCTTTTATCAACGATTATCTAGAAAATACCAGCTCAAGATTTGGGCATTGTTGGTCCAAAATTACCATAGAGTCCCATGAAGTGCTATTTTTTTGGAAATACATAAAAGACGTTTTTAGGTGGTGCCTTGTAGTATACTCATGCCCATTTCAATGGTTGTAGCTCCCAAAATGAAATCAGGACATACATAAACGACCAGAGAGAGAAAAATCTGTATCCCACTTGAAAGGTTGGTCGTGCAGGCCATTAGTTGGGCTACGATGATTCGATAGGCGTACACTATCAACTGGTAAAAAAAAAACGGCTGATCCACTGAATTTTCTTCCGATTTTTAGGTTTTAAAGGCGGAGGTTATTTTCACAATGTGACTATAATATTTGTACCTTGTATCAATAAATCACCGTAGCTTGCACGTGTATCAGAACCAATTATTTTGAAAAAATATCGAAAATTATCTTTAAAATTAGATCTTCTTTCTAAAATTATCTAAAAGAGATAGTTCTTTTATCTAAAATTATCTAGATTTTTTTTTTATATCTAAAATTATTTGAAAAAAGAAGAAAAAAGATACCAGCACAAAATCTACGCAATGTTAGTTCACAAAAAAGGGCTTTTGAGGGGGGGGGGAGAAGGTTTCTAGATGGTACCTAGTGATGTACTCATGCTGACTTTCTAGGTTGTGACCCCCAAAATGTGACCAGGAGCAGACGGGCCATTCGTGGGGCAACGTTGATCCGATACTGAACTGGACCCTTACTTTCCGTTCGTATAGGGGAAACTGCAGATGTGAATTCTCTTTCCTTTTTATACCAGTTTAACAGTATTTTTTTTTAATGTGAAATCTGACCCGACAATAAAACATGTACGTCTTTGAGCTTAATCCCTAAACCTACCTGTAACTTGAACCCCCAAACCAAGGGAGACAGTAGTGCTACTTAAATCTGAGGGTCCACTTTGACGTGCGAACTATCAACAAGAAAAGGGGGGGGTGATGAATTCTTTATTTCTATTTCTTATTTTATTTTATTCTTTTTTCAATTTTTAAGGGTCTTAGGAGGATTCACGCGGGCCTGCACGGGGCTGCGCGTGGGTCTGTCTGGGTGTGTGTGCGGTCCAAACCGGTAGAAGGTTCACGCAAGCGCAACACGCCCGTATCTAATTTCAAGAAAACCCCCAACGTGTGTGTGTGTGTGTGTGTGTGTGTGTGTGTGTGTGTGTGTGTGTGTGTGTGTGTGTGTCTGTCTGTCTGTCTGTCTGTGTGTTTGTGTGAGTTATCGAGCTGGCGTTGTGGACCATTGCCGGTAAAATCAGTTCGATCCTGGGTATCTATCAAATACCGTAGCTGTGAACCGGACATAAATATTTACACAAAGAATAATAGACCCCGGCATAAATACATGAACATTTATTAGTCTATAAGTATATACGTACAAATCAATTCGAAAAGGGATTAAAAAACAAAAACAACAAAAAAAAAACAGGCTGAACGAAGCATTGTTCTAATAGGTTCGTTTTATTATTATATTATAAGTTCAAATTTCTTCCTTTTGTTTAAACTAGTAAATTTTTTCTCTTTCTTTCCACGGCAACGATAGAAACCCGAAATTTCACAACTACTGCTACTACTTCTGCATTCCTACTCCTCCTCCTACTATCTCTATTACTACTACTCCTACAACCTTCATTCATCTCAAACTCCCCATTCATAATAAAGCCTCAGCCAGCTAGCTCAATTCTGATTGGTCGACTGGTGACCTCAATACGAAATGTGTACATAAAAAAAATAAAACTACTGGTAAGAAAGTATAAAAAATTTCTAAAAGCAAGGTTCGTCTCCTAAAATTAGTAACGATTCTAAGCAACCAAGTTCGACTCGGTAGTTTTATCATATATAACCATCTTATTTTTTTTTTATTGTTTATTTTATGTGTTATTAACTTTTTTCTTTGTTTGTTTTTTTTTCCCTTCTCTTAAAAAGAAACTTATCTTACCATGAACTTATTGTTTTGTGATCCCCCCCCCCGTCCAAAGCTTGTTAACGTTACCAGTTGGTTTTGCGAGGGACAACGATTAATAAATAAATCCCTTTTTTTTATTTCTCAGAGGGAAAAAAAGGATTTCTCTGTAACCGTGTGTTTGCCTTTGTCTGTCTGTATGCGGGAGTGTGTGAGTGTGTAAACTCGCATACACATATACAGACACTCGAATACACACACACACATGCACACACACGTAGACATACAAACACACACACACACACACATACAAACATAAAATACACACACACACGAAGAGATACGTACATACACATATGGATGCCTATATAAGACTCCACATACACATACATACACTGGACATAGACGCATAATCCCACACACAGATACGGACACTGGAATACATACCCATTAAGAGATACGTACACACACATACGGTTGCCTATACAAGACTCCACATACACATGTTTACACTGGACATACACACATAAGCCCACCCACACATACAGACACTAAAATACATACACACACACATACAGACACTAAAATACACACACAAAGAGACATACAGACACACACATACCCACAATACGTTTGATAAATATTTTTTTCTTTTTATTCCTCAGAAAGAAAGAAGTATTTATCCGTTTGTATCTATCTGTATGTATGTGTGCGTGCGTATGTTTGTGTATTATCGTGTGTGTCAGTTTGCATGTATAAGTGTGTAAGTGTGTATGTATGTTTGTGTATTAGCGTGTGTGTCAGTTTGCATGTATAAGTATGTGTTTGTGTATTAGCACGTGTGTCAGTTTGCATGTATAAGTGTGTAAGTGTGTATGTTTGTGTATTGGCGTGTGTGTCAGTTTGCACGTAAAAGTGTGTGAGTGTGTGTGCAAGCAGGTCCCATTATGTATGTATGAATGCATGTATGTATGAGCAGGTTTTCTTTAACGGCAATTATGCAAAAAGGTACACATACATAAACAAACCTGATTACACACACATACACACACACACACACACACATACACACACACAGACACACCGAAGACATACATAGATGTACATATAGACAAACACGCACGCTGACACACACACAAACACAAATACATTCGCATACAGACACATACATAAATTTACACACGCACATACGAGCACACACACGCATACACATATAACGACACACACACATTCAAGCGAACATACTTAAATGAAAATATACACACACACATAAGTATACATACAACACATACTGACATCAGCACACACAAACGTACACGCACATACAGACTCACATAATCACACACTCACACTGACAATACATACATAGACACACTGACAATACATATACACGCACTACACATCCATACATGAGAGCAGATGCAGACTACACGTACACACCTTACACATACGGATAGACGTATACATACACCCACACAACATATACATACATAAGCACATATACAGACTACACATAGACAGTCTACACATACACACACAATTATAGACTCACACATAGACACAGTACATACATACACATATACACAAGCATATTACACACACTGGCACACACACACACACACATGAACGAACCTGCTGATATAAGCTCAATGGTTGAGGGCTTGACCGTAGAAATTTGACACTGGACTCACATTCCAGAAGAATGTTTGTTCACTGATATCAGTAAATTTTAATGAATGAATCTATTCTTGATGTTAATAGCTTCCCATATCTGTCACAGACTTGACCAGGTACTACCTAGGTACTGCGACCCCTTAAAAAGTGTGGTCCCTCAGTTATTGGCATGTTTTTCTTGTTATTGTTTATTTTTCTTTAGATTTTTTTTTGTTGTTAAAATCCGGGTCACAAGAGGAAAGACCAAAAAAACGTATTAAAAAGTCCCCGATTTTTTAAAATCACAGAGTTTGTGGTATTAACTCATTTCCGCATCTCAAACTCCCTGTGGTCCCGAATTACCTATCCTAGCTCCTATCCCCAGCCTTAACCCTACCCCTACCCCTAACCCTAACCTGGTACAGTTGGAATGTTGGTAATGTCGGAGTATAGGATGCGAAAATAAAGCAATAAAACCAGCACTGTAGGACAGACTGCACTTTTTTTTTTGAATCTCCGTTGTATCTGTAGGAAGGAGGGGGCTATTTGAATCTGCGATACCCCAAAGGAAAGGGCCTTCAATGGAAGGGTCCTCCAAAGCTTTATGAATGGTAGTTCACCTACTCCATTTCTATTGACAAATCTCACCAAATGTTGAAGGAGACCCCCTAAAGGAGCCAATTCCATCGGGACCCCTAATCTCTAGTTACGCCACTGTTAGGTCTGTACCGCTAAACTCACGCCTTCTATCAATCAATACATTTTTATCGCCTGTCTGTATTTTGTAGAAAAATATTAGGTTCGTGTTTATTAGAACTACAGTAAACTCCCGTTATTACGGCACCCTCGGGGAGTACCGTTGTAACGAATCTGTCATTGGAACGGTGGATTAAAAATGCAGTAAGCAAATAATCATTCACACTGTCCGAACCAAGTTAAAAAGCCAAGATTTAAAAAGGTGCTGAATTGTATAGTTGGCGCAACACGATCTTCCTATTTCAATTCTCATGTATGAGTGTACATGTGCGAATATGTACGCGTTTTTGGTATGTATGCGAAAGTCCATGTGTCTACACAACAATTCACTGCATAAAATGAACCGAGCACAGTAGTCACTATGAGGGCCGGCCCTAGGTACCGCCAACATGGAGAGTCGCCCAGGGCGCCAAGCACCGAAAGGGGGTTCTGCCATGTGTCTGAGACAGCAAGTAAATGAATGAATTAAACTGAATGAAAAACACGCAAAATGAGAAAAATCCCCTTCTATGAAGTCAGATTTTTCGGGAACATCTGACCGTAGAAAACTTTCCGATGAAACAAAGAGAAACAATTGGCAAGGGAAATTCTCGTGAAGGACGTCAAGTCGAGAGTCAGGCTGTAAAGGACACCGAAGTTTGTGTTGCGCAGGGCGCCAAGAACCCTAAGGAGGTCCCCGGTCACTAAAAGAGGATTAAAATTGCTAATGTTATTGTGTAGTGATCAACGATTAACTTACAAGTGACAGTAGCAGGGGCGTAGCTAAAAGAAGGGGTTGATGATTTTAGATCACCCCTTCACCTTGCCCCCAAAGGTGAAGGCACCAAAAAGTTTTATGAATACTTGTTCTCCTACTGTCATGTAACATTTCTCATTGAATGTTGGGTAGGGTCCCTAAGAAACCGACCCTTTTTCTGTGTCCAGGCCCTCAAATCTCTCGTTACGTCAAAGTCTTAGAAAGGACTGCGGACTCAACATACTCACAGGCCCAAGGCTTTTGAAAAGTCCAAACACGACCCCCCCTCCCAGTAATGCCTTTGTAAACCTTAAGGAGTCTGCGGTCCCCGGCTTGAGAACTACTAAACTAAAGTTTAGAAAGGCAGGGCCGTCACCAGGATACGGGGATGCTCGCCGTTCGTGGAAATCACATGCTCCCCCTCTAACGGTGAACGTGATGCTTAAAACAATTTGGTCACTTTTTGACATGCTTTTGACTATTTTGAGTATCATTTTTAGTAAGTATTGTATTTTTGGCATCTTTTGGCTCTTCGAAAGTTATTTAGTGGTATTTTGAGCACTTCTACTAGCCTACCCCTCCCCTCGGACACATTGGATACCCCAACCCCACTTGCTATACCCTAGCGACGGGCCTGTGGAAAGGGGAACCTTGAAGGAGCCAAGACCCCTTCCCACAGGCCCCCGAATCCACAGCTACGCCCCTGGCCGACACCGATAAGAACACAAATAATAATAACGTTAATGATTGAAACACTAATGAGAAATAATTACTCTGGCTGGATTCATTTGTAACAAAGAACGTCTAAACAAGGAAGAATATTAATGACGACGAGGAATGACTGGAACAAGTTCGGTAGTGGGTACATAGGGGCGGATCCAGGATTTTGAGATTGAGCACGGGAGTCCGCTGGGGTTGGGGGCGAATGAGGCATTTGCCACACCCGGATCCGACGTTCTCACCTACGGTGAAGGGGTGTGAGAGTTGGAACCTTATTGTCTATAAAGGCTAATGGTATTGTACAATTGTTTTATGTAATACCAACCTTAAGCACCCATACAAAAAGATGCTATTATTTTTCGCTGATGACAAGGTTGCAGCTAAGATATATTCCTAATATATACTCCCCCCCCCCTTATATAACCCTCTCCCCAGGGGAAGTGTCGGCAGACGCCCATGGATTCAAATTAAACACCGACAACCAAAACTGTCACGAAAACGACCAGCGTATGTTTATTCAGTCTTCAAGTTGGTCTGGCTGGCTGGCAATGTATGTATGTGTCATGCGTACAGACTGCACTGATGGAGCTATAGGGTTGAAATTTTCAACATCAACTCCTTATAATGTCTACCAAAAAATTGTCTTTTTATTTTTATTTTTTTGAAAATCCATCACTTGTAAAGTGGGGGGTCGATTTGCTATCTAAGTGCATCCTAGATTGATTCCTTATTTCATGTCCGGTAGCATTCATGAAATTATATTTAATAATATGATATTATATGATATGTGATATGATCATGTGATATTATATGATATGTACGTGTGTTTCAAAAATAATACATGTGTGTGTGAGTGTGTGTCTTAGAAATAATATAATAATACGTATGCGTGTGCATACGTTTAAAAAAATATAATGATACATGTATAGGTGTGTGAGTGTACGTGTGTTAGAAATGATATAATGATGTATGTGTATGTTAGAATATATATATATATATATATATATATATGTGTGTGTGTGTGTGTGTGTGTGTGTATCTGTGTGTGTGTTAGTAATAATATATCTATATATGTATGTGTGTGTGCATGTGTTAAAAATGATATAAATATGTGTGTGTTAGAAATTTATATGCGTCTGTATGTGTGAGTGAGTGTGTGAATCTTAAAAATATAAATATGTACGTGTGTGTGTTTTAAAACTAATATAATTATATACATGTGTGTGTGTGCACTCTCACACGTGTGTGGGTGTATATGTGCGTGTGTGCAGGCACACATATTCATATTAGTTTTCACCTGTGTCATGCTTCCGTTTGAAGTCAGCAATTCGTCCTTATTCCATATCAGCAGGGTTGTTTCCATTGTCATTTTTTAACGGTAGTTGAAAAGACAGGGGGGAGGTACGACATATACCTACTTGTCAATTTCCATGTTCCCTGCATGTACTATGTCTTCTAATGGACACATTTATTATTAGCAATCCTTTGTCAGAATTACCCACGGGGGCATTCAGAACCCAAGCTGCACGGGATCACTCCACTCATCCCTGTGATCCACGAATATAAATCACAGATATAGCCTTATCGTATACAAAGAAACCTTCGATTATTCAAACGAGACGGGGATGGAAGTAACTTCCTCGGATAACTGATCGTTCGAATAACTGATTGTTCGGATGATTGATTGTTTGGATAATCGACCGTTCGGATAACTGGTCAGATCATAAAAAGAATCCATACTGAACACAATTTCAAAAGCATGAAATCTTGTTCGGAAAACCCGAAATTCGGATAATTGATGATCGGATAGCCGAGGTTACTCAAGTACACAAAATTCATTTCCATCACTGTTTAAATGTACTTATCTACCGAGTAAATCAAGAACCATCTATTGGAACAAAAGGGGAGAAAATCTAAATTTATCAGCCATTTTCTTCCAAAACACATGTCAGTTGGATTTTGTTAAACTTTACTTTTCTTGATTATTAAAACACCGTTATTATTTTTTTCAAAGTTTCATGGTTGTCCATATGAAAAATAATAAAGAAAGAATTTAAAAACATTAAATACTTTTGTTAATTGAATCAAATTCATGAAAATCAATCTTCTAAAAAATTATTCTTCAGTGTATGTTTTTTTCTTTCCAAAACTCTGAAGTCTACAATATATTTTAATAAAGAGAAAAAGCAACATTCCAAATAATATTATTATATTTTAGTTTTATTACAGTTTTAATTTTCCGATTCGGGGGATATCTTTACATCGAATGCTGAAATTTTGAATAAAATTTCAACTGATTTAATTTCCCCAGGGACTTGTAAATATTTTGATGTCCAAATGATATTTTATGGAGGTTTAATGAAATTAAATCAATGGGCTGGGTTGATGCACTTTAAAAAATAACTCAGCATTTTTTTACAAAATATCCTTTTCATAAATAAATTCATTCATAAATGAATAAGTACGGAATTTTTTGAAAATTGAAATCCAGTAAGTGGTGGATTTTTAGTGAACTTTAAAAAAATTTTGTGGTTTGTCTGTCGCTTTGTAGTCTAAAGTGCGTAATTTGGATTATAAGAGGACTTCTGGTTTTGGAATGTTTTGGGTGATTCAAGTGTCATCAAATCCAACGACAAATTCTATATTTATTTCATAAAACCTATTCATGATATCATGGCTTACATAAGTAGCCACTGATTACTGTGTCCAAGTGGAGGTGTGCACGCCTCCGATTCGATAGACCATGGTTCAATCCACCACCGAATCATACCAAAGACTTTAAATTGGTACTCAATACCTCTCTGCTGAGAACTCAGCACAAGGACGAGGACTGGGAAACCCCTCCTCTGAGCTAAAGGGTTACGACCAAATTATGTTGGATACTCCAGTTCTGGTAAGATTACCGAAGTTAAGTAAAGTCGATCGTGGTCAGTGATTAGATGGGTGACGATTAGGGAATACCAGGTGCCGTAAGTAGAACGAAGCTTCGACCAGCCTGGCAAGCTGGAATTAGGTATTACTAACTATTGTCCATATGTACCTGACCTCACGACACCTGTGATGAGGGTGTAAGCAGAAAATGATGAAACACACACACACATATAGATAGATAGATAGATAGATTGATAGATAGATGAATCATTTCATAAATTTTTACGCGGTTGTAAAAATTTGAGTATTTTCAAGTCATTTATTGATCACTGATATGAACCCTGTCCGGAAAATATCCAGCCAACAAAAATATCATGGTTAGGGCAATGGCATCTCAGGCCTTCCAAAGTTCTCTCAACGTGGGACCTCACATAAATATCCCCGACACAGTCTCCAAGTTTTCTTCGGGGCTAGCCATCAACTGTAACGTTCTCCTCAATCTTGTCCACGATCTGAAATCTCTTTTTCTTTCCACGGCAAGAAAGACAGAAGTCGTAGTGTTTCAAAGGGGGAAGCTCACAGACAGTGATGGAATGAGTTTTTGGAACTAAGTATACAGTAAGGCTGAGTTTGGGGAACTAGGTATACAGTAAAGCAAATTTTGAGGAACTAGGTATACTGTGATGATATTATGAAAAGTGCTCGAAGCAGCCCAACAAGCAATTAAAAAGGTTGCAAACGAACCAGGGACAACAAGGGAAGAAAATGGGAACAGAAACAAGACCCCATAGAGTTTCTAAAAGACTCAATATCGCAGACGAAAGATCATGAACAGGGCTGCGTAAAGGACACCTGAAGAAAGAAACAGAATCCCTCATTATGGCAACCGAAAACAAAGTCATCAGGAAAAACTATACCAAGGCATAGATCGACAGATCTCAGGAAAGGGGCGAGACGATAAACCACGTAACCAGAGAATGTAGTAAACTAACCTAGGGGTACAAGAACAGACATGATTGGGTAGGAACAGTCATACGCTGGGAACTGAATAAACGACTAGGATTCAACCATGACAAATGATACCAGCAAAAAAACAGACACTGTCCTGATGAATAGGAGCTATAAACTACTCAGCGACATCCAAACCGGTCACTATCCAAGTAAAAAAACTAGATTTGGTAGTTATGCATAAAAAAGAAAACCTGCCCAATCATATACGTGGCTACACCAGCTAACTGCAATATGAATACGAAGAAGAAAGTGAAAAATTGAAAAAGTACCAGGACTTGACCTGGTAGCTGACAAAGGTGTAGAACATGAAGGTAAGGATAGTACCAGTAATTGTAGGCACACTTGGAACAGTGTCAAAGACATTAAAATCAAGATTGGAGGATTGAAACTATGCAGACCATAGCACAACTGGGATCAGTAAAAATACCGAAGAGGATACTGGAAATAAGAGACCAAGGATCTCCAGTCGTCAGCAATGGGCGAATAGTTGAAAAAAAAACATGGTGTAAGTATTAGAAAAGTAGAAGTTTGAGACAGCATAAACCGCAGCGCTACGGTGATATGTGAAGATGCTGAGATGAAGGGTAGAGGCTTGAGGATACTTAGTGTCACTCAGCCTTCAGCGATGATTACCAGACTACTGGTGCGAAAATGCAGATGATAAGGATGATAATGATAATGTGAAACAGATGGAATATTGACTTGCTGTCACATGATACTCAGTGAGATCTACCTGATATTACTTGGGATGTTTATTCTCGTAATAACGAAGACTTCCTCACCGTTTTCTAATCCATCCTTGCGTTCACATGAAACCAACAATTAATATCCACATTTTTCCAGAGTAACGAAAAGTTGGATACAATTTATGGAAGTTTCACACACTCGCACATTCGATGTTGAAATAAATAAATTGAATTCTTGTATCGTTTTTCATTTGTGCGTCGTTTTCAACATCGAGTGCGGAGGGTATGAAACTTTACAATATAGCTGAATAATAGCAGGCTTGGTGGCTGAGATGGTTACATGTTCCCGTCGGGTTACGAAGATTGTATAGCCGCTATCTTCCAAGTACGGGGTAAGTCTACCTGCCGTGAGAATCAACATTAGAGGTCCTGGCAATTCACCTGGATTCGAACGCCGATCTGGTGAAAATCAGCGTTGCTAACTCAATTTTGTTTATGATTTTTTTCGGCTAAAATTGCCCACAAACTGGCTGAAATCGGCTAAATTTTCCTACTTTCGGCCAACTTTATAGCTAACTTTACAGCTGAAAATGTTTTGAACTCATTTAAAGCCCTATTACCAGATAAAATAACTATTTACAAAGATTCCAGAACAAGTAATTAATAGATTGTATATTCACTTTCCAATAAACTTCATTTAAACATATTTGCAGTAGATTTGCTAAAAAAATTGATGTCTGACCCTCAAAATATTCTCAAAAAACAAGTTTCGATAGTTCGCAGATTTTTATCGGCTAAATAGTGGGATAATCGGCTAGATCTAGCCGGAATATGGCTGTGGAAAATATGTAAGTTAAATTGTAGGCTAAGTGTTATATTTTTAGGGCTTGGCTTTAGTAGAGTACAGCACATGATCATATGTGGGTAGGAAGATTGTATTGCGCCAATAGGGAAGACCTTACTTGCCTTGGAGAAAATAAATCAATATTTGAAAGCCTTGCTACCTCATCTCGAACCCACTCTTTGGCACAGGTCAGAAATATACGTAACTATTCCAGTCTTGGTATACAGTCAGCTTTCTTTGTTAATATTACTATTATTATTATTAAATTGTTTGTAAACTTGTTTTGTTTGTGGGTCAGTAAACCAGACAGAATTGTAGAACGCACGAAAGCAACAATCACTGTTGGCAATTTAAATGTTTATATCTAAATCTAGATATTTTTGCTTGCATCTAGATATAAAAAAAAATGCTGTTTACATTGTTTTTAATAAAATAAGTTATATTCTTATTAAATTTATAGTAATCGAGTAAGACTTTTAATAAAGTAATATCTTGAGGTTAATGTTGACTATTGAAGTCACATTTAATTTTATAAAGATAAGTGATATCAGGCACGGAATCAAGTTTGGGGGGGGGGGGGATACCGACTCCAACCAGCCCAATTAAATTTGTTTTTTTTAATTATCTTGAAGAGATGTTATAAATAAAGAACTTCAATAATTTAAAATAATCATGAATAATTATCCTTTTATCAAAAAATGTATTATATCCATTGACTAACCAATAAGACAGGGTTAACAGAAAAAAAGAAAAAAATGCCCCTCTCCCTGCTCGAAATCCTGGATCCGCCCCTGAATATATTTTCTAGATTTTAGATGTATATCTGGAGAATGTAGATATTTCTAGATGTTTTTTAGTTGAATTTTAGATGTAGAAAATAGAATAAATTTGGCAACACTCACTCGGCCTAGTCAACAAAACTCAACTCTTGCAGCTCATTTGTATAACAGTCTACCCGAAAAAGAAAGAAAACAGATTTTTAAAAAAAAACTAATTCAGTAAAAAAATGGATAAATAAAAATAATTTTATAGAAATTGACCCTAAGATATTTAAACACTAAACGCGAACGGTTAAATTAATAAATATTGTTTCTTTACTAAGATATTTACTGTTAGTTTTCGTCCCGAAAAAAACTAGTAAGAGAAGTCTTTTCAAAACCTGCGACGTTATTCAAATTTCAACAAGATTTGATAACAATAATTTTTGTAGTGTGATAAGATTATTTGTTTCAAGTTTCAAAAATTGATTTTCCAAGTCAATCCCTGTTGAAACGTCCGAAACAAAAATTGGAAATTATTGACATCCAAAATAAGACGAAAAATATGGTCCGAAATGCAACATAATTCATTGTAAAATGAAAAGTTTTTAAATATATACATGAAGTGTAAACAATTATTAAGTTGTAAATACTGTACAGTGTGTTTTCCTTCATTCTTTCTTTCTTTCTTTATTCCTTTCTATCTTTCTTTCTTCCTTTCTTTCTTTCTCATATTTTTCATTTTTTTATCGCGAGAATTGATTTAAAAAAAAGTATCATATGACGTAGTGTGGCGTAAAAATAACAAAATCCTCTTTCTTCGCCCTCTCTCTCTCCCATCATCGTTCCTTTCTTACAAAAACTCAAGTGATTCAAATTTGGTCTCAGTAAAAACCTTTTTAACTGCTAAAAATGGCTAGATTTGTCAAAAATAGCTAAAACTGGATTTATTTGATTTACAGGTAACTGTATACGCTTCAAAATACAAAGGTTTTAAAAGGGATGAATAAATATTAATAAAATCAATGATAACGTTATTTGAACTTCAATATCCCATCAATACTTCGTATATTTATACTTTCTGAAGCTTTTGTATGAGTTTTTGAAGCGTATATTGTTACCTGGAAATTCAATTTACCCAATTCTAGCAATTTTTGGTTAATTTAGCCAATTATAGTCATTCATATTGGCTGATTCAAAAATAAATGGTCGTTCTCCATCGTTGCAAAAATTGCTCTTTAAGTATACAATGACGTTCAGTTCTATTTTGAAATTTAAGTTGATTTTTTTTTTCAAGAAAATTTCTGAATATCATCTGTCTTATAACAAAAAAGTTTGAAACGTTTTTAAAGAAATTGAATCATTTTGCATAGTTATATTTTCTTAGGGAGGGGTTTTTCAGTACTGTCAGGCGTGGATTCAGAGGATCGGGGAGTCTGGACCCCCCCCCCTCCCGGCAAAGTACGATTAAAAAAGAATTAATATCAATAAATTTTATAAATAGAAAACTATATCAATTCCAAGAATGAATTAACCACAAAAATTTTGAATCACTGGAGCTCCACAAATGGCTCGCCCGTCCAACCAGCCAATTGGCTACAGATTTTACTCTCTTTGCTCGTCTCCGGGGGCACCTGATAGTTTCTGGGGGCTACAACCTTAAAAATCTGCCCGATTACGTCCGTAGGTACCATCTAAAGAGTTTTTCTCTCCCCAAAAGTGTTCTTTTGAGTGTCGATGGTTATTTTAGACAAATAATACCAAAATATTGTTCAGGTATTTTTAGATAACTTTAGCTAGAAAAAATTTACTTTTGTAGATAATTTCTGATAACTCTTTAGATAATTAGTTCTGGTACACGCACGGGCTTCGGTGATTCATTTATGTGAGGTACGGATATCTATTGTCTAATTACAGATTGAATTTTAAAAAAAACAGACTACCCCAAATCAAAATCCTCGACCCGACCGTGACTACCTTGAAATTTTGAATTCAATAAGTTCATACTTGTTTATTTATACTTATTATACTTGTCCCTTAATTTGTGTCCGGCAGCATTTAGGCGGTTTTTTTTTTGGGTTTTTTTGTTGAAAATTTGGGCGTTTTTTTAGTTATCATCCACAAAAAGGCAAGAGAAGTAATTTATTCATCCATCACTCCTTTCCCAAATTTTTTAATTGGTCATCCTCAACACGGCATGCTGTCCAAAGATTATGTTCTAGTGGCGGTTTCTATTGAATGTCTAACCAGACCTGTTTTTAATTTGGCTTTGATGTATATGAATTCAAACTTTTTAATTACGGGTGGATCCAGGATTTTGAGTGTGTGGGGGGGGGTCCAAATTGGGTAAATAATAAATCTTTTTTCCAATGATAAGTTTATGAATAATTGGGATTATCGGACTTTTTTTATTCATAAAAATATTTGGTTATCAAAAAAAAAAAAGTGCTTTGCCTAAGCAGGCTTGGAGGGGGGGTCCGGACTCCTTTGAGCCCCCCCCCTCATCCTTTGGAAGACTTTTTATCCATTACGAACAGAGGTGGTGCTGAGGGGTGGTGCTGCAACGGTTGGGGGGCACAAATTTCATCAATAATAGTTCAGCTATTGTTTTTCTATTGACAAACATCACTAAATGTCGGAGGAGCCCTTTGAGGAACCAACTCCCCCTGGGTTCCCGAATCCCCTAAAATCTATAGCTACGCCTCTGACTGAGAAACGTATTATACATAGTATCTCTTTGAAATCAACATGAAAAAAATGATAGCTTGGAATTTTTAAAAGCTTAGCTCAAGGTAGGTAAGACCCCCAATAAGGATTGAAGTCATTATTCCACGAGCGATTATAGGTGAGAAGTCGTTTCGAAAAGTTTTCTGTCACCAAACAACCAAGAAAAGTCCTGTTTCTCGAAACGATATTGAGAGAGAAAAAATTAGGAGACGAAATGTAGATAGAATTAACATCACAACAAAGGGGTAGCCATAAGGGGACCGGGAGTGGGGCTTGGATCCCTGAGGGGCCCCTTCCAACATTTAGCGAGATATGTCAGTAGAAATGCAGTGTGAACTACTATATATAAAGCCTTTGGAGTCCTCCCTCTTTAGGGGTAGTGAGGAAGGGACGTTTTTTTTTAAATAGCCCCTTCCCTAAGCCCCTCAACTACGCCTCTGCAGATGTAAACTTGGAGTAAAGAAAAATAACCGAACTGAACAACTGATAGATACCTATGTCCCATAATAATTGATCAATTTACTGTACGAAATATACATTCAAATGTCACAAATATTATGGGACAAAGCCAGTCATAAAAAAGCTATTAGACCAAAAAATCAGAAGTATTCATCAGTAAACGGTAAGAAGTTCCAACAAATTTGTAAAAAAAGATTTTTGAAAATGATAAATAAGCAGGTCTGGTTAGTCACTCAATAGAAATCGTCACACGACCAGCATCTATGGGCAGCATACTATGTTAGGGGTGATCTATCAAAAAATTGGATAAAAAAAGGTGATCAATGAATAAGTTACTTCTCTCACTTTTTGTTGGGCTGTGATCACAACTAAAATTCTGAATTTTCAAAAACAAACAAACAAGAAACAGTCGTGAACAATTTAGCCTAAAAGCACATTGTAAATCGGACCCCCTCTAAAAACCTATTGAGGTGAGAATTTAAAAAAAAAAACAAGTATTTTTCCTTAACATCAGGAGTAAATGTTCATCTTTTTCAGCACTCTAGCTCAATTGGTACAGCCTGTATGCGTGACACATTCATACGTACTTATATAGCCGGACAGACAGACTCACTTAAAAACTGTAGAAACGTAGGTCGATTGTTCTGGTCGACAGTTTTCGAATGCCCGAACTCTGTTCAACAATTTAAACTTAACGGACATAATTCTGGGGCGGATCCAGGACTTTGACCTGGGGAGGGGTACAATTTTTCCCGAACTCCATCAAGAGGCATAGCGAAAGATTTGAGAGATACGAGGGGCTTGTTTCCTTGTGGGGCCCCCATCGAGAATTCAGAAATATTTGTGTGTAGAAATACAGATGGTGAACCGCTATTTATAAAGCTTTTGTCCCCCTCCTTATTGGGGGCCTGGGGGCGTTTTCAAATAGCTCCTTATCCTACCCTAAGCTACGCCTTTGACTACATGTGTGTTAATCAGATGATGATCTCTATCCTCTTTTGATTTTAACGTTAATTTCTGATTTCCTCTCAGTTTCTAAGTTGGTTCGGTTAGCTTGCTGTGTATGTAACATGCGTACAGACCCCGTCCATGGAGCTTGAGGGCTGAAAATTGAACATTTACCTTTTTTATGTTTAGACGAGAGTTTTGTTGTTTGTTTGTTGTTTTTTTTCAAAATTCCCCTTCGAAGTAGGATTTGAGGGGGCAATTTGCGATGAAAATTTATGCTAAATTAATCCGTTGTTTGCGCCCGGTAGTAATCATGCTTATTTTCGAAAGTTCAGAATTAGTTTCGGATCAGCACCTAAGAAAAGGCGAAAGAAGTAACTTATTCATTGATCATCCCTTTTTCATTCCCAACATGGCATGCTACTAAAAGACATGTTTCTCTTGACGGTCTCTTCTGAGCGTCTAACCCGATCTGTCTTTATTTTTTTTCAAATTATTTCGCTTTGACCGTGCAGAGGGGCCAACCCTCGGATCAATGCCTGTAAAAAAGAGATTTATAGCAGTAAACCCGTCCCAATAATTAAAAAAAAATCAATAAAAGATGGTACATAGATGAATGAAGATAAAAAGACCCAAGAGGCAACGTTCTAAGTTCGATCTGTACTGGATACTCAATTATCGTAGCTTTTTTTTTTGGACTGGACACAGTATCTATGTATATATTTATCCATCTATTTGATTTTCATTATCTATCTATCACATTCTGATCATTATCTATCTCTCTATTCATATCTATCAATCTATCTATCTATCACATTCTGGTCATTATCTATCTATCTATCTATCTATCTATCTATCTTTCTTTCTCTCTCTCTCTCTCTCTCTCTCTCTCTATATATATATATATATATATATATATATATATATATGTGTGTGTGTGTGTGTGTGTGTGTGTGTGTGTGTGTGTCTGTGTATATATATGTATATATAACTATCTATCCATTCATATCTATCAATCTATCCATCTCATTCTAATTATTATCTATCTATTCATATCTACCTATCTTGTTCTGATAATTATCTATCTATCTGTCTATCTATCAAATATTTCCATTCATATTTGTCTATCTATCTCATTCTGATTATCTATCTATCTGTATATCTATTCATATCTACCTTTCTCATTCTGATCATCTATCTATCTATCTATCTATCTATCTATTTATCTATCTATCTATCTATCTATCTGTCTGTCTCACTCTGTTTATTTTCTATCTATCTACTTATCTATCTATTCATATCTATCTACCTATCGCGTTCTGTTAATTATCTATCTTTCAATCTCTCTCTGTCTCTCTCCGATTTAGCGTCAAACAATAGTTTAAGAGTTCAATTCCCAGTGAGGTAACGGTCAATTGAACTGGAATCTCGACTGCATCCAATTTATATTAGACGACCAGTCCAAATATTGCGTTTGGTTAGCAAGTTGTTTTATAGCGAGCTTGATTCTCACTGGGTGCTCCGTTATTTCTGGCCTTCTATCAGACTCTGCCAAACACAGCAAGTATTTATGTCTACCTTAAATTCAGAGCTCCTATTATGCTTATATTCCGAGTTCAATCCTCACCAGATGCTCTATTATTGTCCATACTTGCCGTGACTTGACCTACAGTGAAGGCAACCAATGCAAGCCACTTGAAAAAAATCAATACGTACATTCATTCGAAGAATAAATATGGTCAGAATAAATTCTATTTATGACATCACTGGCGTTTGCTACTGGAAAACATCTGAAATAGATTTTAAAAAAACATCTTGCAACATCTAGAATCTAGATGTTATTAATAAACCCGTCAAGATGAGGTTCCAGAAAGGTCAAAAAAGCTAAATAAAAAATCTTTAGATTTCCATGTGAATAACAACAGCAACAGATAATAATAATAATAATAATAATAATAATAATAATAATAATAATAATAATAATAATAATAATAATAATAATAATAATAATAATAATAAATAATAATAATAATAATAATTAAAAAAAAAGAACACACGGAAAAGTACTGGAATGATAAGCCGAATTGCTGTCACTTGATCTTCAATGAATGCCACGAAGTTCTATTGGCAATAATAATAATAATAATAATAATAATAATAATAATAATAATGATGATGATGATGATGATGATGATGATGATGATAAAGAACACAGGGAAAAGTACTGGAATGATGAGCAAACTTGCTGTCACTTGATCTTCAATCCACGCCTCCAAGTCCTATCAGCAATAATAATAATAATAATAATAATAATAATAATAATAATGATAATAATAATAATAATAATAATAATAATAATAATAATAATAATAATAATAATAATAATTAAAAAAAAAGAACACACGGAAAAGTACTGGAATGATAAGCCGAATTGCTGTCACTTGATCTTCAATGAATGCCACGAAGTTCTATTGGCAATAATAATAATAATAATAATAATAATAATAATGATGATGATGATGATGATGATGATGATGATGATGATGATGATGATAAAGAACACAGGGAAAAGTACTTGAATGATGAGCAAACTTGCTGTCACTTGATCTTCAATCCACGCCTCCAAGTCCTATCAGCAATAATAATAATAATAATAATAATAATAATAATAATAATAATGATAATAATAATAATAATAACAATAATAATGATAATAATAATAATAATAATAATAATAATAATAATAATAATAATAATAATAATAATAATAATAATAATAATAATAATAATAGAGGGAAGGATTGAGACTGTACAGACCACAGCACTGCTAGGAACTGCACGGATACTGAGGAAAGTGCTAGAAATATAAAGACTGCATCACTAATTGTTAACAGTGACCTAAGAGAGGAAGGGAAATGAAAGAGGGGAATGTGAACCACAGGACTGGCATGATAGGCGAAAGAGAGAAGAGATGTTGGCTGAAGACCTGAGGAGACTTATTGTCACTCAGCCTTCAGCAATGACCACTGGGCAACCAGTGTGAAACTGTAAATAGCAGCATTACTTTGGCCTATGAGAACTAGGAGAGAGGGGCTGGAGACTTGCTGTCACTCAAACTCTAACGGTTACCACCAGGCAACTGTTGTGAGATTGCAAGAAAAAAAAAAATAAATAAATAAATAAATAGATAGATAGATAGATAGATAGATAGATAGATAGATAAATAAATAAATGATTAATAATAATAATAATAATAATAATAATAATAATAATGATAATAATAATTTCTATTTACGTCCCAATCTAAGATTCAGAGCTCCTAATTTCTTACTGCAGCCTTGTGCCAAACACAGCTGATTTTCGTAAATAAATAATGCTTTTTAACTCAATTTTCTGGTTTTCTTTCTTTTTTTTCTTCCTTTCACCCCCACCCAATTTATCCCAGCCCCAACTTTTATGTTTACCTAAGTTTTTTCTCTTTATAATTATCTATTTCCTCCATTCGAAACCGTCGATACTCTGTTATCGTGGCCTTGTGTCAGACTCAGCTGATTTTCGTAAATAAATAATGATATCTCGACTTATTTTTTCTCAAGTTTTTTTTCCTTTCTTTCTTTGTTTCTCTTTCTTTCTTTCTCTCCCACATTGTCAATTCACCCCCCACCACGTCTGTTCTCCTTCCTAAAACTTTTTTTTTGTTTCTCTCATAGTA
The DNA here is from genome assembly GCA_963457665.1 of Thysanoteuthis rhombus. Lineage (NCBI taxonomy): Eukaryota > Metazoa > Mollusca > Cephalopoda > Oegopsida > Thysanoteuthidae > Thysanoteuthis > Thysanoteuthis major. The sequence goes on along the minus strand of OY735236.1, from coordinate 11,744,018 downwards.
GACGTTCTCCCTTCATCTTCGTTATTACTTTGTGTTTTCATTATCTGCTTCACTCACTCTCTCTTTCTTCCCGCCCCGTCTCTCGACCTCCTCCTATTCTCTCTCTCTCTCTCTCCCTCTCCCTCACTATCTTTCTTCGCCTTTTGTGTCTAACTTCTCTCGTTCTTTCTTAGCCTGCCCCCACAGTCAGAGGAAGTAAGTTGGTGCTTTCCTTAACAGCGATTGGTCTGCACTCGCACTGTCAACTGAAGTTTTTTTTTTCTCTTCGGGGACACCACAGAGTTTAGGACAGTCTCTGTCGTCTCTGATACTCAATCAACTCGGTCGCCTCTTACAAGAGTCACTCGGCCGAAGAAGAAAAAAATAACAACACCAAGTCTTACAGAAAAACAAAAAAGACAACAAAAACACTAACAACCAACACTTATTGTAAACAGTAAAAGTGTCAGGCACACACCCACGCAAACACATACATGATTATATCATTTATATATGTAAATATACATATATATGGTATAGATATGTATTGTATATTAGAAGTATAATACCACGCGTGCGAGCCCCTGAATTAAGTTAAAAAAATATATAGATATAATCAAATGCAAAAGGGTGTATATGTACACACTTTGAATATACAAAAAAAAGTAAAACTTTTTATTGTTTAATTTCGAGTTGGTTTACAGTTTCGTAGATATATGAATATATCTCCGTTTTGGAAAGAGACATTTTACTCTTGGATTCATCTATATCTATCTTTCAGCTTAAGTGTGTCGAATAATAATAAGTTGTCAGTTCTTACTATATAAGCTGATACATGGCGAATATATAAATCACGTAAAAGAAAAGTTATTTTCTGTCTGCAATAGAGACAATATACACGCACGCATTTAGTGTGGTGACAATCTCGATTCCCAACCAGAATTTGCAACGATATGGAACTTATTTGCCGTGAAATCGACACCCCAAGAAGGGCTTACGAAGACCCGAATTTAACAGAAGATGATCGAGTACTACAAAATTTATTAAACACAGAGGAAAGATACCAGCCATCTGCAAATTACTTCGGATGTGTACAGTCGGACCTAAAACCACACATGCGAGCTATGGTAGCTCAGTGGATGTTGGAGGTATAACTCTATTATTAACATTACATCTTCTTTAAAGCGTCTATACATCGGGTGGGGAAAAGGCATTTCTGTTTCTCTTTAAAAAAAACAAACATCTAACCCTTGAAATCCTTTCTAGTATCTGCTTCACAAAGGAAAGCAGAAAAAAAACATTGCCAATATTCCTTGACGTTAAAAATGTAGACCTATTTAACTATTTTTGTGGGCCATCTTAAGTTTCTGGTTGAAAGAAATGGCGTCTCTGGATATCTTGATGCCTTGTAAAATCGTTTGTAAATATTATAAAATTTCAATTTTTGACTGAAAAAAGTTGCTAAATTTATAGTTTAGACTATTAGCAAGCTATTTTATATAAGTTTTCCTTTCTACTAGCTTTGAGAAAATTGTTTGTAATTTTTCTTCACCCTTGGGTACGAAGTGTAAAATGGCTTATCTTCAATATGTCGCACATTCACTCTGAAAAAGTACTTGGTCAGGTTAAACAAATTTTTCCTGCCCCAAAATGCCGATACAACAAAATAAAACTTATTGGTTAGTTACAATAAAGTCTTGGGATTGTCGTAAATCAATTTTTTTTTAGTCATATCGAACAGGAGAATTTTTCTTAATTTATTTTGGATGGGTATTGCAGCATGATTTTTTACGTCGCTGACCCGATTTTTCTTTGAAAAATCAGAGGGGTCCTGCAGAAAACCATCAAAATTTATGCGAAATCATTACAATTTTGCAAATATTTTTCGATAGATCGTTAGTTTAATCAATGAGAATGAACTTGGTGTATTTTTTATAACTTTTCATCGAACTAGGAGATTTTTACGAATTTTCCACGTTCGCCATCTGGCCTGAAAAACGTGTAATGTAACTGCTCTGAGTCAAGTGCTTTGTTCTCTGTTACAGACGGCCTTTATTGATGGAGGCTCTCTCATACTTCTTCAAAAAAAGCATTTAAACAGTCAGTAAAAAAAGCGAGTTGCTATTTTTTTTTCAAGTTGCTCATGATTAAATTCAACTTATTAAAAATTAACTTTTAAGCTAATTAATCAATTTCTTCTATCGGAATTGGGTAAATTTGTTAAAAGTTATATTTTTATCTAACTTTTTTATTGTTTACCACCAATTGAATGTAGTTTTTAGATGATTTAATTATGTATGAATTAAAATCGCACACAAGTGTTTTGTTATACTTTTCTGTATGCATCAAATGTAGTTTGATTTATCTTTTTATCAATCTGCCGTATTAATTTTGAAATTGAATTAGAAATACGAATTTTTTAATCAAACAAACATTTACTTCTCTAAGTTGTATTTTTTTTTTTTTTTTAGACCTTCATGTCTAGGAGGTCCACCTGATACTTGTTAATTTATGTCGAAAAAAAAATACTTATACATCAATTTTCTTATTGGGTGATTTAGATAAAGTTTATTTATCTGATATTTATATTGATATACCAACATGAATAGAGTATTTTCGAGTTTATGGTAAATAAATAAGGTAAGTATTTGATGTCCTGGTCTTGGGTATGACACTAGTGGGCTAACGTGCGAGAATTTTGTGTGTGTGTGTGTGTGTCAGTTCGTGTGTGTGTGTTCGTTCGTTTTCTTCCCCGTGTATAACTCTTCTATACTTTTTCAAAGACGAATGCTTATCTCGAACTACTAACCAAGATAAATAAAAATAATAATAATTGAATTCTTTGTTTTTGAGTCGAGATCTCGGCTTAGATGCAAAAATAATTTTTAATTCTGAAATGAAGCCATTGGCCTGTTTATAAAAATAGCTTTCTTTCTTTCCTTTCTTTTCTTTCTTATTTCTCTCTTTCTTTTGTCCCTTGCTTTTTTTTTTCTTTTCTTTAATTTAATTTTTTTTGACAATACCAACAGCAAAATGTACACTTATGCTATTAGGGGTTTGGTAAAATTCAACAATCTCTCAGATGTGTTTGATGGATGGACATATCTACATAGAATTTTTTTTCTCTAAATTAAAGCAATTTTAAAACTTTTGAATTGAAAAAAAAATCGGTGCTTTGTTGAATCAAATTACGATTATCAAGTTTTAAAAAGTATATTTTTACTAAGTTTAATTCATCTCTCATTTGATAAATTTTATTCAGTTTTAGACTTTGAAATTTTAATAATACGTAGTTGGTAATTTCAGGGTAATTTTTTGAATTTCCCTAAATTTTATTCTTTACGTGTATCACACACTCAGAATACTACAATCATATATATATATATATATATATATATATATGTGTGTGTGTAATCTTTTCTTTTTTTTTTTTTGATTTTTTGATTTTTCAAGATTTATTTTTTAGATTTTTGTCGACTTATATTTTGATTTTCTACCCGTCGACAGGGAAGAAGTTTTGTCGGGATTTGTCTGATTTTATTTATCAATAACCATTTAATAGCTTTATCGTGATCCATGATAATCGATAAGTCAACATATATTAGAAACTGTTTAACAAGTTTAAGTCTGTTCGTACTTACAAACCAGTCATAAAAATTCGTAAATCTAATTTATTTTTTTCTCAATTTGAAAAAAATTCAAATTTTAAATAGACTTCATTCAATTTTCCACAATGTCAGTCCCAAATGTTACGATTTTATCCAAAAATTCAATTTATATATACCGTATATACTCGTGTATATGTCGGCCCTTGAATCATGGTCATGAAATCATCAAATCCTAGTATGCTTTGTGAATAGGTCGACCTCGGCTCTTGAGGACTCCTGCTGCATGTAGGTCATATATATTTATTGTTACGGAATCCTTGATGGTACACTTTTTTAAGCCAAGGGTAGTTTTGCTCCTTTTCCTTCCCCTAATTTTTACCTTTAAATTTAGTCTTCGTTCTCGACTTGTACACGAATAATGATCTTTAAATGGCTAAATACGTGTTATAGCAAAATCCGAGATAACCAGCCAGTAACTTATTTTAAATTTAGTTTTTACGTACCCCTATCTCTGTGTTCCAAATCCTGATGCAAAATATTATATTTTGAAAATTTATCCATTAAAAAAATCTCACCTCGAACATGGGGTTGGGTGAAGGATTCTAAAACCCTGTGCAATCATTCATAGCGATGATAGAATTGTTACGAGTTTCGGGCGTTTTTACGGACACGTCGCTTTGTTATCAGAGAGTCTGTGGCTTGAGCTTTTTTTTCTCTTCTAAAGGGGCGTCTTATATGCCGTCAAGTACGATATTGCATATCAAAAATTAAATAGTATACTGTCTCATTCGAAGACCAGGAAAAAAATTTTTTTTCTGACTTCATAATATTGGTTTTGAAAAAAAAAAAAATTAGTTTTTACGCGATGTACTGTGTGTCTGGAATACATGTATGTAATTCCATGATCTTGAAGTAGGTTATTTGGGGTCAAGATTCGGTTTAGCAAACTGAATCATTTATGAGATATTTTACTTATGTAATTTAACCTGCTTTAGCTTAATTTGACCTTAGTCCTCTCCGGAAGTTGTTTTGTTTTTGAGAAAAATCACTCAAGTTGGAGAAGTGAGTGAATTGGCTCTAAAGTGGGTGATCGATTTACGATGTCTGTATAATGCAAAACTGGACCTTACGCTTTTAAATCATACTTACGTGCTAAATTTCGATTCAAGTTTCTGTTGAGCTTTAATGAAGTAGGGTGGTTAATTTACCATGTAAATATACTGCTAAAATAGCCATATTTTCATAGGCTGACACAAAGTAAGAGTCCAGTTTCTTTCATGATACGTGCATTATAGATCGATCACCCACTTTAGGGCCAATTCTCTCGCTTCCACTAAAAGGTCCCTTCTTTCAAAAACGGAATAAGCGAAGATCTGGATCAGACAATGTAAATACGAACAAAAGGGATTATTTTTTTTAACCAAAGACCAATAAACGGAAAATTATTCTAAAATTTGGTAAAACTCAGGGAAGGTGGTCCCAAATGGAATTCCAGCTGACTTGACGTAGGCACGTGTAAATGCGATCCGTCGGAAATTTATGAAGCGAGGCATAACAATCAACAATATAATTTTTTCAATGAAATAATGACGTAATTCAATCTGCTATAGCTTCTTCTTTCATGAATTCTCTTATTTCTATTCATTTGAGCTTTTTTTTTCTCAGCGAATCTTCTGAATCTAGTATTCTCATAGGTCCCCCTTTCCCTCTATAGTACCCAAAATTTTTTTTTGGCAATTGTTACTATTCCAGTTTTAAAATGGTCACTGTTCCAGCTGTAGGATAACAGACGGTAATGACAGAATTTCAAATCGAAGAACGTGACCCTAAAAATACGAACTCGGATGTCGGCCATTTTTAAAACGGGAAAGGTAACAATTGCCGTATGATTTTATTGAACAAAAATAAAAAAAAAAAAAATCTAGTTTTCTTTCTCCACTGTTCTCATATCCCATTTTTCTATTTTATTTTCCAGGTGTGCGGTGAATTGAACTGTGAAGAGGAGGTGTTTCCTCTATCAATGAATTACCTGGATCGATTTCTCTGTGTACGGAAGATCGAACGGAATCAGCTTCAGTTGTTGGGGGCAGCCTGTATGTTTCTTTCGTCGAAAATGATGCAAACAGCACCGCTAACAGCAGAAAAATTAATTATTTATACGGACCATTCTATCACACAAGAAAGCCTCATGGTATGCAGTTTCTCCTCCTCCTCCTTCCACACTTATTGTTCCTTCTTGAAGGTCCTTTCTTTCTTTTTTTACTACAATGACTTCTTGAGATTGAAATGCTTCATGTTGACTTCATTGGGGGTATCCACATGTTCACCTGGTAGGGTGTGGGTCTCTGTGTAATGTGTGTGTGTCTCCGGGTCTTCGTGTGTGTGTGTGTGTTTTTCTACGTGTGTGTGCGCGTGTTTTTCCATATGTATGCATGTGTCACTCTTTCTGTGGCTGTTGCACACACCTTTTAATTGTGTATGCATTTTCTGATTTTTTCCACACATTTTTGTGTAAAAAAGACATTTTCAGGTGTGGATGTTACAAACAAGAAAAAAAAAAGCAAAAACAAATTCGACCTGCTTCTCCGAATCCTAGATTTTCTCCCTCTCCTCCTCTATCCACCATGTCTGTCACACTCATAGCAACAGTAGCAGCTATCAGTCAAGCCTGCTAGAATTGTAATGACCAAATCTTCAATACTGAAAACTACGTAATTTTTTAGTGATTATCGTAATTATTTGTGTGCAATACGTACTTCTAATTGGGTGTTATGAAATTCTAGAAAAAAAAAAGGTCTGATGTGTGCTCTTATAAGAAATTGTAGAATTTAAGTATTGAATTGAAATATCATTTTTATATAATCAAAATTGTTTTGAAACGGAGAACATACATAGTATTTGAGGCAGATGTTCAGACACTTTAGCAGAGAAAGACTCCAATGATTGGTTAGAGATTTGAACTATTTATTTTTCTTTAATCAGCTTGGACCATAGATATAACTTACTTTCAGTCACCCTGCCCTGATTATGGCCACACTCTTGGCTGGGAAAAGGGGGTAGCATTTAGTTATTGTACATATCACGCATCCCTAGGTTTGGGGTTTGAAATCTTGGGGAAAGTGCGTATTATACACAAGTGATTACAGTATTTTATCAATTTTCACCTAGTTTGTATTTGGTAGTTGCAATTCTTCATTGTCACAGCATAGCCTTTGTCAAGGTTGACTATGGAGGTAATAGCTTTTTTTTATGCTACTGCCTTATGGGATAGTGTGGCCCCACCCTGAACCCCCCCAATAAAATTTCCAGAGCTTTCATTCATCACAGTTCCCATCAAACTCAACGATACTGTAATGCATCATTACGATTCTTTCCCGAATTTGGGAATCGTTTAAATTTATTTAGCAAGGGTATATTGGTCCGTTCCAAGTAAGGGGTATCTTGAACAGAACAGTCTCCCTAAGCAGAGAATGGGTTGCAAGACTTGCTTGCTTGCCATTATTCTAAGGCAGGTGCCCCACCCCGATTATTATGGGCGTATCGACACCTTAATTTTCTTATTACTGAAATTAGAAACCATCAACCAAGGCTGTCAACATTAGTTTTTTCAGGTTTTAAGTAGGTTTGACAAGCTATGTATCATATGTATAGACAACACAAATGGAACCAGAGGGCTGAATATTTGAACATTTACTCCTTATTATGTAAAAAAAAAAAACACACTATAACAGGTCTGGTTAGTCTCTCATTAGTAACCCTCATACAACCAGTGTCTTAGCAGCCTGCTGTGTTGGGGGTGATCAATCAAAATATTGGAGATGAAGGATGTTCTATCAATAGTTACTTCTGTTGCCTTTTGTTGAGCACTGATCACTAAAGTCTGTATTTTCAATGAGCTAATGAACCAATTTTGCAGAAACCCACTCAATAAATTGAACCCCCATCTATTAGAGGGTTGAAAAAAAAAATGGCATAATTAGATGTTGGAATTTTCAGCCCTTTAGCCACAGCATGATATATACATGGCCAGCTAGACCAGCTCAAGAACTGATGAAACCTATGTGCAATCTCTTATAAGAATGTGATAGTGAAGAATGGGCTGCTTACATTCGCTTTACACTATTACCTTTTGGACTGGCATGAATCCACTTTTCCCTGTACTCTGTTCTATCACCAGGTATCTTGACAGAATATCTTGTCACTGACCTACCACTATAGTTGAAGGTGAAGAGTGGGAAATTGATCACTAGTGTGGACAAAAGGTTATTACCTCGATTGTCAACCTTGACAAAGGCTTTTGCTATAAGTGAATTTGAATTAATACAACAAAGAAAATTTTTTGAATTTGTAAATTTGAATTGAACTGTTAGAATTGGTCAATATAAGTTTCTTCAGTTTTTAAATTGGTCTGGCTAGCTATGTATATATCGTGTGTATAGGTCACACAAATGGAACTATACGTCTGGAAATTTGAGCATTTACTCCTACACTAGAAAAAAACTTAGTTTTTTCACCCCTTCCCATGCATAAGTTTTTGGTGGGGTGGGTTGGGGGATTCTGTTGGCCATGTACGTTTATGCTAAATCGATCCGATCACTTATTTCGTGTCTGGGTACCTAGAGCTTACTTTTTTGAAATTTCAGATCTTTTTGATGATCAAATTTCCAATTTTTAATTGATCACCCCCAACGCGACACGCTGCCAAAAGATGTTGGTCACGTGTTTTTACTTTCCACAACAAACTGGGTACTGCAAGCTTACTTTCTTGAAATTTCAGACCTTTTTGATGATCAAATTTCCGATTTTTAATTGATCACCCCAAACGCGACACGCTGCCAAAAGATGTTGGTCACGTGTTTTTACTTTCCAAAGTAAAGTTCGGAGAGATATATGCTTTCACTTGTGACTGTCTGTGTGATCAGAATATTTCTCAAGTAATTCCAATGTCTCTTAGTGGAAGGACAGGCCAGGGGCTTGTGAAGAATTGATCAGATTTTGGATTGAATCCTACAATTATTTTACAGTTACCATCCTTACCTCGTAGCTATACATGAACCGATTTTCATTCAGTTTCCAGTGAAAAATGCATTGAATGATGTAATGTGCTTTCTAGTTGGTGTTTAATAACCATTGGTCAGTATTTTTTTTTCTCATCCTAAAATGGGTCACATTTTTTTTTTTTTTTTCGTGTATGTGTGTGTGTGTGTCTGTCTGTGTGTGTGCACGTGTGCCAAATCTCGTTGTGTGGGCGTGACTGAGAATTCGCGACCTGTACATGTCATACTACTGCTGATATATGAAATGTTATGGTTTACCCAATTACCCGTCCCATAATAGTTGTTAGATATATATACACATTTATATATGCAAGTGTAAGAATTATGGGACAGATGTATCATCGTTTTTATGCTCAGCGCAAGTTTGTGAGACAGTGACACACTACACTGCAGTCTCTGGGGTGCGTCCGCGTACATCTTGTAACTTGTCTGATTTGAATATTCCCGAGCCAAGACCGGTATCCGTGTGTACCTTATAGCTTATGGACGAGGCTTATATAAATAGATCAGAATTAGCATCGTGCCCGTAAAAAATGACTGGACCATTTACGTATATATCGGCATTTCTTTCTAGGAAGTATATGTGCCCTGTGCATAGAATCAATGTGGCTATCCTGCTCTCTGGTCAGCGCAGTGACGGAGGAAGAACCTGTTTATTTTATAGATAGAAAATGGTGATTTGGGAATGATGACGAATGAATTTTCTTTTCCTTTCAATTTTCTTGAATTTATCTGACCTTTTAAAAAAAAAATTTTTTTTTAAATTTGTTTTTTTTTTTAATTTGAAAATTTTTATCTTCAATTTTAGTCATTTTTTCATTTAAATACTTTTTTTCAATTTTTTTTTTTAATCAATTTTTTTTTCATTTTAATTTAATTTTAAAAAAAATAATTTTCAATTTTTTATTAACGTTTCTGATTTTAATTCGTTTTAGATTTTATCAAATCTTTTTTTTTTTTTTTTTTTTGCTAGACTGCTGGGAACTATTTTGGACTTAATAAATCTCTTCTATAGTTACGTGAGAAAAAAGACTTGAATTTTAGTGACTTGCGTGAAATATATATCAACATTACAAACTGGTAAAATATGTCTCTTAACGCGATTCAGGGTTTTTTTTAAATCGATTATCTTTCTTAGAGTGGCCTGTTTTTTCTTTCTTTTTAAATTACTTACTAGAAACTTTCAACCGAAGTTATCTCTTTAACTGCTTACATAGGTTTCTGCAGTTTTTGAGTGGGTCCCAGCTGGCTGACTATGTATCTCACATATAGGCCACACCAATGGAGCTAAGGGCTGAAAATTTGAGCAGTTACTCCTCTCTCTAATTTTTTTGAATTCTTAATTTTATGTCTACAAAAAATACATTTTTTATATTTAGAGAATCATCACCCCCCCCCCAGGTATTTAATGTCTGTGTGTGGGGGATTCCATAAACAATGTAAGTTTCTGCTAAAACGATACCTTACTTAGTGTCCGACATGATTTACGCTCTTTTTTTTTTTTTTTGAAAATTCCGACTTTTTCTGTGATCACTGTCCAACAAATAAGCGATCAACTTTTTAAATTTTTTTTTTAATTGATCATCCCCCGGGCCTCCAACTCTGCATTCTGCTGAAAGATGTTGATCTCGAAACAATTTCTTTTCAGTGACTGAACAAACCTGTTTAATGGTTTTTATTTATTTATTTATTTATTTCCTTGTTCATTTCTACTTTTTGGGTCTATTTATTGGGGGGGGGGGTATTTCTTACCTAAATTTGTCCGTCACAGCATCTTCTAAGGATCTTGAGTTATGCGCATCCACAATTCTGACGCTCATGAATTGTTTCTAGGGCTGATGACTGCTACTGATACTATGAGAGTGACACAACCTTTTATTAGGATTATGATTGAGAGCCATTGGTTCTGATTAGTAAGTACTTGTTTGCACAACTGTGACTAGTGCTGTTACATTTTCTCAAATGACTGAGGCATAAGGGTCACTTGCCCCACTTTTTAAAGTGGCTTTCTTTCTCCATCGTGTATTTTCTGGTTACAAGTCCCAGTGACCCAGAACCTCATTCTCAAGGTTGCCAGTTTTTGGCTAGATCTGGCTGAATTTTCTTTTTCAATGTTGCTTATTGGAATCTGCTACATCAACATTATATGAACATTTTTTTTTTTTTTTACAAAAAAAGAATATCAAGTTTTAACTTGATCAGAATGGGGCTATGACTATAACCAAATCTTTCATCTTATTTTTTTACCATCAAAATTTTGTGAAATCAAATCATTTTACAAATAATACAAAAAATGTAGTTTTAATTTGATAGAAGGTTAATTTAATCAAAACAATTGTATAAAATATTTTTTTATATTGAAGTTCATGCGATCGAAGTGAAATCACCTCACCCCCTTTTTTTCAATAAGAATGAGTAAATTTTGCAAATCGAGCAGTTTTACTGATTCAGTGTTGAATATTTTGCCGGAAATGGATAGATATAGTCGAGTTTAGTCATTCAAAGGCGTTTTCAGCTGTAAATAACAAACCAGGCTTAGAAGTGCTGATCAACGAACAGTCCATTCCTCGACCTTCTGGATCCAAACGTCTGAATGTCATCAAGAAAGTTCACTATTGAGCAGAGCATAGCTTGGTACAAGGCCACTCTAACGGAGTACCAAATGGAAATCAAACCTGCAATATCAATATTACTGTGTAAGATCACCATGCAAACCATTTCTATGGGAGATTCTCTCCAGATTTCCTTCGGTAAAAATGGGCCTGGAGAATGGGCCGTTTCAATAATATTAACTACCGTGGCTCAAAAAGGAATAAGACGATCTTATCAGATTTGATCTTTGGCAATCGTCGGCTTTTGTGGGGGTTGGGGACTGATCAACCACGGTGATACGCTGTCCTGCTAAAAAATTACCCTGCCAGGAACGCAAGGAATGGGCCGTTGCTCAGTACACAAGCACACACAATGGCATCTTACTGCTGACTGAGTAACCCCGTGGGAGGTGTTCGTGCATTCTCAGTATGGTCCCCTTTGATCAATTGCCAAGTTACATCAAGACCTCTAAGCTACCGGTTCTCAAGATCAGCTTTAAATATGTTTGGATACTTATCGATTAAACCTTGTATTCGCACAATATAGATCATCTGTACTCTGTATAGCAAAGGTTTCGAAGAGACTTCATAAAAAAATATTATTAGATAATAATTATAAAAATATGAAAATCAATAATATGATATAAATATAATATTGTCATGATAATATAAAATATATCATTATTTTAGTATTAATACATGAGGAAAATGATAAAACACGATTTGAGAAATAATGTGAATGATTAAAAAAATGTGAAATTGATAGCGAATAATCTGAGAAGTATTTTAAAAATTGTTGTTGAAAAATAGTTTACAAAAAAATAATAATATAAAAAATGTTATAAAATAGTAAATGATCTAAGAAATAATAATAATGTAAATAATAATGTTATAGAAATCGTAAATAATTTAAGAAATAATACAATGAATAATTGATAAAAAGATAAGAAATGTATTGAATTTTTTCAAACGAAATTTTCAACTAAGCTTTCTTTTTTTGTGAATGGAAGTGGGCGGAGCTTAAAAAATAGAAGCAAGGGGAGATAACTCCAACTAGTTTTTCGTCTCACTGTTTCCCGTAAAAAACTTATACTGAAGAAGAAATAGTTCCATTTTGAAAAGTAGCTTATAACAAACACTTAAAACAAATTTAAAACAACTGTATTTACAGCTATATTTATGAAATTTGGAAAGTTTCTATCTTCATTATTCTATCCCCCAAATTGGAATACAATCAAAATTTCTTCGCGAGCTGTGATCTTTCTGAATGAGTAGGGGTTGTGCAATTCAAATGCTAACTACTGATATCCTCACCAAGAAACTTCTTTTATCTAGTTAATTTTATCATCTATCTTTTTATTTTTCATTAGATGGTATTTTAAACTATTATTAATGTTACATCGTTGGGAAAATAGAAATTTTAAGTTTTATTCTATTTTTTATCAAATAGAGTATTTAGTATTGTAAACAAAATATATTAATTCTCGACTATTTTGTTTTTACCACAACTGGACTCGCCTTCCCACCGGTAAAATTGTAAATGAAAAAAAAAATAACGTCAGAAAAATATTCAAGATAGAAGTAAATAGTTGTCCAAAATTAATTATAACAATACTAATCGACACCAGATCCTCTGACCTTCTGTCCCGTTGTTCCATCATTGAGCTAATACTGATCTACTTCCTGTTTGTGTTTTTTTTCTAACTGCTGTAGTGATACTACTGCTCCCACATTCCTTTACATAGATATATATACACACACACAGAGTTTTATCACTAGATTCTGATTCTATTAGTAATTAAAAAAACGTCTTGTTTCTCGAGACAGTACACTTTGGTTGGATCTCACTATATATATATATATATATATATATATATATATATACATACATATTGAGAGTTGAATCTATCCAGGATAGGTCTCTCGACCATTAGACAACATTAATAAGTATTGCTATCAACATTAAGGGTGGCTATTTGAGAACGCCCTCTATACCCATGCCCCCAAAAGCTTTAGAAACTATAGTTCATTGCATTTCTACTGACATTATATAATAACAAGAATATGTTTGTACATAGAATTGCATTAATGATAATCCATCATTTTGACCCGGATTGTTTTTTTTTTTACTCCAGCCTAACTTTCCACTATCACCATTTTGTGGGTCAGGGAAAACTCAAAAATATCTTCTATGTACATTGGATGATGGGGAGAGCCTGTATCCATTCATTATATTTATTTATTCATTTTTAGAAAAAGATAGTTAGATTCCTGCTATCTCAGGTTAGATCGACCTTGTATATATGAGAGAGAGGTATCGCACCGTGTGCCATTGTCTGATGAACTAAGAAAAAAAAACATCTAGATATGGGCGCAGCCAATCTAAATTTGCCCGTCATACTTAAGTGGAAGGTTTTTAAAAAACTTGGAAAAGGGTTCTAGAGTGAGTCAGTTTACAATGTAGCTGCAATGACAATATAAGTGGAACTTCACTTTTCCATTACATATCTCATTTTACATATATCTATATATATATGTGTGTGTGTATATATATATATATATATATATATATATATATATATATATATATATATATATATATATATATTCTTGCTTGTTGTGTTCATGAACTTGAAATGAAGCCGATGTCTTTTTTCAACACAATTGTTGTCACTAAATATATTGACTATTGAACCAATTCATCTATCTCTTCTCTCTTATCTTTAGTGTTTGTGGGCGAATGAAGGTGGGTCGAAAAGAAGATTACCTATCAGTTGCTTCACTTAATATATAACCTACGTGGTATATAGTAAATGTTGTGTACATTAGAACCGTGGGTAGCGGTTGTGCTTTGACTTGAACAGAAATCACGTGAATGAACCTCCAATCTCCATACAAGACCCCAAATTCTCTCCCTCGTGTTTTCACCTTATCCTTATACCTAAACTTGATCTCTTACCTGGCCCCTTCCACTTTCCTGTCCCCCCCCTTTTTTTCCCTTCTGTAGGAGATGTGGTTAGGGGTTGTAGGACTTGTGGAATGTGGGCACAATTGTCCTTACCTTGTACACTTGTTTGTAGCTGTTTTATTTTTTTAAGGGTCCCCGAATCTAGCCACCGCCCTTCCTTTTCCCTTCTCTCTTTGAAAGGGAATTGTGGAAGAAGAAAAAGTCGTGTTGAAGTCGGTCTTCATGGGGAGGGTAGCTGTGAAAAGAGCCGGGTTTTCTACAAGCTGTTTTAGCCTTCTGCAACTTTCATACACACGTTTAACTTTTAACCCCCTTCTGGGTCTGAACTACGTGATAGGGTGTCATATAAAGATATTTTTTATCTGATTTTATTCAATGAAGTATTATAAATTATGGTTACTCATTTTCATACCTACTTTTTATCTTCAGCTGAATTTTTTCAGTTGTTTTTATCTTTATTTTAATTTTTCCTACTGACCCAAATCAAATTCCTGACCACAGAATCATTTACTTATTCCGTATCAAATCAAAATTTTCAGAATCTACTTAAGGTGATGTTTCTATGTTAAAAAGCGAAAATACTATTCAATTGTCTCCCGTGCATGAAGACGTTACCTTTAGTAGATTTTGAAAGCTTTATAGGGGTGAAGGGAAGAAAAGTAAATAAATCTGTGAAAGGGAACATTTAGCGTAACTTTTATTCGGGTCAATTTAAAAAAAAAATAGAAACAAGCTGAAGGTACAAAGTAATGATGCTAATTAATGATTCATAATACTTCATCTAATGAATTTAATCGAAAAATCAATTATGTCGTCAAGACCTAGAGTCGGATGAAAAGTAATACTACTCCGCTTAACGTCACTCACATTTTGGGACATACATTTCATCAGCCCCCACCCGGGTCGGTCAAAAACGATACTTGAAAATTGAATTTCAATAAAAGATATCTTGATTTAAGTATGAGGATGAAGTACGACTTTCTTGGTTCCCTGGTCGTAACACTGGACTTATCCACTTAGTTGGAATTCAGTAGGAGAAAAATACTTCCTATCCACCCTTTGAAACATACTACCCAGTGAACGATTTACTATTGATGGTCTGATACAGAACATCTATCTATCTGTCTCTCTCTGTCTCTCTCTGTCTCTGTCTCTCTCTCTCTCTCTCTCTCTCTCTCTATATATATATATATATATATATATATATATATATATATATATATATATATATATATATATATATATATATATACATATGTGTGTGTGTGCCAATTCAACTGTTTGTTCTTGCCGTCAACGACTTGGGGGTGGAAAGGCTTCAGGTGACAAAAAAGTTGGGGTGTCATCTTCATGGGAGCCTGGGAAAGGAAGTTGTCTTCTTGTTGAGAGATATGTTAACTGATATAGTCTCTCCGTAATATAATAAAACTGTTGCTGTTAGAATTGACCGCAACGTGGAAAATTTATGGCTAGATGTAGCTAATCTCTATATCAGCCAATTAAACTTCTAATTTTGAATTTGTTTTTAAGATTGGAAACGTAAAAGTGAATTTTTTCACAATTGATTTATGATTAGAAAAAAGTAATTGCACAATTTATATTAATGATTTGGGAAAATCTAACAGAAAGTGTTCTCGGTTGTGAAGTTTCGCACACTCAATGTTAAAAACGATGCAGAGCTGAAAACAATTTAATCTATTCAAAGCAGGAACAATAAATCCATGTATTTACTTCTATTCTGTTTTTGAATTATCTTATTTCTTTTTCGAGATTGAGTGTGCAAAGGTGTGAAACTTTGAAATCGGGACCACCTTTCCTATGTTTGCTCCCTAATTTGTTTGGAGTTTTATGTACTAAAGTTATTCCATTTAATGTGTGTGCTTGAGATGATTTTCAACTTTATAAAATTTGAGATGGGATGATAAAAAAAAAAATAGCCGATTTCAGCCATTTCTGAAGACAGTTTTAGCTGACAATGAACCCCCCCCCCCCCGGCAACACTACTACCAGAACCTCCCTTGTCGTAAAATGATACCGGGTGGCCTTACCGAAGTATTCGTTGGGGTTTTGGGGTCCCCTGTCGTACAATGAGAGGGGGGGGTACATAGGGAAAGTCTAATTCGATTGTAACCAGTTAGGGTCATTTGTAGAGTCTTTTCTTTCTCTCACTACCTCCGCCCTCTCTGCCTAGGGGTGAATGAGAGCATGAGGATTTGGGTAAGCTAAGGAATTCGGGCTTATGCCCCCCCCGTCCTAAACCTCTGTGCTTTTCTCTCCTTGTACTAGCAGTAATTTAATTACTACCGTATGTGCCCGTATATAGGTCGAACTGTGAGCAATTTTCGGACACCTAGCTCTCAACAGTCAGCAAACTTGCCTCCCCCCAAGTGATTCTGATTTTCACTGTTTGCTGTGACTGTCCTTGTGTCAAACGTAATATCGTATGTACTCGTGTATAAGTCGATCCTTAATTCATGGTACTGAAATCTTCCCAGTTCGTATTCTGAAATTTCAGCCATACAAAATTATTACTTGTTTATATCCCACCCCTAATGTTAGCCTTATTCTGGTCTTCAAAACTCGACCTATGCACGAGTATATACGATAATTGATTGAAAAGGTTACGGCTAATCTGGTAAACCATTAGCTGATGAAGGTAGACTGGTCTATACTGGGTGCTCAACTATTGTGGCCCTATGCCAAACTTGGCTAAGCCCAGTAAATACCCAAATGTTGATATTCTACCCTCAGAACCAGCGGATTTGATGAGAGCATTGTACCCTTATTTTGTGGGAGGGATGAGTAGGTATGGGTTCACTTATCCAGTGAATATTTACTCCTTATTTTTTCAGGAGGTGGGGGTCAACTTATCCAGTGAATGTGGGCCTTAGTCTGAATTAACATATAGGTATTTAGGAGGTCTACAAACTATGAATAAGCATTAACAAAAGGTGTATTCATTTTAGTAGATAGTAAGCAAGCAAATATTTATATATATATAAATATATATATTTTTTTAATGTAGACTTCCTCCAACTCCCACATCACCAGGACATAATAACCTGGCTATGCCAGGTGACCTTGCTAGCACATTTAATAAATAGGTCACGAGAGTAGGGAATATAGGTCAAAATAGTGGTTTGTGACCATACTTTGTATGAAGTCTTGTAAAGTTCTCATGACTGAGAGAAAAAAAAAGATATTTGTTATTAATTTTTCTGCTAAAAATTAAAATCAAAGTAAATATATCTTTTTTTTTTTTTTTTTTCATCACAACTAAACTCAGGCTGGGTTCTCTTTGGCAGAGAGTGAATGAATTATTACCAGCGTAGATCAGAATAAAGAATAAGTTCCATCTGAGAACAACAGCAATTTTTCTTACCACTGGAATTATTAATTTTTCTCATTCGTTCGATTCGTATGTGGAACTTATTTTTCATTCCTATCTTTGTCGATTTTATTTGCACACTACTGAAGAGAATCCAGCAGGAGTTCTATTGCGATAAAAAGCAGTCGGAAGAGGTATATGTAATCATCTGTGTCTGGTTGTCTGTAACAATATCTCCAGAAGTTCTCAATGAATTTGAATGAAAGTATGGACAATGCTGAGGGAGAATTGATTAGATTTTTTTTTTTTTTTTTTTTTTTTTTTTTTTCATATTTTCAGTTATCCTCCCTGCATCGTATCTAATATATGAACTGATTTTCGTACAGATTTTGATGATACTGGCATGCATTCTTTTTATGTCTGGTACAAGGACACCTTTTTTCTTTGACACCCCATCGCAATTGACCACACGGAGATGACTAGATATTTAGGGGCCCAAGGGAGGTGGGGCTTGGTTCCAAAATCTATTCGGTTTTAATGGAAAGGTAGAATTTGTAATGAATCACCCTCAAGTTTGCTCAGATGCGCAATGGTTAGCATGTGTGTTGGCTATGAACTGAGTGTGTGAAAAACTCTTTATTAGGACAATTTTGACTGTGCAGTCAGCAGCTAACTGATTAAGATAGAATGAATTGCGAATGGAGTTTAGTCCTCCCTTATTCATGAGGATTGCTATTTTGCAATCTGTATACATAAAGATATATTTTTTTTATTGTATGATGCCTATAGAAATGCAGTAGATGAATTATAGTTCATAGTTTTTTTTGTTTTTTTTGTTTTTTTATGGGGGGGGTCTCCATTTTGGGTCTGGGGAGGGTTATTATCAAATAGCCTCCTCACTATGCCTCTGTGACCTCACAATGAATGGCTTGCAAGACCACTTTTCACTGCACTAAGAATAGTTTTTCTTATCAAGGGAGTGTTTATTACCATTTGAATGTTTCTGAGAAATCTCTCTCTCTCTCTCTCTCTTTTCTTCTTTCTCTCAATCTCGATGCAAATACCTTGCCACTCCTAATAATCTTTCAAATTAAACTTTAATTTTTATTTTACTTATGTTTATATTAGTTTACCCAGGCCATTTGAAATGATGGCAGTATCAAAGTAATCTTACAATTTTTGAAAATATCAAAAACTCATCCGTACAGCAGTTTCTTGTTTATGTTCAAAACATCCTGAATTTCGAAGGGAACTAAAGATAGAATTAAGTCAAGTCACCTGGCATAAAAGAATCAAAATGGCCATTGTTTGTACCAGGACTGATTATCTGATGGAAAATTTTGTAGAACATGTGGGCATTGTTGTTCAAACTGACCATAGAGACCCCAAAAACACTTCCTTTGAAAAAAGAGAATAAAAAAAAAAAATAAGGGCTTCATCTGGTGCTTAGTGGTGCACTCATGGGAATTTCCTAGATGGTAGCCCAAAAAATGTGACCAGGAGAGAGAAAAATCTGCAGCTTAATTGGCTGGTTAGTCAGTCCAATTGTGGGGCTATGGTGGTCTTTGAAAAGAAGATTTGGGATACTCCAATGCATAGAGATGAGTGAAGTCCCCATCATCATTTAAAAAAAATTTTTTCTTATATATTATATAAATTTTAAGTATCATACACATACACAAACACACACCCATATATATATATATATATATATATATTATATATATTATATATTATTGGTTTCTCAATTTGTAAAAAAAGCGTTTTGCTTTGAAAAATTTTCAAATTCTGTCCTATTCACCATCGAATAATTTTGGCATTTTATTCATCACGTTTAACATGGTAGAAAATTCTATTTTTACGTCGTCATCAGAATATGACATTGTATTTATAACACAAGCGTGTGATGGTGTAGGGAAGTGTGATAGAAAACAAATAAATACGTCTGGCGTGTTATTATTGTTAGATTTTTATAAAAATTTGATTTTTAGTGTTGAGGTATATTTTCCCATATCTTAGTTTCTCATCTTCCTACCTCACCAATTGAGTATAAATCACCTTTTTGTGTCGTGACAGTAGCAGGAAGAATTTCTCCTAATGCCCATTGTGAAATGGAAATATTAAGATAGCACTTGATGGGGGGGGGCTTCGCACAAACTCTGTGCCCCCTTCATGGGCATCCACTGCTACATTTCAAGGGGGAGCAAGAAGCAAAAAAGATACATAAAGAATATATCAGCCTTGTGGAATGATCAGTGAGAAGCCCTGATGAGGGTGGGGGTAAACTGCATTTGCCTTAGTCCCCTCCTTCCAGTGATCTCCCATGTCCCCCATCAGGTCTTTGAACCATTTCTTATGCCACAGTTGGTGAAATATGTGTGTATTTGTGTGTGTGAATGTATGTATGTATGTATATATCTGTATATGTGTATCTATATCTCTGTGTGTGTGTACGTGTTGAACTTGATGAAGAATAACTCATATTTCATTTAATTTTCCTGATTTTGCGGAATGCCGTTTTATTTGTTTGGCATTTTTCCTGTTTAGTCAGCTTTGTGTTCATCCTCCCTCTGTCTCCTCCTTTGCCCTTTCCTCTGTACTTTGATAAAAGGGGAGGAAGAGAGAGGGGGAGGAAAAAAGTAGTTCAATAAGAGAGAGAGAAAGATAGGAGAGGGAAATATTTAGGTAGTTTGACATGAGGATTGAAAGCCATAAGGGCTGCTACTGATACTATGAGTGAAACAGACAGCTCTTATTGTGTGTCTTGGTGTGTGTGTGTATATATATGTATATATATGTGTAATATGTATATATGTATAAATTGATCTCTTTTTTTATCTGTTTATTATTATTTATAATATTTCATTCATTATTATTCAGATTTCATTTATCAATCATCATTGAATTTAGAT